>CAJHNH020008068.1:0-127500 GCA_905116865.2 Candidula unifasciata
TGAAAAGAAATTTTAAACTCTGTCTTTTGGAAGAAACTGTTTGTAAAAATGAACAAAGGGCACCTTGTTTCTTTTTTGGGAAAACAAAGTTGGGCCCTTATCTGTTTTTATGTTTGAAATAAGATCAACAGAGCATTTTTTTAAATTTTTATTAGGGGGTGTGGTTTTTCTGCCCATTTTTAAACTCATTTGTTTGTCATTTTTTTCCCCCAAATTTTTTAGCAAGGGCGTTCCACAGGCTGATATGTTTTGACTTTTTTTTTTTTTTTAAATTTTTTTCAGCTGGATCTGCTACTTTAAGTTTAATGGTGACTCTTTTTACCCACTGACTGAAGGGTTTTAAAGCAGGGGTTTTCCAATTTTTCGGGGAAGCTCCTTTAAAAATATATGACAATAATCCCTAAACCCTGACCTCAAAAAAAAAAAAAATGGTTTAAAAAAGATGCCAAGATAGCAAAAAGGTGTCAAAAACAGATGTTATGGGGAGTAACGGGACAGTTTAGCAAAACGGTGTCAAAACATTTTTTATGGTGAGTAACTGACAGATGCATAACTGCTGACTAACAGATTGTCTGATTATAACAGACAGACAGCATAACTGATGACTAACAGATGTTATGATGAGTAACAGACAGACAGCATAAATGATGTCAGAAACAGCATAATGATGTTATGTTATGAGAGAACTGACAGACAGCATAACTGATGTCTAACAGATGTTATGGGTGAGTAACTGACAGGACAGCATAACTGATGTCCTAACAGACATCTTGATTGAGTACAAGACATATCCTAAACAGTGCTTGACATGTCCTCACCATATTTAAACTTATTTGGAGCATTTGTTGACTGGGTTCAGGCATTTCTGGAGTTGCTTTTCTGTATCAAACATTTGTAGATGAATAGCTTTTTTTTCTTTATTGATAACATAAATCTATCATTTATCATAGTTTGAAGACACTGTAAAGGTGTTTAGAAACCCTTGCTTTTTTGCAGTGTTTTTTAGCCAGAAGAGATGATAGAGTATAAACTGGGAGAGATATCTTACAGGTAGACATATAAACATGGGAGTCACCAGCTGGAAAGAGGGAGAGTAAACAGAAGATATCTTACAGGTAGACATATAAACATGGGAGTCACCAGCTGGAAAGAGAAGGCCAGTAACAGAGGTGAATGGAGATGGGTGGTATCTGTAGCAGTAAACCTCAAGGGCTTGGGATACTGATACAAAGGCTACATTTTACAGATTTATTCACTTACCCACCCCTCCTTTTTTTTTAATTCAAGCTCATTTGTGTACAGTTTTTATGTTGATATTCTCTTGATATCTGTAGTAGACATTTCATGTTGCCGCAGGTTTTTGTGAAAGAGACCAAGTCCGCTAACAGAAGAGATTTGTTAAATTCCTTGTTGGTGGAACATATCATGGCATGGGAGTCATTAGCTTTTTTAATAAGCAGGCAGAGTAACAGAAGATGATTATCAGAGAGATAAACATGTAGACATATGCATGTTATTCTTGTCACCATCTGGAAAATAAGACGGCAATTTTTTTTTTTTTTTTTTTTTTTTTCAGTACTGGGGTACGGCTAGCTTGACCATCACTAGGGTCAGCCCACCATGTCTCTGGAAACTTGAGTCAAAGTCTCTCACTTATATGTCACTGGAGTCAGAAGAGATGGGTCAGAGATATGCTTACAGGTAGACATATAAACATGGGAGTCACCAGCTGGAAAAAGGGATCTCTCAACTTGGCCAGTAACAGAAGAGACTGGGTCTAGAGTCATATCTCAACCACACTTGAAGTAGACATATAAACATGGGAGGGGTCCTCCTCAACTCACGTCACTGCTGGAAAGAGAAAAGCCAGTAACAGAAGAGATGGAGTTAGAGATATCTTACAGGTAGACTGGGGTCAATATAAAACATGGGAGTCACCAGCTGGAAAGAGAGAAAGCCAGTAAACAGAAGAGATGATAGAGATATCTTACAGGTAGATTGTGCATATAAACATGGGAGTCACCAGCTGGAAAGAGAAAGCCAGTAACAGAAGAGATGATAGAGATATATCTTACAGGTAGACATATAAACATGGGAGGGTCACAGCTGGTTTTACAGTAAGCAGGAAGATTGTTGCAGGGTTTCATGTAAAGAGGAAGATTGTTGCAGGGTTTCATATAAAGAGGAAGATTGTTGCAGGGTTTCATATAAAGAGGAAGATTGTTGCAGGGTTTCATGTAAAGAGGAAGATTGTTGCAGGGTTTTATGTAAAGAGGAAGATTGTTGCAGGGTTTCATGTAAAGAGGAAGATTGTTGCAGGGTTTCTGGTAAAGAGGAAGATTGTTGCAGGGTTTCATATAAAGAGGAAGATTGTTGCAGGGTTTCATATAAAGAGGAAGATTGTTGCAGGGTTTCATGTAAAGAGGAAGATTGTTGCAGGGTTTTACATAAAGAGGAAGATTGTTGCAGGGTTTCATGTAAAGAGGAAGATTGTTGCAGGATTTCATGTAAAGAGGAAGATTGTTGCAGGATTTCATGTAAAGAGGAAGATTGTTGCAGGGTTTCATGTAAAGAGGAAGATTGTTGCAGGATTTCATGTAAAGAGGAAGATTGTTGCAGGGTTTCATGTAAAGAGGAAGATTGTTGCAGGGTTTCATGTAAAGAGGAAGATTGTTGCAGGGTTTCATGTAAAGAGGAAGATTGTTGCAGGGTTTTACTTAAAGAGGAAGATTGTTGCAGGGTTTCATGTAAAGAGGAAGATTGTTGCAGGGTTTCATATAAAGAGGAAGATTGTTGCAGGGTTTCATATAAAGAGGAAGATTGTTGCAGGGTTTCATATAAAGAGGAAGATTGTTGCAGGGTTTCATATAAAGAGGAAGATTGTTGCAGGGTTTCATATAAAGAGGAAGATTGTTGCAGGGTTTCATATAAAGAGGAAGATTGTTGCAGGGTTTCATATAAAGAGGAAGATTGTTGCAGGGTTTCACATAAAGAGGAAGATTGTTGCAGGGTTTCACATAAAGAGGAAGATTGTTGCAGGGTTTTATGTAAAGAGGAAGATTGTTGCAGGGTTTCATATAAAGAGGAAGATTGTTGCAGGGTTTCATGTAAAGAGGAAGATTGTTGCAGGGTTTCATGTAAAGAGGAAGATTGTTGCAGGGTTTCATGTAAAGAGGAAGTTTGTTGCAGGGTTTTACTTAAAGAGGAAGATTGTTGCAGGGTTTCATGTAAAGAGGAAGACTGTTGCAGGGTTTTATGTAAAGAGGAAGATTGTTGCAGGGTTTTATGTAAAGAGTAAGATTGTTGCAGGGTTTTACATAAAGAGGAAGATTGTTGCAGGGTTTCATGTAAAGAGGAAGATTGTTGCAGGGTTTTACATAAAGAGGAAGACTGTTGCAGGGTTTCATGTAAAGAGGAAGATTGTTGCAGGGTTTCATGTAAAGAGGAAGATTGTTGCAGGGTTTCATGTAAAGAGGAAGTTTGTTGCAGGGTTTTATGTAAAGAGGAAGATTGTTGCAGGGTTTTACTTAAAGAGGAAGATTGTTGCAGGGTTTCATGTAAAGAGGAAGACTGTTGCAGGGTTTTATGTAAAGAGGAAGATTGTTGCAGGATTTTATGTAAAGAGGGAGATTGTTGCAGGATTTTATGTAAAGAGGAAGATTGTTGCAGGATTTTACATAAAGAGGAAGACTGTTGCAGGATTTCATGTAAAGAGGAAGATTGTTGCAGGGTTTCATGTAAAGAGGAAGATTGTTGCAGGGTTTCATGTAAAGAGGAAGATTGTTGCAGGGTTTCATGTAAAGAGGAAGATTGTTGCAGGGTTTCATGTAAAGAGGAAGATTGTTGCAGGGTTTCATGTAAAGAGGAAGTTTGTTGCAGGGTTTCATGTAAAGAGGAAGATTGTTGCAGGGTTTCATGTAAAGAGGAAGATTGTTGCAGGGTTTTACTTAAAGAGGAAGATTGTTGCAGGGTTTTATGTAAAGAGGAAGATTGTTGCAGGGTTTCATGTAAAGAGGAAGATTGTTGCAGGATTTTATGTAAAGAGGAAGACTGTTGCAGGGTTTTACTTAAAGAGGAAGATTGTTACAGGGTTTTACAAATAAGGAAGATTGTTGCAGGATTTCATGTAAAGAGGAATATTGTTACAGGATTTCATGTAAAGAGGAAGATTGTTACAGGATTTCATGTAAAGAGGAAGACTGTTGCAGGGTTTTACTTAAAGAGGAAGATTATTTCAGGGTTTCATGTAAAAAGGGAGATTGTTGCAGGGTTTCGTCTAAAGAGGGAGATTGATGCTAAACCTTGTGTGGAAAGTGTTAAAGAGTATAACATATAACTTTAATGTTAAAAATTGTTGACAAAAAATATGAAACTTATTGTGGGACATTTGTTAAATAAAACTGCCATCTAAAGCTGTGCCTTAAATGTTGTTACATCGAATTTAACTTACTATTTATTGGCAAGTTTGAATTTATACAGACTTTAAATTTAAACGATTATTTTATTGCCTCCTCTATTGTGATCCGTCTGACTGTTGCTTTTTAAGTAGATCATTTGTAAAATCTCACAAAACATGTAAATACAGTGTGAATAAACCAAACAGATATGTTCTATAAGTGTAAGCAAGGAGGGGGGCAAAATAAGGTTTAAAATGATGTATTATGTAATTAATCTCAGTAATCAGTTTTGTCATGTGCTCATAAAACTGACTTTGCAATTATCTTTACTCTAAAGTAGCGGTTCTCTCAACCAGCAGGTCGTAACCCTTTTTTAGTTTGAACGACCTTTTCAGAGAGGTCGCCTAAGACCATCGGAAAACACATTTTCATTGAAGTTATGAGGGGAAATAATTGTTTGTGGGTCACCACAACTTGAGGAAACTATTAAAGGGTCGCAGCATTAGGAAGCTTGAGAGCCTTTGCTCTAGAGCACCTGATGTCTTTGCCAAAGCTCTAAACATGGATTTTAATCAGCTGATTAGCAGTGTACCTACAGTTGTTGATGTCATTTATACATTTGTTTACTAATTGGATTCCAGAATTTTCCAAGGCCTCAGTTTCCTCCGACATAATGTCTGGTTCAGGGTCCTCTTTATTTCTTATATGTGTATGTTTGTGCTTATATGTGTCTGTGTACAGTGGCACCTCGGTATACATTCGCTTTGATATACATTCAAGTCTGTGTGTGTCCTGTTTAGATGCAAAAACTTTTGCTTGGTATATGTCCTATGTTTGAAACGCAAACTTGTGTGAATCAGAATTAGTCACATCGCTGAGCACTATCTTTGTTTACATCTCTTGAGACAAAGCCACAGATAAATGTCAGTGACATTACAAAGTAGTGTCACCCCACAAAAGCCTAAGCAAGCGGTAGTAGCATTGTCTGGAAAGGACCAGTGTCACATTTCCGAAGCAGATTTGTTTTAAGTAAAAGTCAAACCTCAAATAAGTCCTAGCATCGAAAAGAGACTGAACAACAGAGAGAGAGAGAAAGCACGCAAGATTTAAGATTACTGAAGCTTTATTGAATGGGGACTCTCAGGAAGTAAAGTCACGACTAGCTCCAGCTGGCGTGCTGTGCTGATGACGTCAGTGGGTTGGGCTAATGTGTTAATGCAGCGGTTCTCAAACAAGAAATAAACTATTTTTGACAGTGGCGAGGGAAAACAACTTACATTTTTAAGTATCTACATGCCTTGTTAAATAATTTCACAATTTTTAGCCGACTTTTCTTGATTATTGCCGCAACACATTGGTAGCTCAACCCGGTGACGTCATCAGCATGGCCTGTCACCTGGAGCGGTCATGGTAAAGTGAGGTTAAATGTTCATTTATTTCACCTGATTGCTTTTGTAGTTATGTGTTTTAGTTCTAGACAGTATATACATTATTTTGCACAACCCCATCGTTGTATAATCTGCCAATAACAAAAGTATTTTTTTTCTTGGGAACAAATTAATAATTCTATCTTTATTTCTTATTGCAAAATGTGTTTGGTATACATACTGTTTGGTGTACGTCCAAGGATAAGGAAAGGATTCAGTACATTATCTGAAGTACCACTGTTTGTGTATGTGTGTATCTATATATATGTATGTGTGCATTATGATGGCTTTTTATCTTTAATTTTCCAAACAGGATCAATACAGAAAAAGTATTATGTTTGCACTTTGCTGATTTTTGTTCATAACTCATATACTATATGTAACTCATTGTAAACTACAGCGTAAACTATGTATAGAGTTTTTACCAGTTACCTCAGAGGTTGCCTTAACAAAAGAAACAGTTGGTCATGTTTACAATCACAGCAGAATATTCTTGTCATTGCTGAAATGTTCCTGTTGATTTATCCTTGCATTTTTATTTTTGTACATGATTTTCATGTTAAGCCTTATTCAACTTTCTTGCTAAAATAATAATTTTAGTAGGTGTGGCGGAATTGTGCTCAGTCCCCAGCTTCAGCAGCTAGTGCAGTTCCACTACATGGCCAGTAGCTGGAGGATGACAGTCTGTGTTATCGTACATAATATGTTGTCTGTTGGCCGTTTGTATAAGCGACTTGAAAAGTTGCCACACTGGACTTCCAGGATGTAATTTTTTATGTGATGAATTATTTTTCTTCTTCCTCTTCATAGCATTCACCATCTGTAAAATACGGTGGAAAGTTCTGGTTGTTCCTCCACTTCTGGACTTTGGTCTTGATCCAGAACTTGAGTTTTGCATACACATCCATTTTAATGATCTGACTTATTTATTTGCCTACTGTAAGTTTTTTTTTTTTTTTTTTTACTCTCAAGCAGATGTACTCTGAATTTGAAGGAAACACTCCTAATTAGTCTGCCTTTACAGCATGATGTCTTCTTCTTCTTCTTCTTCTTCTTCTTCTTCTTCTTCTTCTTCTTCTTCTTCTTCTTCTTCTTCTTCTTCTTCTTCTTCATCTTCTTCTTCTTCTTCTTCATCTTTTTCTTCATCTTCTTCTTCTTCTTCTTCTTCTTCTTCTTCATCTTCTTCTTCTTCATCTTCTTCTTCTTCATCTTCTTCTTCTTCTTCATCTTCTTCTTCTTCTTCTTCTTCTTCTTCTTCTTCTTCTTCTTCTTCTTCTTCTTCTTCTTCTTCTTCTTCTTCTTCTTCTTCTGTGTTGACAGGTTGTAAGATGCAGTGGAAAGTCCTTGTTGTTTGTCCATTTGGACATTGGCTTAATGCCAGGCCTGAGTTGTGCGTGTATGTCCGTTTTACTGGCTTGTTTGTGTGCTGTTGGTTACATACTTGTTTAGGTGGGGCAGTGTTTCTATTGATTGTTCTCTACCAGCTAGCTCCTGAACCCACACAGGGATGATGATTTCAAGAAAAGCCAAGAAACCCTCAAAGTGTCTGCACAGCCGCTGGTATCAACAGTTATAAGACTAGAAGACTGTGATATATTCAGCCCATCTGTATGAGAGGCGGACAGAGAATCACCAGACAGGCACTTGAATGGGAAACAAATGAATTGAGGAAATGAGAATGTCCGAAAGAAACCCTAAGGTAAACTTTGATGAGAGAGGCCAAAGGGCATGGACTGGATTCCAACCATGATATAGAACAGAAAATTTCACAGGATGGAGTGACATTCAGAATAGACAGCAAGCCCCATGGGGCAGATATCAGCACACCAGGATGATGATGTTCCAGAAGCTTCTAGAGTGAACTCTCAGACTGTAGTTACTGGAAAACATGTAACTATACCATGATTAACCTTCTCAAGAGACGACATCTAACCTCAGACGTCATAACAAGAACTTCCCCATATGAGTTACGGTGTCCCATTGTGGAGGGAAGCAGCACTAGACCCACTGCCTCACCAACAAGCATGTCATAAGAGTTGAGTAACTGGGGGATCTCCTTCCAAGTCAGAGTGCATCTGCCTGAGAGGCAAGGAACCAACAGTCTGTCAGATCTGTGAAACAGATGTGCACGCAGTACTCAGGTTCTGAAACAAGTCTAAAAGTCCAGAGGTGGATGAACAACCAGAACTTTCCAACAGTATACATGTGGTGAATGCGAAGAAGGAGATAACAAGAACTGTTGGCCAGTTTAGTTCAGAACCTGTCTGCTTTCTCATCTAAGGAGAAATGGAAAGTAACTGCCTAGGTTTATTGTTGTTATTCTTTGCGTTCACCAGCTGTAAACTCTGGTGGAAAGTTCTGACTGTTCATCCACTCCTGCACTGCAGTCCTGTTCCAGAACCTGGGTGTTGCGTGTGCATCTGTTTGATGGTTTATTATTGATTTCAGAACTCGTCTTCACCTGCACCATAACTTTATTTTTTTTCAGTGCGTATATTTTTTCCTGGGATTTCTGTATTCCATCTCAGAGCTAAGTTTATTTGGTTATTTTTTAAGATAAACTACAATTCTTATAAAGTGTACACAGTTTTACACAAGCATGAGCAGTTTTTCCACTGTTGTATGGCAATAAATATTTTCTTTGCATCGAAGTCAGTTTTCACATAAAATGTACACAGCATTGCTTGTCATCCAGTGAATGGTTTGTTTCTCATAGCTTGCAGAAGAAAATTCATCAGAAACTGGGAGCATGCAAACAGTTTGCTTACATTTCAGTGGCAGACATCTTGGCTTTCTTCAGTTTTCCCTATATATACATATACTTTGTTGCAGTGTGATATTAGAATTGAGAAAATGCCTTGTAACTTCATTCTCAGCTGCTTGCCTTTTTTTTAATTTTTTTTATTGATCTTAGCTGATGTACCACTAGTATAAAAATGGACCTTAAGATGCTGAAATTATATCTTTTATATTATGATGAAATCATTTCTAGCGGTCACACTAGAAAATAATGCCATTTAATTTGTACATATAATAAACAAACAGACAGTGTATTGATTGGCACTCATAGAAAGATAGAAGGACACACTAGACAACATAGCAATCGGAAGCTATAGCTATTATGCCGGGAATTGAAACTGTCACCTCTAAATAGTGTGTGTGCCTCGCTGTGGAAACAAGTGTACTAAATTAAGATCATGACCAGCTGGGCACCCCAAGAAATAAAAGGTGTCTTCATTTGCCATGTCTGTTGTACAGCTTGAATTCCACAGCTATGTGAATTTAATTTTTAGTATTCACATAGTAAAGAAGTATAAGATAATTTTAAGCATTAACATTGTAATGTCAAATTTAATTTCTACTAAATCGTAGAAGAACTTACGTGTAAATTTTCTTTTTAACTTTAAATCGTGTCACTGCACAGCAGCATTTAATGTTATTGTGTTGTTTTTTTTCCATTAGAAACTGTTCTTATGATCAGAATAATTTTCACATCAAAACCTTGTGTCGCATCAAAAACCTCATTTTCATACCAACACTTTATTTTCACAAGACTGTAAACACTAGTTTACTTTATGTGTGTGTTATAAATGATAGAGTTTACATTTAGCAAAACAATGGAACCAACACATTTGCTATACAAATCTGATGCCAGTGTTTTATGTCATTTCCTTCAACAGTGTCTCTAGTCATTCAAGTTTTTACACTATCAGCTTGTGTGGGAGTGTTTGTTAGTTTTTACATCAGATCTTTTCAACAAATCAAACTTGTGGTTGTGACGATAACGAGTGATATTCCGTTATAGACAGTGATACATTTCCTGTGATCTCTCCGTGTTTAAGTATCCTGATTAACTCTTTCAGTTCCGAGCAGCGCATTGTGCATTTACTGGTAACTTTTTACAGGATATGCTTTTCTTATCTGTATGTTCCTCATGTAGCTGGGTACATTAACCCATGCTATCCCCGTGTTTACCTAGCTCATTGTGTCCTGTTGTATTACTTTTTTAACCCATTCGGGCTGTGACCTGTCTTGCTTGAAGTAACAAATGTTTACGACATAGTGAGTTAAAGCAGGGCCAGCCTGGAATTGAAAGAGTTAAAGTGAGCAAGAAGCACCCGTGTCTACATTTGTTTTTGTCAAATCTGTTGTGGAGTGTTTGTTCTGTGTACTGAGGTGTGCTTCGTGACAGTGTGCTTGAGGGTGTGAGTGTGTATGAACTTGTTTACTGTGTCACATCAGATACTGCACATTTTTTAATTTGAGCGATTAACTCTTTACGGTTGTGTTAGTATCTGGAATGGGATTTCACTTACTTGGAGATTTTATTGGCCTCTTTCAATCCCAGTAGGCTTTACTGTAGATGCACAATTTTCACCATTATTAAAGCATCCAAACGTAAATGTCAGTGCAGAGAAACTTATAATAAACATCCTATTCATTTCAGTGCCAGTCATGGACATTATCTAAAGCCCTTTTACGCAAAATCATATAGCTGAGAAAAGCTGTCAGCCTAACTGAGATCAAGTGAATAATGGTACTATTAGACAGATAGTGGGAACAACACCTTGTACTAGGTTCGCTGAGAAACAGCAGATTAGTTTGTTTGGCCATCTCGTTAGAATGCAGCAACATCAAATACCATCACAGGCATTACATCTCAGAAGATCAGCTACAAGAGCTAGAGGACGGTCACGAAAACATGGATTCCACACTTTCACGGCATGACAATAGCACGTTATTCCTTCCCAGGGCTCCTTATGGCATAAGGGAAAAAAATCCTCTTCTGCCTTTATATCCCCCAATGGAGCTTAGGCCCTCAACTAACTCACACCAAGTCATTCTATCCTTCACTATTACATGGAGCTCTTCCTATGACTTCCCGTCTATCTAACTTTATTCTCCAGCTCTCTTATTCATGTGTTTTTTAACCTTCCTTTATTTCTATGCCCCTGAAGGAGAGAAATAACAAATATAAACATGTGAAAAACGTGAGCACATTGTATGGTTGCTTTGTTGTCCATATCTCTGGGTGAGTAAAAGAAATTGTGCAGTTATTGATGAAGATTATTTTCTTCTGGTGGTGTGCAGTGGTACACAATACCAAAGATTATTTTCTTCTGGTGGTGTGCAGTGGTACACAATACCAAAAGTTTTTTTTTTTTTTTTTTTAGCCCTATGGTAATAGAAGATTTGTGGTGCATACAAACACCTGGCTCTTCTAAAAAAAAATTTCAAGTCCTGAGTGCAGCTATTCATTTATGTGCATATGTGTGTGTATATAAAAAATATATGACCTCTACTACCCTATAAAGATGTGTACAAGCAGGACACGAATGATACAGGTATTGGGGTGGACTGGTGAGAACAAACAGCCATGGACCATGTTGTGTAAAGGGGGCACATCAGGAAGGGAATGAAGGAGGAAATGATTGCAGAAAGGATGAATTGGTGGTTCCTTGATGCTCAGGCAGATGCACTCCCACTTCAAAGGAAGACCCTAATTAGTTGACCCCTATGACATTCTTGTTGGAGAGACAGTGGTGTCTTTTCTTGTTTCCCCCCACAATGGGGCCTGAACCCACAGGAAAAGATATATGTGTGTGTGTGTCCAACATTCAGTTCTATGTGCGGGAAAGCTATAGGTCTGCACTGTTTATTAATGTTCAGTGAATCGTGTCACTTCAATGAGCCAGGGTTGCCTGGAGAAGCCTGTTGTATCGGTTCTACCCTAGTAGGAAAAATAATATACCCATTCCATAACCTTCCTAAACTCTGTGCAGTATGTGGGTGCTGTTCTTCTACCATCCTGATATGCTGTCAGAGATCAATATGATTTGCTGTTACAGGGTAAATACCTATTCTTTTCCTGTTCATGTGTAATAAAAATGGAATATATATACAAACTTGGTAATTGTAACATTTGTGTGCATACTTTTTGTTTCATTGTAAATGTAGTCATGTTTTATTGTCTACCATTTATTGTCTGTTCTGCCTAAGAACTTTCGTGGACAGAGAAATCAGATGCCCTGTTCAACTCTACAAAACAATATGCAATAATAGTGACATACTCAGCAAGCATAAGTCGAAGAATCTCCATCTAGAATGGGTGGACAGCATTCGGAAGTCCTGCCTTAAAAAACTAACTTGGCTGTATACACCGGGGTGACAGGAAATGGCAGAGCTAACAGACTGGCCATGTCTGCAGCAGCTGGTGGAGGAAGACATATGGTCGGGGCACACAAGCTAAAGATAGTCCTCCTTTTAAATAATGTAAATGGATTATAACATTTAATCATGTCTGTCCTGAGGATAGCTAAACAAAAATTATTTTACAGTGCACAAGATATGCTGCATTTTGTTTTGCTTTCATGTTTGTCACTGAAGACAACAGAAATTATTTCATGATGCACAAAGTTTGCTGCATCTCAGTGTCTCCATGCTTCGCGTACCCAGTTGGACTTGACTGGTATAACTTCTGTCTCTGTCTGGCAGCCAGTTTCTGTATGTTTGTCCTCATCTAATATCTATTCCTGCTAGGTGGTTCATTCCCTCTGACTCCTGTCTCATCTCTAGAAAGCAGCACATTCAGTATGTTTGCCCTGTCCATTCATCTTCCTCCACCAACCACTGCAGACACGGCTAGTCTGTCAACGCTTTCATTTCCTTTCACCAGGGCGAGATTTCTGTATGCTGTCAAGGAAGATGAAGAACAGAAAGAAGAGGGAGGAAGAAACAGCAGGAGGAAGAAGAAGAAGCAGCAGCAAGAGGAGGAAAACGAAAAAGGAAGAGGAGGAAGAAGAAGCAGGAGAAGGAGGAACAAGAAGCAGGAGGAGGAGGAAGAAGAAGCAGGAGGAGGAAGAAGAAGCAGGAGGACGAGGAAGAAGAAGAACGGCTTGGGCATTTTGACTTTCTCTTGAAGAGGCGATGTAGCTCCTGGAGGCCGCACCCCTTTTGTTTTCCTTAATAAATTGATTATTGCGGATGTCAAAGAAAGACCACACGGGCTACTCTGAAACTGAAATAATATAAACTGTTTATTTGCTGCTCACTGGATGAAAGAAGTTGGAACTTAGATGACAAATTTCCTCTTGCTGAGATTCTTCAGACGGAGCACTTATGGGTTGCATTTGTACCATGATGTTAATCCGTCGTCTAAACCTAAAAAGAAGACTAGAAAGTCTTACTAAGAGTTGAAGGCAGTCCAAACAGGGCCGGTTGCACATATCTTGTTCAACCTCCAATGAGATTATAATTAGGACACCAGTATACACATCAGCCTTGTGTGACTTGCAGTCGTGTGGGAGTGAGGATGTGGGCCGGAACAGCAGAAGGCACATGAAGAGTTGTCACATTATGCTTAAACCCGCACCTCCGCCCCCACCCCCCGCCCCCGATGTGACCTTAAAAAAAATATACACTAACGCAGGTTGTCAGTTCATTCCCCAACCCTCCCAACCCCGATGTGACCTCAAAAAATATACACTAACGCAGGTTGTCAGTTCATTTCCCCCCCCCCCCCCCCCCCTCCCCCCATTCCCGTGAATTGTTTTCATGTGAATTAGAGCCATGAAAGACAGGGAGATATTATTACACATTATAAAACAGACCAAGAGTATTTTAAACCATATCCACATATGTGAACGTTGTTGGTTCAAATCCGAACGGTGCTGAGCTTTTTATTTTTCAAAAAATGACCTTGACTCCGTTGACCAAGACTTAAATGGGTCCTAGGTAAAAGTCCTGGTAGGTAAAGGCGGCTGTCGTGATGCTGACCACATGACCCACCAAGTGCCGATTAGTCTTAAAAAATATAGATCAGCCTGAAAAAGTGAGGAAAACGTGAACGATTAAAAAAAAATCTCCCTAGTAAATAAAAAATTTGGGATGCTCCAGGTGAGGATCGAACTCACAACCTCCGCATATCTTATCCCATGACCCGCATGGGGAAGGTACTGTCTATAAGTACGGCGCGCTAACCGATTGTGCCACTGGAGCTCCACGCCCAAACGCCACTCAGAATGATCTCATAGTTAATAAAATTATCAATAAACAAAAGCAGTAATTTCGTTTAGATTTCAATGTTTATAGATATAAATATTGTTGATGGCGTTTTTTCCGTGTTGAAAGAGACCGGACAAGTGTTTCACTTCTATCACTCTTTATATTACACACCGGAAGTGGGGTTGCAGAAATGCCGGCACGACAAATTGCTTGTTTTTGGGGTTTAAAGATCAATAAGTATTGATTTTGCTGATAGAGAACTTGAAATAGGTTACCAGAAACTTTCATCTTATGCTCGCATGAGTAAACGAGTCACTTGTATTTGATTTCTGTTTCAAATGAATGAGACAACCGTGTTGGATGTTACGTGTGTACTTTTACTGTCTCGTTTATCGGGAAAAAGCGCAAGTAAAATTAATCAGGACCATCAGTAATTGGGGAATCATGTAAAAGAACCGTAAACCCAACCAACTGCTTGTAAGTGGAAACATGAAGCCATGCAATGATATAAAATTTATGTTACTAATATTCTGATGTTATCTGTAAACCAAAGGCTGACAGAAACAGTGTGGGGAATAACCAAAATGGTAGTTAAATGCACGTTTGCTGTATGAATAGTCATTGTTCTTTGAGTGCACGACCTCCTGGAGAAGGCGGTGGCTTTGTGGTGGCCACTTCTATACTTCAGTAATGTTCCAAAGCCTGAGGGATGCATACACATCGTTTTACAGATCTGGATTATTTGCATGCAGACTTGCTTTCTTGCACTAGACTGCGAGGGAGGCCCCAAATTGTCTATGCTTTCGACATATTTTTTGGGGGGTGGGGTGCAATGGGCCTATTCTTGTTTTCCTCACAATGGGGCCCCGGAACCCACACGAGGGTGTGGTCATCGTTTACTTTGCTTATCCTTCGGGGTGGTGGGAAGGGCATCTAAACGAGGATTAGAAACCAGTCAGCTACCAAAATAAAACACAGTTAAGAATGATAAAATGAACGTTCTGGCTAAAATGCCTTCCTCGGCTTACAGTACAAATTGACAATGCCACAACAGCCAAGAAAAGTCTCTACGCAAGAAAAGTTATCGCAGAGCAAAGCTTTAGGCAACAGAGTTTTCTACACCACTGAAAATGCACTGGCCATCATGACACTCAGCCTCACACAGATTAACAGTCTGCGGGGAAAACGGAAATAATCTTAAATGCACTAAGGATACTTCCTGCAAATCACTCGATACCTCTTGGGCTTTTCCCCACATTTTGCAAAAGAATTAAGCTACCAAGGGCCACTGCTTTCTGCAAGGTGAATTCAGGCCAATTACCCACTTCATGAGGAATTTCTGAAACTCACAATGAATAAACTTAAAAGAAGCAAATCGTTGACCATCGTGCCGATGATGTCATCCAACAGGTTTGTCACCTTATTACTCTTTGTCCCAAGGAACGCATCATACGTTCACATGTTCCTACCTAGAAGCCCAATGAACGCACGATGCGCCGTTTTTATGACTCTTCATTACCCCCTGGGCCTGTGATGATAAACCCACTGGGACTCAAAGAGTTAATGTTAAATCTTAGAATACGCTCAGAATATATGAGTATTGGGAGTAAAAATTGGCACAGCCAAGCATCAGAAGCATACCAGACACACACGAAGCCTTGTCAACCAGCATAGGACTTGATGAAC
This sequence comes from Candidula unifasciata, assembly GCA_905116865.2. NCBI lineage: Eukaryota > Metazoa > Mollusca > Gastropoda > Stylommatophora > Geomitridae > Candidula > Candidula unifasciata. The sequence continues at coordinate 15,515 of CAJHNH020008068.1, forward strand.
ATATTAAATGGGGATCTGAGCACCTATGGACGTGTCCGGAGTGCTGTGAAGATAATCCAACTCATAATCTTATAATGTAATGGATACCCATACCTGCTGTGCCAAACATCAGCATTACAGCAACTATCACATTTGATAGAAGCTGCAGAGAACAGCAAACACTTAGTCAGAATGCTGATTGATGAGAACAGTCATTAAGGTGATGCTATAATTTACACAGACGGAGTCCGTCAATCGAGTCAGGCGAAGTGCATGGGCGTTCACACTAAGCTTTAGAGAGAAGGCCGTTATGGAGATTAATGGCGCCTTAGCTGTTACAACTAGCAGCCTTACAATGAAAACTGTCTGTAAAATGGGCATTTGCATGGCTTGGTATTTAACAGTTCACAGACACTCACATACTGAGTGACTCAATGGATATGCCCATGAAAATCCAGTTGGGTTTCCACAGACAAGAAGGAATTGTTTCACTAAGCACTTCACGAATGGCAGACTTTACCCTTATCTGTTAGGTTTAGATAGATCTTCACAAGTTTGTGCCTCTGGTTATGATGCGTTACCACGTGTGGTTCACTGTCGTACAACTTATGTGTCGTTGTAGACTAACAATAGAATGTCTAACATACTACATAGAATCAGCCTTAATATGCGCATGTAAAGCATACACAATTCATGTACAAGCCACAAACTTCCGAATTTTATGACTTAAAATCCATTAAAAAGATATGGGGGGGGGGGGGGGGGGGGGGGCAAGGATTGAAGCTCACAGGTTTTGACGTCCATGCTATTTGCGTATTTTCAATTCTAATGTTATTTCGCTTTAAAACACATGCCAGTAAACATAAACATGTACCGAAACAATGCATTCCAAAACAAATGCCTAAAGAAATGAACATTCAGTGTTATGAATTCAAGAAAGGGCAATAATGACATTGTTTTGTGTGTGTTTTAAATAAATCGATCGTCCTTGTAGATCCGGCATTGTCGGTCCCAAGCCCGGAAACGGTTTGGGCCAGCTGCCTCGTCTTGTAGAAAAGAAATTAGTTGCTACAGAAACCCACAGGAAAGGATGCCATTCCGGTAAAGAATGAGAAGAAACCAGCAGAGAATCATCAAATAGACATCAACATGAGATATACAGGGATTAAAGAGGCGACGATGCTCAAATCATTAATACACTACCGCGTCCCAATGTCGGATGCTAATTTTTGAGTCGAGCTGAGTCAAGAATTGACATCACAGCACTCGGGGCATTCCCATGCGTGCTCCGTCATCATCTTCGGTATCCAGCGCAGAGTTCCAGTACTGATGGTACCAGTCACAATCTGGTTATATGTCCGTCTTGCCTTTCCTCTGAGTGACATGAGGCGGCCAGACCCTCTGGTTACACCCAGGTGCCTCATTCTCTCCAGGCCATAATATTCTTCTATCTCTACTGATTCCGTTGCTAGTTCCCAAAAGGCCTTGACCACATTTGCCTGGTCATGTATCAATTTACCACCCAGGGGTACTGATCCAGCCAATCTGTCTGCCTGTTCATTACCCACCACGCCGGCATCGCCCGGAAAAAGGATCTAAAGTATGCTAACTACCCAAGATCTTTCCAGTGAAGTTTGCCACTTTGCTCGAAGCATCAATGTCTTCCCCTTTCTCAGCTTGCTTTCAGAGTGTTACAATTACGACATGTGTCTGCATCTTGTTCTCTAGCCACCGGAGAGCTGTAGTTACCGTCTCCACTTCCATTCTCATGATGTATGTTGTGGTGTCGTATGCTAGGCTGTCTGGCAAAAATTGTTTTTGTTTCAAAGCTCCACCCTAGCTGTTCCCGGGGCCCCTAATTTAACGCAACCTAAGGGTTGAACAGGGTTTCTGGGACTGTCCCCTGGTGAACTTCATCCGCATGGTGGCACTCTATGTCACCGGGTGTTTATCGCTTGATGGATGTCCTGGTGGGATTAAATTTCACTCACTCACGCCCACAAGAAACCCTAAGACGATCATTAATGCTCCTAGAGGATTGAACTACCCTTACAGTTAAATCTCTAGCCCCTAGTTATGGTCTCTGGTACTTCACAGGGGGGAGGGGGTATTTATCCCCCCCCCCCCCCAGCCCACGCGTGTAGGCATGTTAGAAAGTTCGGTTGAATTATCGATATTATTTGCCGTGCTTTTTAGGATGACATTTTTCGTTATTTGAAGCCCCACCCTGGCTCTTGCCAGGGGCCGCAATATAGTCTGGCCATAAATTTAGCCTAAAGGCTGAACGCGGTTTCTGGGACCTCTCCACGGTGATCCTCATCCACATGGTGGCGCATTGTGTCATCGGGTGCTTATCGCTTGTGTGATGTCCTGGCGGGGTAGAAAGTTGTGTAGGCAGTCCGCTGAGAAACCATCGACCCGGCTCCTTCCAAATACCAGCTAAGTGATTTTGTGTATTTGTGTAGTATTGTTTGATTTGTATGTGATGATGAAGGCTCCATAGCCGCAACGCTCACGTTTTGTTTGTATCTCTAATATTGTGAAGTTTGCTTTTTACTTTTTGTTCGGTTTTATATATTTTCCTAATGAGAGAGGCTTAGGATGCTGGACTGGATTCCGTCCATGAGATTGAGCTGATTGTACTGGATAAAGCGGACTGCTAGCCCTGTATGACATGTAATGGCACAACAGGAAAATGAGTGAATGAATGAATGAAATGGACTGTTCTTGTGGCTACAAACAGTATAATGTGCTTTGGAATATATCTGGCAGTTATATAAACCAGGGTACCAAATTAATCAGTGTAATATAAATTTTATATATTTTGTATAAAACTAATTTATACTTTGTGGAAAAAAAATGCAGAAAGGAGAGAAAGAAAAAAAATTATTCCCAAGCGGGAATCGAACCCCGGCCGCCGCGGTGAGAGCGCGGAATCCTAGCCACTAGACCACTTGGGAGACAAGTATTGAGAACATTGTTCCGACCACATTCCAGTAACGGATTTCTTTCTTCGCATGTGACAGTTATTCTGCCCTTTCCTCGCGTCTACCGGCTGTAAATTACTGCGGAAAGTTATGGGTATTCGTCCACCTTCAGATTTAGGTCTTGTTTCACTTGAATGTTGCGCACACATCCGTTTTACAAATCTCGCTTATCTGTATTTGGTTCCTTGCCTCTCGCATTTCGGGTAGTCAGACAGATGTACTCTACAACTTTCAAGGTTGCCTCAAATTAGTCGACTCTTATTACTCTTACGGCATGCTTGTTCCGGAGGCAGTTGGTAAATTCTTCATTTCAACAAAACGGTGCCCTGGAACCTAATACAGGGATTGTGGAAGTTCAAATGAGAACACACGCTGACGTAAATAAATATTATGTATAAATTACCCCCTCCCCCACCCCGTCTAAATTAGTAAAAAATAGAATGTTTATTTCAAGCGTTGTTTATCCTTGTCATATTATTTCACATATTTTTTATTTGCTGTAAAACATATTATAATTAGGTAATTAGACAAGGCTAAGACTTTTTGATTCCTGTTTAAACCTTATACAAATGTGTTCAGGCTACACCCACCGTTGAACTGAAATTACAGAACTCTTATTAATTGCGCTTATGTCAGCTATAGCGGTGTAGTTAGCGGCTGGGCACTTGCCTGGCGGCCAGAAAGTCTCAAGTTCAAATCCGCACAATTTTGGAACCGCCGGTAGGTTGGGGGAAGGCAACCTAAGCATATTTGTGACGTAAATTCTATCAAAGAATAGACGTAAGGCCCAATTTTGTATTGAACAATTGTTAGACATTAGATTTGAAGCAACCATCCTAAACTGTGGAACAATAGTCACAATGCGTATGGATGTAGGAACACGTAAAATATTTACGTTGAGCATGGAACTATGATCTAGATGGCTGCTGCGTTAAAAGGACGAAGCCCGAATGGGTTAGACCGATGTGCTGGGGCAGAGGTCGGCAAACTCATTAGTCAAAAGAGCCACAAATCAGCAGCAGGACTATTACATTTTTTTGAGAGCCAAATTTCTTTTTCAAGAACATGTTTTCTTTTTTTTTTTGTCAATATCTGTTTATACCTTTAGGCGTTGCAGGTCATCGGACGATCGGCAGCTGAGCCAGGGCGCGCTCGGCTGTCAAGAACCATGCTTTTGGGAGTCAAACCCGATTTGTGACCCACTGGCCTGAGCCGCACTTAGGTCGCTAAAGAGCCGCATGGAGCTCGCGAGCCGCGATTTGTCGACTTCTGAGCTAGGATGTCGATACGGACAAGTAACAAATAACTTCTTTCGTTCGCTGGAAACAGATTATCCATATCTGCAATGTTGTCTCTAGTATGAACTTCACTGTCTTTTGCAATTCACTCAGCGAGCCGTAAAGTTTGACTGGCACCGATGTTTCTCTAGGCCAAAAGTTTTGCCTTGATATGTTGTATTTGGGACACTCTTGGAAGACATGATCTGTTGTTTCAGGTGCTAATCCACATATAACTGAAGTGTGAGAAAAAGAAGAATGTTGAATTAGGAATCGACATCACAGCACTCGGGACACCCCATAAGCGCTCCGTCCCCATCTTCAGCAGCAAGCGAAGAGTTAAAATTCCGATGGTACCAGTAACAGTCTGAGTGTCGAATGTCGGCCAGATCCCCTTGTAACTCCTCGCAGCGCCATTCTCCTCAGACCGTAATGATCTATCTGTTCCTTGGCACTGTTCACTCGCTCCCAAAGGGTCCTCACAGCATCCAGCTTGTCATACATCAGTTCACCACCAAGTAGTGCAGAACCGGCCAGTCTTACTGCCTGCTCATTTCCCACCACACCGGCGTCACTTGGAGAAAATATCCTAAAGGATGCTAACAACCCGGGACCCTTAGGCGTATCGGGCATATGGGAAAAGCGCCCATATTTTTTACAGACCATCAGCACTCTGTGGGTAATGTGGTCAGCATTATGCTGGCCGTCTTTACTTTCCCAGTGCCCAAAACCAAAGTCTTTCTGAAAGCGATGTAGTTTAAACAATAATTGTGTAAATTATGATAAAAACAACACAACCTCCACTCTACGCCAACAAGTGAATAAAAAAGCACGATACACAAAGTGGACGTGTTTAATGACAGTCTCTTAAAATTATGTAGTTGATTGTTGGCCGGTTTAGTGTATCTTTGCTGGAATATCGACAGCAAACGTGTAAACAAGGAAATATCTTTTACAGTGACAGTCGTTTCCACGGCATACAGATTTCACCCATTATTATTATGATATATTTATCATATGGCGGATATTCGCACACATTTAATTATTAATATAGGTTGGTCAGTTTGAAAATAACAGATTTCGGATTATATATTAATATTCTCAGTTAGTTTAGTACTTGTTGACTTATTGTTTTTTTTTTTTTTTGCAAAACGCTGATAGTGTTTAGAGAAATTGTAACAGTTTTGACAAGACAAATCTGACAAAGTGATCGACGCAACCCAAAAAACCAGGAAATATTTTAGGTATTAAAGGCGGACGGCATAATAATATAGACTAAATCTTCTCTCCCAGTTCTTTTTGGTCTAGCCTCCATATGGATTTTGGGGTCCCCTTTTAAGGTAGAGAATCCTTTTGTGGGTACCGGGCTCCCATTTTAAAGCAGAAAATCCCGTGTGTGGATTCCAGCACCTCATGGGGTGGGTTGAATAGGAGGCCTACTGCCTTCTAAACAAGCGTGTTGTAAAAGACGGCACATTCTTAGGTGTGTTTCCTCCAAAGTCAGAGTAAGTACATCTGCCTGAGAGGTGGCAAACCAACAGTCTGTTTACAGATAAGACAGATTTGTAAAACGGATGTACTTGTAAAACTCAGGTTGTGGAAAAAGACTATATAAGTCCAGAAGTGGACGAAAAACCAGAACTTTCCGCTGGAGTTTACAACCGGTGAACACTAACAAGAAGAAGAAGAAGATAACACAAACAGCTAGCCAGTTATTGATTATGAGAAATATTTAGTCAGCTAAATCAACTAGTTGATGTGATGTTCTTGCTTCAGCAGTTAGCCAGAAATAGTGGATACTAGATCACAGTGTAGATAGTGGATACTGGATCACAGTGTAGAGCCACGGAGAAGCCATGGATGAAATTAATGAACACATCAGCATGGACTTTAATGACAGCAGAAAGAGTGAGTGGGTGAGGTTAAACGTTGGGGGTACTATATTTCTGACTACACGAACAACTCTGGGACGAGACCAGAAATCATTTCTGTTCAGGCTGGTGCAAGAGGCTCCAGATCTCAACACTGACAAGGTATACACAGTTATTGAAATATATGTTTCTTTAATGTTCATTGTTCTTTCTTTCTTTCTTTGCTTTTCATATTCCCTCCTTCCTTAATGTACTCATTAATCTTCTATTTTGTTTTATTTCTTTTCTTCACTTTCCTTTGTCATAATACATCCTTATTTTATCCAATTTTTTTCTTACATTGTTTTTTTTTAAATTCCTTTCTTTTGTGTCTTCACTCCTTTATTCTCCTTTTTCCTTATTTTCTCCTTCTCTTATTTCTTGCCTATATTCCTTACATATATTGTTCTACCCTTATTGGTTTCCATATACCTTCCTTTTTGATTACTTCTGTATTGGAGTCGTGACTTTAATCATAAGAATTGGTGTAAAGTTAAAGGTGTTGACCTATAAAGATGTACCCTGTACCTGCTGACCTCTATGCTGGCTTTATGCAGCTCCGTGAAAGGCATCTGCTATGTCTCCTTTCCAAACACCATGGATCTGTGGCAAAATACAGGTCTCAATCAAACTGGCCTTGAGATAAGAGAGCTCCAGAATTCTAGTGGACAGACACACATGAAAGAACACTCCACTGTAGTGAATTCTGCTTGAGCAGGGCTATTTATTTCCTGTCAGTATGCAACAGTACGCAGTACTGGCATTTTTTTGTTAGGTATTTTTTTTTCACCAATTTATAGCACTACTGAAATAGACATTTTGTGGTACCAACACTTTTATGTGATATCTTATGGTGAGTACCAACACTTTTTTGTGATATCTTATGGTGAGTACCAATACTTTTATGTGATATCTTATGGTGAGTACCAACACTTTTATGTGATACATTGTGGTGAGTACCAACACTTTTATGTGATATCTTATGGTGAGTACCAACACTTTTATGTGATACATTGTGGTGAGTACCAACACTTTTATGTGATACATTGTGGTGAGTACCAACACTTTTATGTGATACATTGTGGTGAGTACCAACACTTTTATGTGATATCTTATGGTGAGTACCAACACTTTTATGTGATACATTGTGGTGAGTACCAACACTTTTATGTGATACATTGTGGTGAGTACCAACACTTTTATGTGATATCTTATGGTGAGTACCAACACTTTTATGTGATATCTTATGGTGAGTACCAACACTTTTATGTGATATCATTTTTTATTGATACATTGTGGGTGAGTACCAACACTTTTATGGTGAGTACCAACACTTTTATGTGATACATTGTGGTGAGTACCAACATTTTTATGTGATACATTGTGGTGAGTACCAACACTTTTATGTGGTATCTTATGGTGAGTACCAACACTTTTATGTGATACATTGTGGTGAGTACCAACACTTTTATGTGATACATTGTGGTGAGTACCAACATTTTTATGTGATACATTGTGGTGAGTGCCAACATTTTTATGTGATACATTGTGGTGAGTACCAACACTTTTATGTGATATCTCATAGTGAGTACCAACACTTTTATGCGATACATTGTGGTGAGTACCAACACTTTTATGTGATACATTGTGGTACCTTTGCAGGCACCTTTTTTCCCCCAGGTTGGGTTGTTAATTTTTTTATCTCTAACAGAAAAAAATGTCTATCATCTTACCAGTTGTCAAACTTTTGTCTCCTGCATGAGAGCTGAATGTTGTAACTGCTTGGCCAGGCGATCCTCACCCTTCCAGTACCACGACATTGTTTTCCTCTTGTTTTCATAAATCCTTTGAGCTGTCACATGTTACAGTTTTTCCTCTCCCTATTTGTCGCCTTTAAAAATAAAAATGATAACTATCTAACTACCCTTTTTAAGATGTTTGTGATTAGTTGAGTTTAGTCTGAGAGCCAATGATAGTTGATGAAAAACATCAGAAATAGCAGCTGATCTTTTAAAACATCTGGTTTCTCGTGTGGGTTCCAGAGCCCTATTATAGGGACAAACAAGAATAGACCCACTGCCTACCTAAAAAGCATGTCGTAAGAGTCAACTAATTGGGAGCTTCCTTCAAAGTCGGAGTGCATCTGTCTGAGAGGCAAGGAACCAACAGTCCACACACAAATGAGAGATCTGTCAAACGGATGCACACGCAACACCCAGGTTCTGAAACAGGACTGCAGTCCAGAAGCGGACGAACAACAAGAACTTTCTGCCGGAGTTTACATATGGTGAACGCAAAGAAGAACAAATAAGAAGAAAACCTCTGGATTACTCATTTTGGTTGCCATAGGAATTTTAAACATTCCTCTGTAAAATCATATCTCTTGACACTTCAAGGAACTTTACCAATAAACTGTACAGTTATAGATTAATTCCTTTTTTTGCTTTCACCTTTACAAGGGCAGTTGGGGGTTGGATTGTAGTTTATAGCCAGGCTACTATATCAGCATTTTTAGGCCCAACACATCTGATTTCAGCAAACCCCTTGTCGTCTTTTATGGCATGCTTGCTGTGATGGTTGGGTGGGGGTGGGTGGGTGAGTCTGTTCCCCCCAAATAGAGTCCAAAACCCACACAGAGATTTAGATGATTGAAATAACATTATTTTGTATGACCTGCTTTTAATCATCCTCTTCTTTCCATGAACAGGATGCAGACGGGGCATTCCTTGTGGACAGAGACCCTTCATACTTTGGCCCAGTGTTGAACTTTCTTCGACACGGAAAACTTGTTATGAATAAAGATCTGGCAGAAGAAGGTAAGTGGTTGACAATTTTTAATATCTAAGACTCCATTATTTGAAAGCTACATTTTTCTTTATACTAGATTGATCAAGAAACAGCAGATCAGGTTAATTAGCCATCTTGTTAAAATGCAGCAGCATCAAATGCCATCATAGGCACTACATCTCAGAAGATCAGCTACAAGAGCAAGAGAACGGCAAGAAAAAAGAACGCTTTACGCCTTCACTGCATGCAGTAGCCAGTGCCAGCCAGCGTGCAGTGAATCGCAGATTGTTCCTCCCCTGATGATGATGAAGAGGAGGAGGACAGTTTTCTTTCTTTTTTTTTTTCTTCTTTTGTTTAAAATATGGGTTTAGCATATTGGGCCTGATCGGCAACTGACATGAAAAGGGACCATTATAGTTCTCTAACATCCATCATGTAAGTATTAAAACCAAAAGATTTGTTTTATGTTAACAGTAAGTAAAACTAAAAGACTCTTTCTATGTTAACAGTAAGTATAGGACCCTTTTCCACGCCTTCATGCATATTGGGCATATGTGACTAGACCTATATTTTATACAATGTGGGTTCTGGGCCCTATTATAGGGAAAACAAGAATAGACCTGCTGCCTACCCAAAAGCATGTCGTAAGAGTCAACTAATTGGGAGCTTTCTTTGAAGGAACCGACAGTCTGCATACTAATTAGTCAGATCTGTCAAACGGATGCACAGGCAACACTCAGGTTCTGAAACAGGACTGCAGTCCAGAAGTGGATGAACAACCAGAACTTTCCGCCGGAGTTTACAGCTGGTGAACGCAAAGAAGAAGAACGAACGAACAAACTTTATTAAGATAGACCTATCAACACTAGGTGGGTGATTTGGTCAGCATCATGCCTGCCACCTTTACTTCCCAGAACTTCACCTGATACCCATTTAAGTCTGGGTCGTGCTGAGGGCCAAAGATTTTAACAGTGGCGTACAAATAAACCAGATCTGTAAATTGAATATGCCCACAACACTTAAGTTCTGGAGCAAGACTAAAGTCCAGAAGTGGACGAACAACCAGAATTATCCATCAGAGTTTTCAGCCAGTAAGAAGAAGAAGACAGTGCTTTCAGCAGAGAGGGAGACCACACCATATGGGATTAACCCAGTGTGAGGAAGTTGATTCTGTCAGCTTTAAACCTTTATCTTCATGTATACACTGATAATGTATGGGTTCTTTGAGAGCAAGTAAACAGTGCAGATGCACACAAAAAAATCATCACGGCCCGAGGAGAATGGTGCTGTTTGGAGTGACCAGGGGGATCTGGCCATCTCAAGGGCACGGTGAGACGGATATACAAGTAGACTGTTACTGGTATCATCGGAATTGAAACTCTGGGCTTGCTACTGAAAATGGGGGCGGACGCATGTGAGAATTGTCCTAATTGCTGTGATGTTGATTCTGAATTCAACATTCAACATGTCCACTGATGTCTTGTAGGTGTGCTAGAGGAGGCAGAGTTCTACAACATCACAGATCTGATCAGGGTTGTCAAAGAAAGAATAGTCGAGCGAGATGCAAAACAGAACCAGGTGAGATGCAGTGTCTTCTGGATTTATTAACTGTTGCAGTATTTTCCATTTGGTGCTCAGCAGACTCCTGGCATAAGCTGAACAAATTTAAGGGGTGCCTTTTGTCATTGCTTCGTAATGCCGGGGTGCCGGGTTCGATCCCAGCTGCGGGCCATGCGCCTTGCGTTGGTTTTGACAGTGGTATCAGGGGGCCGACCGTCCAAAAAGCAGTGGCAAACTACTGGATGTAATTTGCCTAGAGAAACCACACAACAGCCAGGGGCTGCTGGGGTTGGTTCTGCAACGTCCTGTAAAGGATACACAACTAACCTGTTGTCATTACAGAAAACCTCTAGCTTTAGAATGCGCTCCTTTTGCAATTCCAAATGTGTAAATTATGATAAGTTCTTCAATATGACTATTATGAACAAGTAAGTGGCATGCTGGAGGGAAAGGTTGGGGCAAGAGGTAGACAACGGTGCAAGTGAAAGGAGGACAATATCAAGAGATAGACGAACAGCAGTCAGAGAGAGTGTACAACCAAGACAAAAAATCTCTAAAACCAACCCTGTTGATAAATGCAGTTCTTTTGTCAGGGCTCAGAGAAAAGTTTAAATGTTTGAGTCACACAAAGCACAATCTCCATAGCTTTGACAACAATCTCCAGGTATCTCAGTAAAATAATTGCACTGATAAACCAAGTGGTACAACCCTGAACGAACCTATGACCTTACTTAGCCACAGAAACACTTGAAGGGTCAAGTGAGCTGAAAGTCAGTGCATCTTCTTCTTCTTCTTCTTGGCGTTCACTGACCATAAATTCCGGCAGAAAGTTCTGATTGTTTATTTATTTTTTGCCTTCAGTTTTGTCCAGAACTTCAGTTTTTGTTGGTTCCCCACCTCTCAGGCAGATGTATTCCAACTTTGAAGGAAACTCCCCTAATTAATTGCCATGCACATGCTATGAAAAGGAGGGGAGTGCAATGAGTCTAACCCTCCCCCCCTCCAAATGGTCAGAATCCACAAGGGGGAATGCATCAGCCTTCCAGAAGATACAGAACTTCCTAGATAGATTTGCTTGACTTCAATTTGTGTTTGAATAATGATTTGAGCGTTTCCGCGTCCCTAGTCTTCAATGAAGAATGTATACAGAGTAATGCAGTGTTCTGGTCAAGAGCTGACACAGATGGTTTCAACAATACCTGATGGGTGGAAATTTGAGCAGGTGAGTCAGTTTGTTTCCATCTTCTTTGTTCACCCTCAGAAGGGCAATAGCATGTTGTGTTGTGGTTTACAGCTAGGCTTCAGTATCTGCACCTTTTGGCTAAACACATTCAACTTCAACAAACCCTTAATAAGTTGAATTTATCAAATGCTTATTGAGAAAAAAAAAAGAGGGGTGGTGGGGGGATAGCCCGTATCTGCAGAATGGGCTGTTGAAAGCACTTTGTAATTCTGAGGTACTAGGGTTTGATTCCAACTGCGGGCAGTTCGGAATTAGGCCGCTTTGTTTTGATTACAACATTGGCATTAAAAGTTGACCAGTTAGAAAACAGTGGCAAATTACTGAACCTAAAATTGCCTAGAAAAAAGACAAAACAGCATCCCCAAAAATTTAAACAAAAATAATTGGGGGGGGGGGGGGGGTGCGCTGCACACCTCCCCATGGGACCCCAAAAAATGACTAAAACAATGACTAATATATTTAATAACTGGCGACTGTGTAGAATAAAAATGTCCCATGTGGGCCCCATTGCGGAAGAAAAAGAATCGACCTCCTGACCCCTTACAAGCATGTCTTAAATGTCAGCTAATTAGGGGTATTTCCTTCTTCTTCATCTTTATTCGCATTCACTGGCTGTAAACTAGGGCGCAAAGTTCTGGTTGTTTGTCCACTTCTGTACTCTAGTCTTGTTCCAGAAACTGAGTGTTGCATGCGCATCCGTTTTACAGGTCTGACTCATTTGCATGCAGACTTATGGTTCCTTGCCTCGCAGGCAGATTTACTCAGACTTTGAAGGAAGCTCCCAGTTAGTCGTCTCTTACGACATGCTTGTGGGCAGGCATTGAGTCTATTTATGTTTCCCCCCCCCACAATGGGGCCCCGGAACCTACACAGAGAATTTTAATTCACCCACTCACTTCTGGACTTTGGTCATGCACCAGAACCTGAATGTTGCATGCTCATTCATTTTACAGATCTGACATATCAGTATGCAGACTGTTGGTTCCTTGCCTTCACTCTTATAACATACTTGTAGGGAGGCAGTGGGTCTGTTCTTGTTTTCCCCACAATGGGACCACAGAACACACGCAGGGAGTATTTCCTTCAAAGTCGGAGTGCATCTGCCTGAGCAAAAAAGATCTGTAAAATGGAGTTATGCATGCAGAACTGAAGTTCTAGAACTAGACTATGGTCAAGAAGTGGATGAACAATCAGAACTTTCTTTTGAAGTTTACAGCCAGTGAACATGAAGAAGAAGAAGAAAAGTAATTACATTTTATGAAAGAATCACTCATGTGGAACTTAAAAGTAGAAGCACATAAAGCATGCTGAATAAAGAGATGAGGAAAGACGCTAAAGCAGGATAAGACTTGCACTGAGAAAATCTTATAATAACTAGAATGTCTTTGAACTGAAACCCACAGGACATAATAAATAACTGAAGACCTAACACACACGAACAAGAGAGTTTGAGACAGCGATGAATAGGTGGAGAGAACATGCAGGAGCTGCTTGTGATGGCAAACATTAGGATGCTAATGACAGTTTCTGAAGTACTGATACTATATGTGATTTTACTCAGTACAGTTGCTAGAAAACTGAGGACGCCACATATGATTTAACTTCCCACAGTTGCTGAAATACGGACCTACATGTAAGTCCACTGTCCCCAGTTGCTAGAGTACTGAAATTATAAACACCTTCCTCTCTCCACAGTTGCTTGAGTACCGATGTCCTATGTGTGATTCTACTGTCCCCGCTTTCTAGAGTACTGAAGCCCTACATTCCACTGTCCCCAGTTGCTAGAGTACTAAAATTATACACACAATCCACTGTTCACAGTTACTAGAGTACTGAAACCCTACATGTGATTTCACTGTCCCCAGTTTATAGAGTACTGACGTCCTACATGTGATTTCACTGTCCACAGTTGCTAGAGTACCGAGGTCTTATAGGGGATTTTACTGTCCCCAGTTTATAGAGTACTGACCTGCTATATGTGATTTCACTGTCCACAGTTGCTAAAGTCCTGAAATTATACACACGATCCACTGTCCACAGTTGCTAGAGTACCGATGTCCTATGTGTGATTCCACTGTCCACAGTTGCTAGAGTACTGATGTCCTATGTGTGATTCCACTGTCCACAGTTGCTAGAGTACTGATGCCCTATGTGTGATTCCATTGTCCACAGTTGCTAGAGCTATGTGTGATTCCACTGTCCCCAGTTGCTAGAGTATTGATGTCCTATGTGTGATTCCATTGTCCACAGTTGCTAGAGTACCGGTGTCGTATGTGTAATTCCACTGTCTACAGTTGCTAGAGTACCGATGTCCTATGTGTGATTCCACTGTCCCCAGTTGCTAGAGTATTGATGTCCTATGTGTGATTCCACCGTCTACAGTTGCTAGAGTATTGATGTCCTGTGTGTGATTCCACTGTCCACAGTTGCTAGAGCTATGTGTGATTCCACTGTCCCCAGTTGCTAGAGTATTGATGTCCTATGTGTGATTCCATTGTCCACAGTTGCTAGAGTACCGATGTCCTATGTGTGATTCCACTGTCCCCAGTTGCTAGAGTATTGATGTCCTATGTGTGATTCCATTGTCCACAGTTGCTAGAGTACCGATGTCCTATGTGTGATTCCACTGTCCACAGTTGCTAGAGTATTGATGTCCTATGTGTGATTCCACCGTCTACAGTTGCTAGAGTATTGATGTCCTGTGTGTGATTCCACTGTCCACAGTTGCTAGAGCTATGTGTGATTCCACTGTCCACAGTTGCTAGAGTATTGATGTCCTAGGTGTGATTCCACTGTCCACAGTTGCTAGAGTACCAATATCCTTTTGTGTGATTCCACTGTCCCCAGCTGCTAGAGTATTGATGTCCTGTGTGTGATTCCACTGTCCCCAGTTGCTAGAGTACCGATGTCCTATGTGTGATTCCACTGTCCCCAGCTGCTAGAGTATTGATGTCCTAGGTGTGATTCCACTGTCCACAGTTGCTAGAGTATTGATGTCCTATGTGTGATTCCACTGTCCACAGTTGCTAAAGTATTGATGTCCTATGTGTGATTCCATTGTCCACAGTTGCTAAAGTATTGATGTCCTATGTGTGATTCCACTGTCCACAGTTGCTAGAGTATTGATGTCCTAGGTGTGATTCCATTGTCCACAGTTGCTAAAGTATTGATGTCCTATGTGTGATTCCACTGTCCACTGATGCTAGAGCTATGTGTGATTCCACTGTCCCCAACTGCTAGAGTATTGATGTCCTAGGTGTGATTCCACTGTCTACAGTTGCTAGAGCTATGTGTGATTCCACTGTCTACAGTTGCTAGAGCTATGTGTGATTCCACTGTCCCCAGCTGCTAGAGTATTTATGTCCTGTGTGTGATTCCACTGTCCCCAGCTGCTAGAGTATTGATGTCCTATGTGTGATTCCACTGTCTACAGTTGCTAGAGTACTGACATTTTACACACGTTTCACTGTTCACATTTACTAGAGTACTGAAATGTTACACATGCTTCTCTGTCCACAGTTACTGAACATTGGCTCCAATTACAACTGTGGGTCAGAGGAACATGCAGAGTTTCTGTTTGTGGTCTCCAAGGAGTGTCCAACTGTAGTCAATGGGTCAGATGAGCCGTCTGATAGAGCCAAGGTAAGCTGAAGCTGTTTTCAGAATGTTTCTCTTGCAGTTCTTCTTCTCTAGTCCTGTTCTGCTTTTCAGCAATGGCTTTTGAAAAGGCATCAGAGGCTAGCCTTGGTATGTGCTACGTAGATGCTGATGTTTACAGCCTGGGGTCTTCCATCTCTCCATTGCTTGTCTGTTTGACTAAAGCTCTGCTTCATTATGTCTAAGTGACAGGGTTCTCTGTGGCACACTGTCTAGTGTTGGTCTTGACACATGTCCGAACCATTTGATCTGTGGTTTTTTTATGTAGTTTAGTACTGGTTCTATCCCATATTCTTTTTTTTGATATCATTAATTTCTGATCCAGCCTCTTCTAATTCTATTTATGATTTGTCGTAGAGATTTAATTTCTGCTGTTTAAATTTGTCATACAGTAATTTTGTGCATCTTCATTTTCTTCTAGTTTATGATGTGTGGATTTGTTAGTCATGACTGTCTATAGCCTTCTGTCTTGTGTACTTTCATGCATTTCTGTTACAGGTTATCTTCCTTGCCATGAAGCTAAACAGCCCAGAAGCTGATTTCTTTGTCTGCCGTCACCGTGTACTCCAGTTTTCTCCTTCTCATGATGTGACCACAAAATGTATATTGTCTCCTTCTGGTGCAGATAATTATTTCTCTTCATAAGTTAATGTCTTTCAAGGCATCTTCTTTACTTTTTTGTTTTGCTTTAAAAGTCTGTCCATGATGTTCTCATCATTCATGTATGAAATCACAACTCTGCAGCTTCCACATAATTTGTCACTAACCGACTGACTATCCATGATTCTCTTCCATGCTTCAGGATTGGTTTTATTTCTCTCCTAAGAACTCTCTTCCTCCGTTTACAAAGAAAGATTGCATAGAATATTATTCTTTTTGTGGAAAGCTGTGTTTGCTTGAGCTATTCTACATTGATCTTCTTAAATACTTACAAGCTCAAATATGTAGTTTAGTGGTCTGCGTGGCAGAGTGGTTTCCCTTGTGCGCTGAAAGTCATGGGTTCATATTCTGGGTTCCAGGACTCCATTGCAGGGGCAAGAAAATAGACTAACACCTCCCCCCACCCCTATTCTCCAATAAGTAAGTTGTAAAAGTCGACTAATTGGGGTGGTGAAGAACCAACAGTCTGCATACAAATAAGCCAGATCTGTAAAATGGATGTGCATGCAAGACACACGTTCTCAGACAAGGCTTAAGTCCAGAAGCGGATGAACAACCAGACTTTCTGCCAGAGTTTACAGCTGATGAACACTAAGAAGAAGGCTTGATGCAACTTGGTTGGAGAGCTCTCTTCCAAAAGGAAATAAGAAAGACAATTCTGAAGTAGTTTGAGTCATATAGTTTGAGTCATATATGAGTCATACTCTAAAGGTAATAGCTTTGATTTGGGACTGCACAGTGTACTCCATGGGAATTAAGTGTGGATCCGGCAAAGAGGGATGGATGAAGGGAAGAGAACAACAACATGTGTATAATCAGTGTCTAACAGGAACAGTTGACATCTTAAATCAGTGAATCAGTTTCAAACTGCCTCACTCCATTTGTGAGTGCAGGTGATTCAAGAGACCCCCCGATCAGGTGTTGCTAGAGCTACAGAGGTTCGTGCTTTGTGCAGTGCTCTCAACACATGAGCAGCCACTTAACAGAGAGAGACTTAGTCATATGGGATTAAAACCCTATATAGTGAGCTTGATCATCTCATCTATAGTCTTAAATATATTAATTTAGTATATGGTTTAATTCCATTATAATTTTTAAAATTATACTAAAAACTAATATTATTTAGAAATGTAGGGTAATTTCAGCACATTCCATTGCTTGTAACTAATATTTGGTTTTCAACTTTGATGTTTAAAATTACCTGTAAAAAAGTTATGTTACCATGGTCAATTTTATTGCACATTGGGCATTCCCCTATGTGCTCAGTACTTCGATGCAGCAGTCCCCCCAAGGTACCAAATTTTTTTTTCTCCATAAGAAGTTGGTTATGGTGTCTTCTATCTTGACCTTGAAAATGACATAGATGAGCTTCACCATACTTTACTCCCAGGTTACATAATGGGGTTAGCATCAACTTTGTCCACAACCAGTCTAGTTTGTTCAGTGATGGTGGTATAATGTCTATCAGTTATTTTTTTTCCCCCATAAGACGTTGGTTATAATGTCTCCTATTTTGACGTTGACAGCATAGAAGAGCTTCACCAGACATAACTTCCAGGCCACGTAACTGGGTTAGCATCCGAGAATTGTCATCGTCTACCACCAGTCTAGTTCCTACAGTGATGATGTCAGCTTGGTCCATGCTTCTCGTGATATTAGCTCTGTCCAAGATTGTTCCCATAAGTAGTTGGTTATTATGTCTCCTATCTTGACCTCAAAGATGGCATCAATGAGCTTCACCAGACTTTACTCCCAGGTCACATAATTGGGTTAGCATTTGAGACTCATTGTTGTCCACCACTAGTCACTAGTACAGCATTGAGCTCTATCCATGCTTCTAAGCTCATACAATGGTGTATTACTTGTCAGCTCGTCTGCTCATTCATTACCATTTACTCTGGCATTCTTAAAGTGATAAAATGAAAGGAGGGAGGTCAGAAGGGCAGAAAGTGCTTTTGTTTGCATTCACCGACTGTAAATCTAGGCGGAAAGTCCTGGTTTTTCATCAATTTCTAGACTTTGTCTGTGTTCAAGAACCTGAGTTTTCAGCATGCACCCCTTTTACAGATCAGGCCTAATTGTGTGCAGACTGTTGGTTCGTTGCCTCTTAAGCAGATGCACTCCAACTTCAAAGGAATCACCTAATTAGTCAACTCCTAGGGCATTCTTGTTGGGAGGCAGTGGGTCTATTCTTGTTGGGAGGCAGTGGGTCTATTCTTGTTGTGAGGCAGTGGGTCTATTCTTGTTGGGAGGCAGTGGGTCTATTCTTGTTGGGAGGCAGTGGGTCTATTCTTGTTGGGAGGCAGTGGGTCTATTCTTGTTGGGAGGCAGTGGGTCTATTCTTGTTGGGAGGCAGTGGGTCTATTCTTGTTGGGAGGCAGTGGGTCTATTCTTGTTTCCCCACACACTGGGGATCCGGAATCAGCACTTGGGGGAAAGCGGGGGAGGGAGCAGAATGTTAGATGGACCTCCCTGTCTAATTATTGACACATGTTTGTTCATTTGTTTGTTTTACATCCTTTTTTGTGTGTGTGTGTGCTGTAGACTGAGTTATAGAATATGATCTGTTTCTCTAATTTTTGTTTAAGGTTTTACAGCTCAAGGGAACACGATTCTGATTGAACTATAGGAGATTTACGCATTACTGGACAAGTATTGAATTGAATGCAGACATGGAGTCTGCCAGTTTGTATATGTTGATCAAATTGCTTTACTTTTTTAAAGTTCTTACACGGTTGTTGTTTTTTCTTATACAAAAATTAAAATGATCTATGTGTAATGCAGGCATTACAAGAAACACACACATAAAAGACACCATAGGACAATGCAACATAATTTGTTCAGACAAGTTGAATAATGATAACAATACTAGATTCGCCCTGTGGAGATTATATAAACCTATGCTGTGACCTATTTAACAGCTAGTTTGCAATTTTTACATGTGCAATCATCATTTTGCAGTCATGTTTCGCCATCATTTGTTACGACTTCTATTATTGGCTTATCATATTTTTAACAGTGTACTTAAAAAAATCTATAATTCTATGCAAATGTTAAGCCAAAGATTTGTTTCCTTTATGCACCCTGACATTGCAGGATTACTCTGTTGAGTTTTGCATGTTTAAAAAAAAAAAAGCCAGAAAAATGAGCTTAGATGTTACATTGAGTAAGAACAGCAATGAATTGTTATACCAGCCCAGTACAATAGGAGGAAGCTTCCGTGGTGTGGCAGCTAGACACTAGCCATCAGATCGAAAGGTCGTGGGTTCAGGTTCAGACTGAGCCGGACGGTTTCTCTTCAAAAATGACCTTGGGCCTAGGGTGACCCAATTTAATGGTTACCAGGTGCAGTCCTTGGAAGTAAAGGCGGCTGGCATGATGTTGACCCTATGACCCACTGAGTGCTGACTGGTCTATAAAATATATCTCAATATGCCCAATACGCCTGAAGGGGTGGAATAGGGTCCTTGACCTTACAGTAGTAAGGTAAATTCTGTTAAATTCTTCACACTTAATAGCTTGTTATCACATGCTATAGATTGACGAACAACCAGAGCTTTCTGCAGGAATGTATAGCCAATGAACTAGAAGAAGAAGATATGCCACAGAAGGAAGCGTACAACTTGGCATATAAGGAGGACTTGTCACAAGTTGCTTGAACGATCAAGCTTCATTGTGAGCTAAAAGATAATGACAAGAGAGACTATGACTGGAACTTGGCCAAACCACGGGTAACAGTTTTTTTTAACTGACTAACTACATGAGTAAGGTCAGAGCAGTTTCCTATTGAATTGAGAAATGTGCTCAAAGTATGGGACGGTGAGCAGACAAAAGAATATTTATGAATCATTGCCTTGTAAAGGGAAATAGGACACGTGTGGCATGTTCAGGACATGATCCAAAACACAGCTGCCATTGTGGAAGAGATTGGTGACTAACTGGGTAACACCTCAAGTTAGCAGTTGTATTACAAGACATAGACAGTGATACAAGTGGGAGGATGACAATTAGAGATGGATGAAAAGCACTCTGGGCAAATGTACATCCAGATAAAAAGACAAAAGTATGTTGAAGCCGTTGCAGCCAATCTTCAATGTGCAGATGGCACCTTATTCAGCTTCATAGGAAACGGCTTACTCCATAGATGCTTTGTCCCTGTGTCAATAAAAACCGCACAAAATGTCCATCACTATCCCTTGTGAAAAACAAACAAAAATGGACACAGACTTCAGTATCGGGGTAAAGCCAATAGAATACTCACTCAATAAATGAGCAGCCATCAGAAGTGCCAGCCCAAACAATTCTGTTCTATAAATGCGATTCCTCATCAGTGGAAGCAGCAGTTACAACAGATCAGTAGTTGCACTCACCATAATGCACCACTAGTACACTAGCAACAGGCAGCTAACCAGTTTCAGAACCTGCAGTTCACAACACCGACCACTTGGACACTGTTGTAAAGCATTCCAGTTCTAATCCACAGCTCTCCATATCGCACCATGTTTTCACCTCAGTATCTGGGCGATGGTACTGTATCCTCTTAGTCTACATATGGAGGAAAATGCCCTAGCTAACTATTTTTGGAATCAAAAAACTTGCCGTGACTAAAAACAATAATCTCGCCTATTCGCCGTATTGGCCTGAAGTCCATTGATGACTTGAGTTAGCACAGTTTATTGACTGCTGTTCAGAAGCTGTAAATAAACAAACATTTATTTAGTTCATGTGTGTATTCTTGAAGAATTAAGTTTCATATTGAAAATATTGCATATTGTTGGCCAGGAGACCTTAAGAACAAAAGATTAAAAGATTAATATTTTTTTAAATAATATGTTTTTTTTTTTTAAAAAGGATTATTGAATTAATTCCTTATCAAAATTACACAGTTGTTGATGGTGGACAGAGCATAGTAAGTGTTAAATTCCATAAATTACATGATTACTATTTATCCACTTTTATATTGAGCTATTGCTTGGCAAAATAGTTTATACACCACCATAATACCATTCCATGTCTTGTTTTTGGGGGGAATAAGTTTTGTAATTTTTCTTGCAAAGGAGCTCACTACAGTTTGCTTCATAATCTGTTAGTTTACTGAAATCCAGTTACCCATGGTAGTGCAGTGGTTACCATGTTTGAGATACATCATTAATAGTCAATAAAAATTATGGCATTTTAATATATAAGTACTATTTTACAGTTACTTGAAAAAACACTAATAAATTCAGGATGTACAGATATAGCGCCTTTAATCTTTGGGTCCAAAGAACTCTCAGGCGTCATTTTATAATTAATGTAACTGTCCTCAGGTACCCTAAGAGTTAACGAGCATGTCTTTTGAGTCAACTCATTAAGACTTTTTCTAAAATTGATTGTCTTAGTCTGAAAGGTGTAGCCATTGCTTTCTAACTGTTAACTGCAACACAGCATGCCTTTTATTAGTGGCGAACAAAGAAGTTTTTTTTGTGTGTGTGTGTGTGTGGGGGGGGGGGGGGGAACGACTTCCCATTAAGTAAGTAAAAATAGTGAAGTACCAAATAGTCAGTAAGTAAAAATAGTGAAGAACCAAATAGTCAGTAAGTAAAAATAGTGAAGTACCAAATAGTCAGTAAGTAATAATAGCGAAGTACCAAATAGTCAGAAAGCAAAAATACTTAAGTACCAAATAGTCAGTAAGCTAAAATAGTGAAGTACCAAATAGTAAGTAAATATAGCGAAGAACCAAATAGTCAGTAAGTAAAAATTGTGAAGTACCAAATAGTCAGTAAGTAAAAATAGTGAAGTGCCAAATAGTCAGTAAGTAAAAATAGTGAAGTACCAAATAGCCATTAAGTCAAAATAGTGAAGTACCAAATAGCCATTAAGTCAAAATAGTGAAGTACCAAATAGTCATTAAGTAAAAATAATGAAGTACCAAATAGCCAGTAAGTCAAAATAGTGAAGTACCAAATAGCCATTAAGTAAAAATAGTGAAGTACCAAATAGTAAGTAAAAATTGTGAACTACCAAATAGTCAGTAAGTAAAAATAGTGAAGTACCAAATAGTCAGTAAGTAAAAATTGTGAAATACCAAATAGTCAGTAAGTAAAAATAGTGAAGTACCAAATAGTCAGTCAGTAAAAATAGTGAAGTACCAAATATTCAGTAAATAAAAATAGTGAAATACCAAATAGTCAGTAATTAAAAATAGTGAAATACCAAATAGTCAGTAAGTAAAAATAGTGAAGTACCAAATAGTCAGTAAGTAAAAATTGTGAAATACCAAATAGTAAGTAAAAATAGTGAAGTACCAAATAGTCAGTAAGTAAAAATAATGAAGTACCAAATAGTCAGTCAGTAAAAATAGTGAAGTACCAAATAGTCAGTGAAAATAGTGAAGTACCGAATAGTCAGTAAATAAAAATAGTGAAATACCAAATAGTCAGTAATTAAAAATAGTGAAGTACCACATAGTCAGTCAGTAAAAATAGTGAAGTACCAAAAAGTCAGTAATAAAAAATAATGAAGTACCACATAGTCAGTAAGTAAAAATAGTGAAGTACCACATAGTCAGTAAGTAAAAATAATGAAGTACCACATAGTCAGTAAGTAAAAATAGTGAAGTACCACATAGTCAGTAAGTAAAAATAGTAAAGTACCAAAAAGTCAGTAATTAAAAATAATGAAGTACCACGTAGTCAGTAAGTAAAAATAGTGAAGTACCACATAGTCAGTAAGTAAAAATAATGAAGTACCACATAGTCAGTAAGTAAAAATAGTGAAGTACCAAATAGTCAGTAAGTAAAAATAGTGAAGTACCAAAAAGTCAGTAATTAAAAATAATGAAGTACCAAATAGTCAGTAAGTAAAAATAGTGAAGTACCAAATAGTCAGTCAGTAAAAATAGTGAAATACCAGATATTCAGTAAGTAAAAATAGTGTAAGTACCAAAAAGTCAGTAATTAAAAATAGTGAAGTACCACATAGTCAGTCAGTAAAAATTGTGAAGTACCAAATAGTCAGTAAGTAAAAATAGTGAAGTACCAAAAAGTCAGTAATTAAAAATAATGAAGTAACCACATAGTCAGTAAGTAAAAATAGTGAGGTACCAAATAGTCAGTAAGTAAAAATAGTGAGGTACCAAATAGTCAGTAAGTAAAAATTGTGAAGTACCACATAGTCAGTAAGTAAAGGACCCTTTTCCAGACAGTGGCCTGTGGGGCATATGATGTTAAACCAATTTTTGTAAAAAGAGCAGCCGGCACTCAGTGGGTCATGTAGTCAACATCACTCTGGCTGCATTCACCTACCAGGACTTGACCTGATGTCCATTTTTGACAAATGATTGATTGACACTTCGTTCACCAGTTTTCATAAAATAGCTATCAGATCATTTGCAATGCTAAGGAAATAATCTGGCAAGAGTGTAAAGTCATTTCACATAATCTTGCTATGACTGAGTTCAGGGCTTTTCAGCTAAGTTTAGCCAGAGGCCAGAATGTTGAAATCGGGAATCGTCAAGGGCCAAGGGGTTTGAGCCCCAGCGTAGAGAGATGAGTTATACAGTACAACTGGCAGGCCTCTGCGGGCCAGATTCAGCCTGTGGGCCACTAGTTGAATAAGCCTGACTGGGTATATATGCAGCACCGAAAATGTACAAGAATACTTTTGTCAATGCAATACAACCACTCTACTCTGTTCGCGCCCCCCCCCAAATATGACCGGGTCTTGTATTAATTTTGGTTACAAAAGATTTCTTGGGTGCTTATTTTTTGGAAATAACTTATTGAATATTTTTAAAATTTATTCAAACCTTAATGTTAATAATAATATTTATTTATGTTGCTTTATACATTCATTACTTTATAATGCAATACGTCTGTTGTGTGTTCCCATTAATGAATTAATTCATCCTGTATCTGGCTGGCGATTTGGACTGAGGCTTTATGTTTGGGTAGAGCTTGAATGACAAGCATCCTTAAAAATCATGCTAAGACGTATTGTCAGGTTCAGTCTTATATTCGGGGAAACACGGTCTTATCGTTCATTCCATATTGCTTATTTATGTTGAGTACTGCTTCTGTCGGAGCCACCATGGTGTTAGGGCTCCAGGTGCACCAGCAGATTCGAAGGTCTTCGTTTCAAATTCTGCGGTGCTGAACTTTTTCAAAAATAACCTTGGCTGCCAAGGCCAACCAAGCCTTAAATGGGTACCGGGTTACAAGTCCTGGGAAGTAAAGGCCGCCGGTGATATGCTGACCACATCACCTACCAAAAGCAGATTGGTCAGTAAAATAGAGATCTAGCCTAGTATGCCTGAAGGCCTGAAAAAGGGGTCCTTTACTTACTTACTTACTTACTTATTGCCTGTGTCACGTATTTTATTCTTTGCTTATAGTTTATTTTAAATGCTTGGGTAAAAAGAAAAACAATGGACCCTCTTCACACCACTGGTGCATCGTGCATTTGGTTCATCCAGCATATGGTTCATCCGACATATAGTGCATCAGGCATATAGTGCATCAGGCATATAGTGCATATGGTTCATCCAGCATATGGTTCATCCGGCATATAGTGCATCAGGCATATAGTGCATCAGGCATATAGTGCATCAGGCATATGGTGCATCTGGCATATGGTGATAGGTCCATATTTTCAAGATCAGTCGGCACTCAGTGGTTTCATATGGTCAATATCTTGCTGGTAGCCTTTACTTCCCAGACATAACCTGGCATCCATTTTCAGTTGAGTCATCCTGGAAGCCCAGATTGTTTAAAAAAAAAATTCCTTTAGGTAATTTCGGTAGCTGCTGTGGTGTAGCAGCTAGAACCCTGTGGGTTCGGGTCCTGAATGAACCAGACTGTTTTCAGAAAAGATCTTGGTTCCCAGGTCAACCCAGCCTTAAATGGGTACCAGAGAAAGTGCTGAGAAGTAAAGGCGGCCAGGGTCATGCCGACCACGTCACCCAGCGAGTGCCTCTGGTCTATAAACAATGGATCTAGCCCTAAACGCCCAGCTATGTCTGATGGTGTGGAAAGAGGTCCTTTGATTACCTACATACTAGGAAATTTCGGACCTATAACCAATGGGCCAGCAGGTTAGCCTGTTAACAGGTCTTCTCTTATTCTTATTCTTCTTCACTTCCTCTTTTTTCCGCTTAAGATGTAACAGGAGAGAAAAGGTTCTGCTTATTGCTGTTCTGGCCACCTGAAGCATAGGCACATCATGCTATTGTTGAGTTTCTCTGATATTATCTTTCCACGTTGTTTGTGGTCTGCCTTGTGCTCTGTGTCCTCTTTTGATGTTTTCCTTATATAGTGTGGCATCACAAGGCATTCTCTCTAACTGGGCACACCCTTTGATTTGCTGTCTTTGTATGTAATTTAAAACTGGATTTGTGCCAAAGTTTTCTTTTGTGAGATTTCTGCTGACTTCTCCAGCCCTTCTCAGACATCTCATTTACATCGTTACTAATTATATTAGCCACTGTGGCTTCTGATGGTTTTTTAAACATGTTATTTATTATGCTTGTTAGGTCCCATCAATCTGTTGTAAACAGGTGAAAGAAAGAATTAATAAAGTGCCTTGTTCAGCTTTACTCAAAACCACAACTACACCTAAAGTCCACCTCAGGGCTTTTTACGAAATAAAGGTGCCGGTACTTACTACATACTTTCTACTACAATAATGCAGAATAAAAATACTTAACTCTTTCAGTCCAAAGGAACGCATCATATGTTCCTAATTAGAAACTTAATCAGTGTAAGATGTGTTAATTTTACATCTCCCTTTACTACCCCTTGGGATTCTGAACCCACTGGGACTGAAAGAGGTAAAAAAAACTCTGATGCTAAACCCCCTGGGACTGAAAGAGTTAAAGACACACACGCAAAGCTCTGTTACTGGGCTGTGTACTGTTAGAGGATAAAGCGCTGGTCCACTTAAAAATATCTGCCTTCAGCCTACATGTTCCCAGTGTAAGTTCCTGGGCTCCCATTTTGGGGAAGACAAAAATGGTCCTAAATATTTGACTTATTTATGTGCAGGCTGTTGGTTCTTTGCCTCAGGCGGATGTACTGTGACTTGAAAAGAAACGTAAATCCTATTAACATAGGTTCCCTGCCTGGGTTCTGGGGCCCCATTGTTTCGGAAAACAAGAACAGATTCACTGCCTCTCCAACTAGCATGTCGCAGGAGTCGACTAATTAGGGACTTCCTACGAAGTCAGAGTGCGTCTGCCTGAGTGGAAAAGAACAACCAACTGCACACAAATAAGCCAGCAAAACGGACGTAAATGCATAACCTAGGCTCTGACACAACGCCAGAGCCCAAATTGACAAACAACGAGAACTTTTCCACCAAAGCTTACAGTCAAGGAACAAAGAAGAAGATTGACAATGGTGAGGCTCCTGGTTGGGAACTGTTTCTAGGATGCCCCACAGAAAGCTGTAGATTGGTCTCCACTAGTGTAAACCCTGGTCCTGGCCGCATGTTCAGAATTGTTTCCAAGTCACCAGTTAAAGAATTTTCCTATTATCTGGATGTTACAATGTGGCATTTGTACTTCTTCTTTCTCCGGCAGAAAGTTCTGGTTGTTTGTACACCTCTGGACTTGAGTCTTGTTCTGGAACCTGAGTGTTGCATGCAGATTCGTTTAACAGATCTGACTTAATTGTATGCAGATTGTTGGTTCCTTGCCTCTCAGGCAGGTGCATTCTGACTTTGAAGGAAGCCCCCAGTTAGTCGACTCTTACGACATGCCTGTAAGGGAGACAGTGGGTCTGTTGTTGTATTCCACCGCCCCTCCACAATTGGGCCCCGGAACCCAGATAGGGAAAATATTCTGTAAAAAAACAGTGGCATACTTCAGAGTCATAGTACATCTGCCTGAGAGGCAAGGAACCAACAGTCTGCATACAAGTAAGCTAAATCTTTAAAATAAGTGTGCATGCAACACTCAGGTTCTCGAACAGGACTACAGTCCAGAAGTGGACGAACAACCAGAACTTCCTGCCAAAGTTTACAGCTGGTGAATACAAAAACAAAGAAGCGAGAGATACAGTGTATTTTAAACTCACTTGGTACAATAACAACAGCCACTAAATCTTGCAGATCCTGATCATTAATCTCTATGCTATTTTCACATAATGTTCATTGTTACTTGGCCACAGTCATATGTGTATAATTGTTACATCTTCGATGATGTATTGGTGTTTCGATGTTTGGTGTCAGATTTTTCTCTGTGTTTTTCAAAACTGTTCAAGAATAATGAGAGACAGTTGTTATTTGTTTTTCCTGCACACAAAAAATGTGAACAGTTCACACACAAAATACAAAACACACTCCACCAAAAAAATGTGTTTTTCTCGTTCTCTGGCTGTAAACTCTGGCAGAAAGTTCTGATTGTTTGTCCACTACTGGACTTTGGTCTTTTCCAGAGCTTGAGATTTGCATGCACATCTATTTTACAGATCTGGCCTGTTTGTATGCAGACTGTTGGTTCCCTGCCTCTCACATGAGTACCCCCTGACAGTGAATGACACCCGTAAAGATTTATGTTGTTAGGGGCAGTGGGTCTATTTCTCTCCCCCCCCCCCCCCCCCACCCCGACCTCTTCACAATGGGGCCCCAGAACCCACACAAGTAGACTTGAGTTAGAAGAACACTAATGGGTTACTGCCATGATGTTGATCTGTTGTTCAAACCTCAAACATGATCACCAGAATCATGAATGATTTCAGTGTTTTCTCATCCAATCCTTCTGGCAGGCCATACAGGTAGTTATCTCTTTACCTTCCTCTTTCTGTCTTTCTATCAATCTTGCCAGTTCCCAAGTTCTCAAGTCCATTCCTTCTCATAAGATGTTCACAGGATATGGACAACAAATGTAAACTTTTCGTTTCTTAAAAACTTATTCTATACAGAGTAATCCACCATGCAGTTTGTGTTTTTATACATACATTATATACTTAGTCGCTCCTCGTCTGTCTTGGGGTGTAGACGTTTACCAAGAGATCACCGGACCTTTCTGTTAGCAGTTTTCTTTTTGGCTGTGTTACATTCCATTCCTCCTTCAATCAGATATTGTCTTCTGGTCAAACCCTGGGTGGCCCAGGTGGTCTGGTTCCCTGGTTATTGGCCTCCCATGACTTCAGTGTTGGCTGGCTCTCTCCAGTTCTTCATACATGTCCAAACCATTGTAACCAACTGATCCACTAGAGTTTCTAAGATTGGGTAAACATACATGATATACTGTTCCTAACTCTTCATGCTCCAGCCTATTCTGTTATTGAGATTATTGTTTTAACTCTTTCTCTCTTAAAGAGTCAACAGCACAACACATTTATAATTAAATATTAATTAGTTAAAGTAACCACTTTTTACGAAATAATGAGTTAACCTTTGAAAGCAACCTTTCTTGCTGTTGCAATACATTGGCCCATTGGCATACAAGTTACAACTGTACATTACTGAAACGACTACTCAAGTTATTCGTTGACCGCCATATTTAAAACACCTAATGAGGATAATTAGTAAATGGTGATGAATGTCTATCTGTCACTCCCAATGAACAAAACAGTTGCTCAATAGTAATATTAATACTCTCGCTTCAAATGATTAATGGTTGTGAGTTGTGATTCTTGCTGGAATTATGTGGTTTAAGAAGAAGGGATAAGAACACACCCAACATCAAACACAACAAGTTGACAACAGACATTTAAAAAAAAAAAAACAGGGAGTCTGCTTTGGTGTAGCGGATAAATGCTTGCCTGCGAGCCTGAAGGTCACAGGTTCAATTTGTAGCCGGCCAGATGTTTTTCCAAAAATGATTTCGGCTGCCAGGTTGGTTGACCCAGCTTAAAATAAGTTCCAGGAAAGGAATTGAAATTGATCAATGTGATGTTGATCAGATTACCCATTGAATTGAGTGAAGATTGTTCTATGAAATACAGGACTAGCACTATGTGCCCAGTGTGCCTGAAGGCTGTGGAAAAGGGTTGTGTAGTCCATAATGAGTACCTTTCAGACAATTTCTCTGCACAGTCTTCTGACAAGATTTCTTTTTGTGCTTTATATTATTGTTTACTTAGGTAAGCAGTTATTTATTGCGTGGATCATCAACAGCACAAATATGATCTTCATAGAAATACTTCTCCTTGTCAGAAGTGAGCATTTTTGTAATGCAGTATCATCTGTTTTCTTATACAAAGCTTATTTCTTTTTCAGGATGACTTCACAGATAAAACATAAATTTTACACGTGTAGATTGTTCAGTGGAGAAACATTTACAGATCCAACAATAACAACTTCTCATATTGAAGTTTAAAAAATCTCCCTTTACAAATCCACAGCAGTGACCGGAGGACCCATTGGCAGGCCAGTAGACGACTTTGTCACCGGTCATGACACTATTTGTATCTGTCTCCTTTGATTGTATCAGCACTTCAGGAGTCCTTTTCAGGACTCTTGGTAGCGTGCAATACTAGGCCATTTTATATGGCACCCATAACCTAGTCACAATTATAACCTTAAGCTCCCCTTTCGTGGATGCTGACGAATGTGAAGATTATTTTCCAGTAAAGCACATACCTTCCCTTTACAAACCAGCAGTGGCTTCAGCCTATGAGGATAGACGTGTTTTTAAAGACCATTGATCCTCGATGAGTGACACGGCCAGCATCAAATCGGCCACCTTTACTTCCCAGGACTTGCCCTGTTACCCATTTCAGACTAGATCGACCTGGGAGATAGGGTCAAATATGAAAAAAATTTGAATCCAGAATCTTTGGTTCTGCAGGCAAGAGTCTAGCCGCTTCTCACATTGATTTGACAGCAACAGAAATGATTTTGTGAGTAGTAGTGTGTTTCAGGTAGCTTTTACCATATTTTGAAACTGTAATTTCCCAGAGAGAATCAGTTTCTCAAACAGAGGTTGACTATTTCAAACATGAAAAGCTGTTTTATAAATGCCCTGTATGTGAATTGCTGTGTGTTTATTGGTGGATTAGATGAGGGATTCTCAACCTTTTTACACCCGTGGCCCACCGAAATGGGGGAAATTGTTTCGCGAGCCACGTGATAGCTAAATCTGATGTCATACAATTACAGTTTCCGCTGTATCTTCTTCTTCTTCTTCTGGTCCTTTTTGACCACTTTGAGTGTCGAGGGAGATATAAGGTTCTGCCATGTGCTCTTCTGGCTGCTTCGACCTTAGACATATCATGGTGCTGTAGAGTTTCTCCAGTATTATCTTGTTCTTGGTCTACCTCTTGCTCTACCTCCCTCTCCTCTTTTGGCATATGCCTTGTATGGTACAGCATCAGAAGGCATTCTCTCCAAGTGGGCAAACCAATTTATTTGCTGTTTTTGTATGTAATTTAGAATTGGTTCTGTGCTGACTTGATCTCGTATAACCTCATTCCTGAGGTTGCCTCTTCTGGTCACTCCTACAGTCTTTCAGCTGTGTGCTACATATTTTGATTCACATATTTGAGGTAGTAATCTCACAGACTACAGTCCTAGAAGAGAAAAACTATCTACCATACCCTGTCTCATGATTAGGCAAAAATTGTTGGAGGTCCATGGGTCAGCTAAACTTTACCGCAGCCCAACCGGTTGAAGAACACTGCTTTAGACCATGTTTTCTAGTTGTTTGATGTTTTGTAAACTACAGAAATCTGAACGTCATATGTGCATTTTTCTATTCATGTTTGTGCAACTCTGTGCTATCCACAAACTTATATTTCTACATGCAGCGATTAAATCTGGTTTGACATTTACGAAGACGTGTGTGTTTATTGTTGTCACTTGGCTTTGTCTGTAAACTCTGGCAGAAATGTATAGTTATTTGTCCATTTCTGGACTTCATCCTTTTTCCAGAACTTAGGTTTAGCTTTACAAATCTGGCTCTTTAGTATGCAGACTGTTAGTTCCTCACTTCTCAGGAGTGTGCACTGAATTCTGACTTCAAAGGAAGACCATAATTAGTCAACCCCCCCGTGTGTTCTTAGGCCCTATTTTAGGGAAAACAAGAAAGGACCAACTGCCTCCCTAACAAGCATGTGGTGTGTTGAATTAAGAATCGACATCACAGCACTCGAGACACTCCCATAAGCGCTCCGACCCCATCTTCAACAGCAAGCGCAGAGTTAAAATTCCGATGGTACCAGTAACAGTCTGATTGTATATCCGTCTCGCCCCTCCCCCGAGTTTCAAGCGTCGGCCAGATTCCCCTTGTAACTCCTCGCAGTGCCGTTCTCCTGAGACCGTAATGATCTATCTGTTCCTCGGCACTGTTCACTCGCTCCCAAAGGCCCCTCACAACATTCAGCTTGTCAAGCATGTGGTAGGAGTCAACGAACGGGGAGCTTTCTCTCGAAGTCAGACTGCATCTGCCCGAGTTGGATGGAATGATCAACTGCACTCAAATGAGCCAGTAAAACGGATGGACTGGCAGCCTAGAATCCAGATGGGAACATTAATTAATTTAATACCAAGAAAGTTCCCAGTGTGGGTCAGAAGCTAATTTGAGAGGGGTGGGGAGGGGTACCGTTATCCAATAAACAATTAAAAAGTGAGTCATTGAAAAGTTTTTGAAATGGGACCGGTTGGGTTTAAAAGGTTCACATATCACAGCCTAGCTGTAAACAATAACAAAACATACAAACCGCTATTTAAAGGGCAATCACAGCAGAAGAAACTGAAGCTGATAGTTCTTTCAGTCATTTCACCATCTCGGGTACTCCGAGATTTCGCGGGGAGTTCCGGGAAGGTCCAATATGGGGGGGGGGGGGGGGTTTAATTAAGGCTAGTGTTAGCCGGAGCTTATTTCACACCCTAACACCCCTATACTATTAGAAGAACCAAGCTGACCGTCCAGCACAACTTGCAATAGAACACTGAAAACATCTTGTGCGTAACAATGAATGAGACATCGGTCAGTTCAGAATCTAATGACAATGGCAGTGTGGCGTCTGAGATAAAAGAATCGATCTTCTTATTCTCTCTGCAAAGACTATCATGACTGACCGAAAATAGAACGAGCAGTCGCTCAAGAGAACGTCGTGAAAACGAGAAAGTTTGAGAGGACAGGGCGACTGAAAGAAACATTGACCGCCATTGGTAAAAACACTTGATGATGATAATTAATGAATGTCTGTCTGTCACTCCCAATTAACAAAAGATTCAGTTGCTCAGTATTAATATTAATACTCTTGCTTCAACTGATTAATGGTTGTGGTTTTTGCTGGAATTATGTGGTTTAAGAAGACGGGGTAAGAACACAGCCAACATCAAACACAACAAGTTGCCAACATCAAACACAACAAGTTGACAACATCAAACACAAAAAGTTGACAACATGAAACACAACAAGCTGACAACAAACATTTAAAAAAAAACAGGGAGTCTGCTTCGGTGTAGCGGCTAAATGCTTGCCTGCGAGCCTGAAGGTCACAGCACGCATCATGACTTGAGAGAACACCTGTATAAAAACTAATTGGCCGTATACGAGATACACCAGAAGCGATACGGTTATGAATAACAGCTTAGGAATAAAGTTGGAGTAAGACCGCGTCTAATTTATTTTGACAGCCACGGAATGAAATGGTTCGGTTATCTAGTGAGAATAAAGCCAGACCAAATTGCATTTGAAAATTTTTTTTTTTTTTTAACAAGCAGAATATCCCGGAAACTACTGGATGTAAATTGCCTAGAAAAACCACACAACAGCCAGGGCTGTTATGGATGGTTCTGCAACGTCCTGTAAAGGATACGCAACTAACTAGAATATCCCGGAGGAAGACAAGGTGAATAAATGGTGTAGCTAAAACCTGCAACAAGATGAACAAATCCATCACCCAGCCACCTGAGAAGTGTAACATAAATACAGAAACCCACGACACTGGGCTACAATTTGGCATCAGTGCGATGACAAATGAGGAAGAAGAAGAAAAAGAAGATACGAGAGAGAAGGCCGCTAAATGGCATGGACAAAAAAAACTAATGGACTATAAAAGGAAGAATGTATTAACATTCATAATCTGATTGTTTCCAGATGCAAAAGTCAAATGTTGGCGAAGAAACAAACAAGATGCCACACAAAAAAGCAATGCGATTCCGTAACTTACCACAACAGAATAAACGCATAAACGTCACTGAGTGTGACCTGATTTCTGGGCTGTAATACAGGAAACGTACTGTCTACCCAGTTAACCTGCAAAGATGTTTACACCGACAAAATTAGGTCACACTCTTAGGCAGACTTTAAATAGTACAATGTGGAGAAGGCAGCCCGAGTGTGCAACAGGCAACTTACATCTGGGAAAAACATCGTGGTGGAAGGTACCAAAAGTTCACGGTACAAGTGCAGAGATGTATGTAGTTACCTTCTGTTTGGTAGGTAGTAAATAAAATAGTAAAATTGTGCTTTTATCCTGAACACTTTAATGTATCTTTGGGAACTGGTTACTTGGTGCATCCTCGGGAGAGCTTCGCTTAATTAGAGTCAGGATCAATGCACTGAGATTCATACCGATAAAATCATGAAAGAGGCTTTGCATCTTGAGGTTAGTTTAGATATCTTCCTCCCATCTTGGTATCAAAACTCTTTCTGAAACAAACACACACAAACACATACAAAACCCATACTAGAAAGCTCTGCATTCTATCTTAAAGATTTAGTTAACAACGAACAGAGCGTGCAATGTTGGTACTTTAACTGCTAACCCATGAAGATGAATATTAAAACGTAAGAAAAGTTCTAATTCTGCACCGCATACTGTCTGCAGCGTACCAGGAGAAATGTTTACAGAAGCAAAATTAGGTCACACTTTTCTTTAACCTTTAAGTAGTACATACAATGCGGGGAAGGTACGGGTTTTGTGCATCTACCTACTTCTGGGGAAAACGTCTTGTGGAAGGTACAAAAGTTCATAAGTGCAGACGGAGACGAAGGGAGTTGCTTCTTGCTTTGTAGTAAAGCAAGGAACCTTTACCACCGACTTGAGGCGTATTGGGAATTTGGGCTAGAAATGTATTTCATAGACCAATCGGCAGACGATGGGTGACGTGGTCAGTATCACACCAGCCACCTATACTTCCCAGGACTATTCCTGGCCCCCGCTCAAGGCTGTGTCAACCTGGGAGCTAAGGTCATTTTTGAAAAAAAGTATGGCTCAGTCAGGACCCGAACCACGACCTTCCGATCCGCAGGCGATCGTCTAGCGGCTAGACCACGGTGACTCCCACAGGTGTAAATAAGAAAACATAAAATCCCTTAACTGGCTGGTTCCATCTTTTCCCTTATATCACTAGTCTGAGAACGGTAGATTTTCAATCCGCAACTTTCCAGATCAGGAGTCGAGGACTACTGACAGCCATTTGTGTGTGTGTGTGCGCGCGTGCATGTGTGTGTGTGTGTGTGTGTGTGTGTGTGTGTGTGTGTGTGAGTGCGTGCACGTGTTGGTGAGGAGTGTATCTTCTAATCTTCCACCTTGTACCCCAGTGAAGTTTTGGGAGGAGATGAGCTCTGTCAAGAGCAACATTGATGTTCATTTCTGTAAGGCTGTTCTTAATACCATCATTCCATATTTTACGAGGTCTTTCGCTATACCCTTTGTAACCTTTCAGTGTGGCTCGCTGTGGTAGATAGTAGCCGGGCATTATTGTAAGGTGTCCAAAACACTTAATGTGTTGTTCTTTAATGATCTGTAAGACTGGCTTTATTCCTAGCATTTGTCTGATTTCATGATTTCGTATTATGTCTTTCCTTGAAACTCCTGCAACTCACCTAAGGCATTTCATGAGGAGTGTATACGCGTGCGTATGCCTGTGCGTGTGCGTATATAAACATTTATATCGTAGTGAAACCTACAAGATGCGGTCAGCCATCTCATTCCTTCTTCCTATGGACAAAGTTGGGAAAGGTGAGCTGGGAGGGGGGAATCTGCCAGAGCACTCGCAGGGTAGCAGAACAAGCGGCCACACATTATTCGCTTCAGACACCGTTAACATACTTCAGAAAATCGCTACAGAGAGTCTACGCCCCTAAAGGGTAGAAAGCATTTTGAAGTAGCAGTTAACATCTATTTATTGGATCTACACACCTGGGCACGCAGGAGTAAATCGTGATGAAAGAGCTGACTAGCTGGTAAGTAATGCACTAATGCAAAAGAGAAGAATCATGGACAGAGCTGATATAATCAACACTGTACGGACCAGGTTGGGGGATAATGGCGAATCTCTGATGCTAACACGGCTGCGTGACCGAGGAGTAAGCTTTGTTAAGCACGTTTATACCATCTTCGATGTAAAGACAGAAACCACTATAACCAACTCATCATGGGAACAATCAGAAGAGATACATTAGAGTGGCTGCTGCATTGGAGGACTGAGCACGCATGGGAATGCCCAATGTGCAAAAACGTCGATTGTGTGATAACATAACATTCTCTTTCTTCTTCTCGTCGGCCCAGTCACATTACCCCTATGCACACTGCGAAGGCCAAAACTCGTCGGCTGTAAATTTATCATCATCATCCATTTCCACATCTGTCGTTAAGAGTTGTGGGCAGAAACAGTTTGCGATCCATCGCTTAATGGCTATTGTGATTCCATATCGATGTAGAAGCTCTTTAATGTCATCAATCATCTTCTCCTAGAGCGGCCTCTTGCTTTTACTTCCTATCTGTTCTTGTGTAGCGCCTGCGTTGGTGGTTGTTCTGGCTGCATTCGCACTAGATGGCTAAACCATTTGATCTTCTGTTTCTCAAAGAATCTGCTGCAGGATTTGGTTCTTACAGTCTTCCTGATAATATTATTTCTAACTTTGTCTAGCAGGGTTAAGTTGACGGCTTTTCTCAGGCATCTCACTTCACAGACGGTAATTTTACGTAGGTTAGCCTTTGATAATGTCCAAATCTGGCACTGGTAGCATCATGTTGTATGGCATCAAAAAAACGCTACAGAATGTAGATCGGCATAATACGAGGCACCATAATTAATCATTTTAGCACAAGGTGTTAATGTTACAAGACGAAAATTGCATGTTTCCATCTTCATTATTCGCTGCGGAAAAATAATGTGCTGCATCATTTTCTGAATGAATCTCGCACTTTTCATCTTCCGAAACGTCACTTTTGCTTGACCTATTTGTATCTTAAGCTCTCTTACACAGTGTCACTTTTGCTTGACGTATCAGGCTCTTAAGATTTCTTACATAATGTCACTTTCACTTGACCTATAAGTATCTTAAGCTCTCTTACACAATGTTATTTTTGCTTGACCTATCCGTATCTTAAGCTCTCTTACACAATGTCACTTTCACTTGACTTATCCGTATCTTAAGCTCTCTTACACAATGTCACTTTCACTTGACTTATCCGTAAGCTCTCATGCACAATGTCACTTTCGCTTCACCTATCATGTTCTTAAGATTTCTTGCACAATGCCACTTTTGCTTGACCTATCCTGTTTTTAAGCTCTCTTACACAATGTTAATTTCTCTTGACTTATCCTATTTTTAAGCTCTCTTACGCAATATTACTTTCACTTGACCTATCCTGTTCTTAAGCTCTCTCACACAATGTTACTTTCGCTTGACCTATCCTGTTAAAAGTTCTCTCACACAATGTCACTTTCGCTTGATCTATCTTGTTATAAGCTCTCTCACACAATGTCACTTTCGCTTGATCTATTGTTATAAGCTCTCTCACACAATGTCACTTTTGCTTGATCTATCCTGTTCTTAAACTCTCTCACACAATGTCACTTTCGCTTGATCTATCCTATTCTTAAACTCTCTCACACAATGTCACTTTCGCTTGACCTATCCTGTTCTCAAACTCTCTCACACAATGTCACTTTCGCTTGATCTATCCTGTTCTTAAGCTCTCTTACACAATTTCACTTTCGCTTTACCAGTATTGTTCCTAAGCTCCGTTACACAATGTCACTTTCGCTTTACCAATCCTGTTCCTAAGCTCTCTTACACAATTTCACTTACTCTTGACCTATTCTGTTATAAGCTCTCTTACACAATGCCATCTTCACTTGACAATCCTGTTCCTAAGCTTTCTTACACAATGTCACTTCAGCCTTACCAATCCTGTTCCTAAGCTTTCTTACACAATGTCACTTTCGCCTTACCAATCCTGTTCCTAAGCTCTTTTACACAATGTCACTGTACTGCAACCTCATATTATTTCAGTCTTTTGATTTCGTTTAGTTTGTCCCCGTCTATTACAAAAACACATTTTGCCGTTATCATTTTCCTTTCTTTTGCTTTACGTCTATTTTCCTGAGATTAAAGAAAAGTACTATGTCTGCACTCTCTACATCTTGTTCATTTTGCTGTTACCAATTAATTAATTAATGTTAGGCATTAATTCTGGAGACCTACGTTCGAACCTAGGTAACAGGATGAATTTGATTTGTTTCTGTGAATGGCAACTTGAATTCACCAGACTCAAGACGCCCCCCCCCCCCCCCCCCACCACGCCCTACACTGCCTAAAAGCGTCAAATACTGGCAGTAAAGACGGTTTTGTAAAATTCACACTCGATTCTAATCTGACTTATCTAAACGTTTTGACCTCTCCAACAACAACATCCCTCAGACATATATCTTGTTTCCTTTAACTTACACCAGTGCAAATCAATGTGGTAATATAAATTAATGTTCTGAAAACAATTAATTGCCTATCAAAGATTAACCCTGTAAAGAAGACGTTTGCCGGTTGCTGTTTTTAGAATGACCGAAGTCTGCGTACCTGGCACGACTCATCCGGGAGGAAGTCAATATGGCCTCCTAGACAATAACAAGTTAATGTGACGGATAGCTGCTGCGCTTTAGTAAATAGTCATGCATGTTGCGTGATTTAAGTTGCGGAGGAGAGACAGAGTGAGTTTTTCTCAATGCTGTTTAATTGTTACGCTTGCCGATTACATTTAGCATATTAATACCCGCATACGACCGAAACCGCTAAAACGCTAAGTTTCTGTTAATGTTAATACTCAAATACTAATACTGTTACTGTTATTAAAAGTAAATTAAAATAGTAAAGTAACAGGAGGACCCCATGCATAAATGATTTTATGTCCATTCACAATCTGTCTTTGATTTTGGAAGTCTAGAGTCCTGCTTTGGTTTGATTAGTTAATTTAACTAAGTTTGTGTTTAATTATCAATAGTAAGACAGCACTGAGCGAATTGGCTTAAAATTGCAATTCCCATTCTCCTCATCTCATCGGTTGCATGTGTGTAAATCTCGCCTCTCTTGCAAGGCTGTGAATAATAGTAATTAATTATATTTTATATCATAATTGCATACTGAAAGCTTATAACACCCACTATCTCAATAAGGCATTATAATTTTAACGAGTCTTGAATGTTGAACTAAGAATCAACATCATAGTATTTGGGACATTCCCATAAGCACTCCGTCTCTATCTTCAGCAGCAAGCAAAGAGTTCCACTTCCGATGGCACCAGTAATTGATTGTATATCTGTTTCTCCCTTTCCCTGAGTGTTGAGTTTCGGCTACATCCCCTAACTCCTCGCAGGACCAGTCTCCTCAGACCGTAATGATCTATCTGTGCCTCCACATTGTTCACTCGCTTCCAAAATGCCCTCACAATATCTAGACAAGCCTTGTCATACATCAGTTCACCACCAGGTGGTGCAGTGCTGGCCAGTCTATTTGCCTGCTCATTTTCCAACACACAGGCATAACCTGGAGAAAATATCCTCTGAATTGATAGTTGCCACTCTGCACGAAGCATGCCTGCCTCCACCTTTCTTAACGTGCTCTGTGAGTCAGATAAAATCACGGCATGTGTGTACAACTGATTCTCAAGCCAGTGGAAGGCAGCAGTGGCTGCCTCCACCTCCATTCTCAAACTAGACGTTGTGATATCATATCTAAGGCTTTGTTGCAATAAGTGACGTCCATTCACTGTAGCGATGAACCTCCATTCACTTTGCCTCTCAATACAGAGCCATCTGTATAGATAATCACAACACTTGGGTGGGAATTGTCATGAATCATTACTTGAACTTCTGATTCTGCAGCGCCAGCTGGCCGGTCCCTGCACTTACGGCCTAAAGTGATTAGAACCCTACACAAGTATGAAACATGCTTGGACACCTTGACCCACTCCTCACCTCACCCATATTTGTCAAGCCTGCACACATGTCCAGGTGTGTCTTCTGCTTGTGCCATCCAAGACCTTCCTCTTTTCAGTCTTTGACCCTTAGGTCTACCCGGGGCTTCATCCAGGAGGTGCTTCCTGTCTGCACCTGCTCTGAGATATGACTTTGCTTGCAAAACTTTGAGCCTGTCTGCAATAGTAGACAGTGCAAGTATATATCGCATAAATACTACCGGGGTATCTCTTGTACATCCCAGAATTACCCGCATGGCTTCATTCTGTGTGCTTTCAACTTTCATCAGCTGACTCATTGATATGGTAAGCATTCCGTGCCCATAATCTATCGCCGACAGGGTCGCATGCTGGAACATTGTGAACAGCATTCTTTGTTCCATGTCCATTGCTGCCATAATCTTGAGAGCATTGAGTCCTTTTTGGCATTTGACAGTGACTGCCTCCACATGATCCCTAAAGTAGCATCCATCAAAAATTCAGACGAGACTCTAACAGGAATAAATCGCAGAAACTAAAACACTATTCATCCTTATGACATAGCAGTAGTGGTATATTAGAGCACTGACGGTTACTATGTAACATGTAATACTTTGTTGATATTAGTCCAGCCATATTATTATTATCAATAAACAAATATAATTTATAAATAAAGTATTGAAATCCTGTTATATTATTCATTATGCTCATTTTGCAGTTGTTATAAAGTACTTATATTCTGATAGTCTCTGTACCCTGTTAAAAGTTTTCTTTGATTGTATTTAAATTTATGGCAATACCTCTTCTTCTTCTTCCTCTTCTTCTTTGTGTTGGGTTTTGTAGGCTTAGATCAGACTATCAGGTGGGTTGCCTCTATGAACTCGCATGTCAGCAGCAGGTCCTTCATTGTTCCCCATAGCTTGCTCACTTTGCTTTTGAGAGGCCAGGTGTCTTTAAGAAGTTGTAGTTAAAGTGGGCAGGTCTGCAGAATGTGCTTAGGTGTTTGTGGTACATTGAAATACAATATTACAATAATTCATTGAAATCCACTATACCCAGTTATTCATTATGTACAGTTTACTTACCTTCTAGAAGTCTGCATAGAAATAAGCCAGTTCAGTAAAACGGATATGCATGCAAAACTAGAGTCCTGGAGCAAGACTAAAGTTCAGAACTGGATGAAAAAAAAACAACAACTTTATGTCAGAGTTTGCGTCTGTGAATGAGAAGAAGAAGAAGAAAATTTACCTGTAGTCTCTGTGCTCCTGTTATTAGTTTTCTTACCCTTGCCTATTTTATTACAATAGTTAATATTAATGTGTATAAAGATATATATTATTCAGTTATTATAAATGATATGGTGATTATTCTTCATTTGAACTTTCACTGCAAAATATTTAGGATGTCTGTCTTCCATATGAATCCAGTGACACTACACTTCAAGGGGTGGTTGGTTGAGTTCCAGGATACAGCTAATCTGCAATATCTGCACCTTTTGGCTGAATGCATCGACTTCAGCAAACCCTAATTAATTTGCTGTGTGTTATGACATGTTAGTAGTTAGAGGTTCATATTTCCTTTGCCTCAGAACAGGGCACAGCTGATTAAGAAACCACATGTACACACATTTCGAGATAGGCGTATCAGCCATGTGCATCTGTGGAAAGGTACCTCAGACAGCAGAACATGTACTTCAGGACTGCACCGAATTTGATACGTCAAGGCAAACCTTTTAGCCACAAAGAACAACAGTGGAACGTGAACCCTTTCGAACACTGAACCAACTAAAACCAACAGGGAAATTTATAGGAGAGATAAAATTGCTGATATAGACAACTTACTTCAGGTTAACGAATAAAGAAGAATAGTTTTAAAGGGCAGCTGAGATGCACAATTCATGCTAACTTTGGGCTATCAGTGCCAGATATGGACAGTCCTAGAAAAATCCGAACACAAAATTACAAAATTTGAGATGAAATTTATAAGAGATGCAGCAACAAAAACAAGAAGAGACAGTCACAAATGAAGAACTAAGAACAATGGTAGACCCAGTACTGGTAACTGATTTCATAGAACATCAGAGAATCAAATAGTTTTGTCATTTGGTCAGCATAGAACAAAATAGCTAGCAACTAGTGCATACTACTTGAGAACACAGACTACAAGTTAGGAGGCTGATCAAGAGAGGGATGGGTTGACAGAGTAAAAGAGACACTACAGAGATGCAGTATGATATTAACACAAGCTACCCAATTAGCAAAAGACAGAAAACAACTGCATTTTTAAGTAGTCAACATAAAAGCAGAAAAAGAAGGCTCTCATTAACAATAACATCTGCTTTGCATACAGAATATGTATTTGACTCACAGCCTTGTCAGTGTAGCAGCTATTAACGGGAACAGTCATAACACCCTAAACTCTCCTGCGATGTCTTTTTTGCTTTACATCATATGCAGTAGGACAAGAGAAAGAAGAAACAAGTTAGAAGTTCAGTGTCTATTCTTTCTTCTCCCGAAACGGAGCCCGGAAGCCATAGAGGGAGTGAAACTTTACAGTGCCGCTGAAATGTCACTGTGGCTTTAACAATTTAGCTTAGTTTTAATTGGCTTCCTGCTTCTTAATTTTGATTAATGGCTTTCCCGCTGTTGTTTATTTTATGATCAAGTTTCACTTGACAAGGATTATTCATGGAGGTTGTATATCTTCTACAGGCAGAGAGATCATTTGACAAGTTTGCTGTTGCTTGAAAGGTAGGCACATCCAGTGGTGTCTTCTTTATGACAGTTTGTCTTCCTCTTGTGTTGTCAGTGGGTGGTTTTGTGATTGAAATGGCACCAGCTAATGAACATGGCAGCCTGTGCTTCCCCCACCCTCCCCCGGTTGGAGCACTTTTATTGTGACCTTATTTTGTTGTGGTGTGGCATTTTTGTTCCGTTCCAGATTATAGTGTTATGTAGTCATAAGAATCAGTCCATATTGATGGCGAACATTAGGCCCCCCCCCCCCCACCCCCCACCCAGCTGAAGCAAAGCACTTGGTGCTTTATTTGTATCCTACCCCAAACAAGGTCACGGGACAGTCTAATATTTCAGGGGGAGAGAAGATAGGCTGCACGCAGTCGCTGTACCTAGGCTGTGCGCAGTCGCAGGACCTAGGCTGCACTCTCTCATAGGACGTAGGTGGGTTGGGGTTAGGGCCAGGTCTAGATGTTTTGGGGTCGTTAAAAGCATCAAAAAGCTGGGAAACCCAGTCTTACCACCCTCTAAAATGTTGGACTA
Source organism: Candidula unifasciata (assembly GCA_905116865.2). Classification (NCBI taxonomy): domain Eukaryota; kingdom Metazoa; phylum Mollusca; class Gastropoda; order Stylommatophora; family Geomitridae; genus Candidula; species Candidula unifasciata. The sequence continues at coordinate 57,973 of CAJHNH020008068.1, forward strand.
TCCTGTGACGTCATCTAGGGGTAGGATATAATTAAAGCACTGAGCACTTTTATTGTGACCTCATGTTGTTGTATGGCATATTTTAATATAATAGCGTTATTTTATTCTGTGTATAGTCGTGGAAATCAGACTAGCTTTATCTGTCACAACACTGGTCCAGTTGGTGATGGTCAGTGGAAGTTCCGCAGTATTTGAAGATTATGTAAACAGATAAAACATAATAATAATAAGCTTCAATTTTCTTGTGAGTGACGTGCAGCACACTTTGTTTTGCACTTGTAAAACTCAGAGATCGGTCTGATTTGGCATGCTTCTGTTTAAGATTGACTTCCTTCCGGCACATTTCATCTGTCTAAGGTAAAAAGGCTTACGTCTACCCATGGGTTGGGGTTGTGTTGTTAACAGTTTTTGCTAGGCCAACAACTTTATGGATTACCGTTCCTAATTTTTCAACATTCATGTTTTTTTTTCACATTCAGTGCCTACATGAACCTCTTGCTCTGTGTTCTTTCTTTATCTTCTGCATTTGCCCTCAAATGGGCATTTGATATGCTGTGTTATGGTTTATAGCTAGGCTGCGATATCTCTGCGTTTTAGCACACAACATATCAGATTATATCAAATCATTAATTAGTTTTCTGTTGCAGCATGCTTGTTAAGTGCCCCCTCCCCCACCCCGTAAAACGAAGCCACTGAACTCACATGGGCATTTTGTTTCTTTGTCAAGACCTTTCTTACCTTGATATCGGGAAGAAATGCACAAACTATGGGGCACCAGTGACGGCCCCATTATGCATGTATGACCCAGTGTGAACTGTTAGTTTTGATAGCTTTTTCCCCCTACCTGACTGCCGAAAGCACCACACAAAGCACAAACCCCGTAGTTCCGGTGACGATCACCAGGGATCTCCGTAAAGGGTGCAGCCGTAGAACAAACCCGAGGCAGACGTCTTGACCACTTCGCCACTGACACCCCTGACCATAAACTAATATGCTAATGCTTTCCTATCCCTGCCATAGTTCAGCTTCTTCTTCATTTGCCATCTTCTTGTGTTTCACCCTTAAAAGAAGGATTGGTTCAACACATTTGATTTTAGCAAACCAATAATTCATTAGTCACTTGTTGGGTACAGAGAATCTGTTCTTTTCCCTCTTAAAGGCAGCTTACTCTAAATCCACCCTTGCTTTTCCAACTCGGTCATATGCAATCAATAACAACATTATGAGTGGAAGTGGCAACTTTTCCTTTTCAGGGTGTGGTTCTCCAGATCTAAATGGTTAAGCCGTTTACCTAATGTTTTGAAGTTAAGGTTTTTTTTTACAGACTGTTGTTCGGTTCGTGAGTAAACAGAGCTACCTAAGGATCATTACTGGAACTGCAGAGTCCATTATTTGTGTGACACAGCTGGTAGACTGGCTGGCTGCTTTGTGGAGACTGAGAAATATGGGATAAAACTCATTGCAGTGAAGTCACTCTCCTCTCCTTTCAGCCTTTTTGGAGAAATCACAAGGATAACTTTCATAGTGTGGACTTAGATTCTTGTGCTCATGCTGGCAATAATGTATTCTCAACCGCGAGTTCACCAGGGTCCACTGCTGATTATCCATCGCTGTTTGCGCTTCATGGCGGTAGCGCTCAGTGAATTAATGGCTGAGATTTAAGGATGTTGTAGGGGAACATGTAAGCTGTTCTGTTGATGAATGTCTTCTCCTCATAACCTGACATGTGTCTGATGATTCAGGCATTGTTCTGACATGATAAGTCATCAAGTTTATGTACATTTGTCTGAGTTCTGTTTTAGCCATTTCCTTTCAGCAGTGTTTTGCTGAACATGTTTTTTGGTGCTCTTAGAATTATAATGTGCAAAATATGTTTGTCATTTTTTGGGGGGAGATTTAATTTACATAAGTTGCCATTAAAAACAAGTCAGCTTGTAACAGTGGGCGTTACTTACAACAGTAGGATCCTATAACCTATGAGGACGGAGCACGCATGTGAAGGCCCCAAGTGCTGTGATGTCAGTTCTTGACTTAGGTAACCGCAGTGGTATAGCAGCTGGACGCTTGCCTGTGAATCTGAAGGCCCTGCATTCAGATCCTCATGGAGCCAATTTTTGTTCACGCCTGGCTTTGGCTCCTAGGTCGACTCAGCTTTAAGTAATTATCAGGTAAAGCCCTGGGAAGTTAAGGTGGCCAGTGGACCACATAACCTGTCAAGGTCCGGTTGCTTTTTAAAAATATGAGCCTGACCTTGTTGGCTTGTAAAGGGACCTTTACTGGTAACTTATACTGGAACTACATAATGAACTGGAGGTGGCTGGGATACACACTGAAAAAACCTGATGACAGTTATAGTTGCATCATGAAAAAATATCAATCAAATGACAAGCAGAACCAATCAGTTTCATATTCACACGAACGACAAGTAAACGTTGCAGGGAGAGCCTTCGTCACACAAATTATATGAAATACAATACTATAAATACGAACAAGGATACACAAAAAAATACAGTACAGACGAGTTAGACTGACACAAACAGATAGTACTGTTCTGCAAGGGCAGGACACATAAGAGAAATAATATATTATTCTGGTCTAATATGGAGCATTAGGCATGATGGAATATTAAGCTTCCAAGTTATTTTTTGCTTCCAACAGCACATTGCTAATACAGTTTCCACATATGTCTGTGGCAGTGCTTTTCAAACATTTTCACTGCAGCACCCTTATCGGTCAAAATAAAATTTAGCGGTACATCTAGCCCTAAAGCGGTTTGAATACTTAGGAGAAAAAAAAAACAGTTTAGATTTACTATTCAGTTATCTTCATTGTGATGAGTGAAACTGTTTGGATGAATTTTTCATTATTTCCTTTATGTTTATGAGAAGTTTAGTTAATTGTTCCCTCAGATCACTTAAAGGTTGCTCCTGTATCTTTTCTTTAGTGTAAGCGTATGTTGAGACTGCACTGCAGCCTTGGCAATGACATTCTTTTCTGAATACACCTGCATCTAGAACTCTTCTTGGCTTCCTTCAGGGTATTTCTGTTTAAACCGCTGTCTTTGCTGATCTCAAGCAGATTGGGAAAAATTCTTGATTATTGCCAGATCACCAATGGCATATATTGCGGTACCCAGTTTGAGAACCGCTGGTCTATGGTTTCACTGTCTGAGCTATTGAGTTTAGTGCTTGGTGCAGCCCTGTGAGCTTTTTTTTTCACGGGGAATGCCTTTCATTTATGCAGTGGTTGTGTCATGGTGTTTAGTATGGCCGGTAGCCAGTTTATCTGTGAGCTGATTAAATACCTTATGTAATACTTTGTATAGCCAACTTATCGTGTCTGACTACTTCCGTCAACAACAAACTGTTCGCTTTGGCGCCTCGAGCAACTGTCATATGCATTCACTTCGTGTGCATATTTCTAGATTGTTCCAGAACTAATTGTTTGTTCACCAGTTTTTCAAAGGAGAAAGTAAGGGATATTTAATTTGATTTGCACTGGCACAGGAAAGGAGCATGTATTGGAAACCTGATTGCAGTGAAGTTGAAACCTTGACTAAGACATAGTATTAGACAATATAACTAGAATGCCATTGAACTGGTGTCCACAGGGTCAAATGAATAAAGGAAAAGCAAAAAAAAAAAAAAAAAAAAAAAAAAAACCAAAAAAAAAAACACACACACAGAGAAAGGAATAGAAGATTAAAAGGAAAAAGATGCATGCAGCAGCAAAGGAAAGGACCATTTGGCCTGAGTTGATGAGTTCCCACTTTTAATACTTTGCTTTTTGTTCACTGATCATCATCGTGTGCCCTGCCAGATGGAAAAGTTCTCTTGATGATATCCCTCCATGCCATCGTTTCAGTCCATCCAGCATCCTCCATGCCATCGTTTCAGCCCATCCAGCATCATCTCTCTTGGTCTGCCTCTATCCCCTTTTCCACTGATCTTTCCAGTTGTCACGATGTTCTCCAGTGTCTCTCTTCTCATTGTGTGGCCAAAGAACAGTGTTTGTCTCTTCCTTATTGTTGTATATAGAGATCTACTTTCATGGGCCTCTTTCAAGCAATCGTTGTTAGTTACTCTGGTCGTCCAAGGTATTTTTGTTTACTAAAAAGTTTAAAATATTTAGGACTCAGTGATTGGTTGTACTTGTATCTGTAATGTTTAGTTTAAAAATGTAAAGGAACCTTTTCCATGCCCTTGGGCAAATATTGCCAGACCAATATTTTATAGACCGCTCCGTACTCGGTGGGTAGTGGGCTCAACACCGCCGACCGCCTTTATTTCCTATGACTTTACCTAGTACCCATTTTAGGCTGTTTGTCAACATCTGAGTGAAGGACATTTTTTAAGATAAAAAATCAAACTCTTTGCAGATTTGAACCCACAGCCTTTCGGGTTCAGCTTTAGTAGGGAAAAAAATTTGCCTTTCTGGAGCATGATGGATGTTACTTAGATTTGGGGCATGAGTCCAGACTTTTCAGGTGATACAGATTTCGGTGCCGGAGCTCAGGAGCTCAGGCCGTTAGTAGTTATGGATATTGGTCCAGACATGAGGATGACATTCAGTCTGAGGTCAGCAGTCAGGATTCTAAAAAAGAAAATGCATTTCTACGGCTTGCTTGCTTGTTGTACCCCACCAAGACAGCCCACAAGCGATAAACACCCGGTAACACAAAGTGCCACCATGCGGATGAGGATCACCCGTGGAGAGGTCCCAGCAACCCCTTTCAGCCGTTATGACCACATTTGTGGCCCTGCTATATTCAGGGGCCCCGGCAAAAGCCATGGTGGGGCTTCAAATAATGAAAGTTGCATCCCACATGGGGACGGAATTGGCACACGATTTCTTCGGTCTGAGCTCTGACTATTTGTAGGTTAAAGAGACTTTAAGGCTTGCCTTCAGATTCTAGGTGGTATCAAAGATCAAATGTCTCGATTTTAGACCCATTGATTAAGTTTAGAGCTGCAGCGTCGGCCCAGACAGGGATGAAATTTGGATCTAAGATCTGCGTTTAGATACCAGTAGGAAGTGTGTTCCTGGGTCCTGAGCCAGGTTATGCGGGTTCTAAATTAAGATCCTTGATGTTAGTGCAGAGCTTAAGTCTTGAGTTCGGATCTGTTTTTGCAGACTGGAGAAAACAAGTCAACCACTCAGCACTTTAACCTGTCAGTACTCATAGGAACGCTAGTCAGCTAATTACCTGATAAAAGATACAACTGGCTATCAAGTACCAACCGTTACCAAACATCCTCACGTTAAATAAACAGGAAGTATCGGGTGTTTTGGCGCCTGTAATTTTTTTTGGGGTGGTTTCAATCTTTCCCCTTTCAAGATCGTCAACCAGGTTTATTCTTTAACCGGGTTTGTTATTCTGGACTCTGGTGTTTTGGATTCTTTGATGGCATTTGGCAAAGGGCGTAGCTTTTACCCCCTACTGAACACAGCTGTTTATTTTCTCAGTATTTTTTTAAATGTTTTTGGGTTAACCAGCTCATGGTTTTGAGTTTTTGATTTAGTGGTACGCGAGTATATCTTTCTTTTCAGAAGAGTTATCCTTTACAGTAAGCATTGTTTTGGTATAAGTAAAGATCCCTTTTCACGCCTTTAGGCGCATCGGGCAAATGGGAAGAGCACCCATATTTTTACAGACCAATCGGTACTAGGTGGGTAATATGGTCAGCATTACGCCGGCCGTCTTTACTTCCCCAGAACATACATCATGGTACCCATTTAAAGATGGGTCGACCTGAGACGCCCCATACCATGATGAAAATCCACGCAGCCAGCAGTGGGTTTCGATCGCGGTACGTTAGAATTATGAGTCGGACTGGTAACGCCTAAGCCAGTGTTTGGGTTCAAGGGATTCATTGACAACACGGAGGCAGAAACAGCAAGTCTGACAACTTCAATAGAATAATTTTGTGTTATCAACCGTCAGTGAAATAAGACAGCTACAGAGACAGTTAGCTCCTAAACTAATTAAGGAACGTAACGTGAGTTGCTTGGCGCATGAAGAGTTAATTATTGATCTCCCTCTTCTTCTCTGCCTCACATCGTTCATTCTTTTGTTCCCAGCTCCCCTTTACCCGCTTATTGTGTTTTTTTCTTCGTCTTTTCCCCACATCTACCATCCTTCATTCTAGTTTTTCGTTATATTTTTATCTTCCCCTTTTCCTCCTCCTTATGCATCCCCACCCCCACAGCACAACACTTGTTGTGAAACACGCTTTTCACCCACCCACTACAACAAACACTAACGTTTTTAAAAATGCTTTTTATTCTCTCACCCCCCCCCCCTTTTTTCCTCCACCAGAATTGGTTCTGTGCCGACTTTGTCTCGTATGACCTCATTCCTGATTTGATCTTTTCTGGTCACTCCCACACTCTTTCTCAGACACCTCATTTCCATCGTTATTAATTTTCTTTAATGTTTTGTTGTGATGACCACGTCTGGCACTGGTAGCATAGGGTGGGAATGAATAGGCTTTGTATGAGATGTTTCTTTGTGCTGATTGGGATTGTCTTATGCTGTAAGAGGGGAGCTAGCTGTCCCAATACTTGGCCAGCTTTACTACATCAGATGTCAGTTTTGTCGTCCAATTTACCATCGCCAGTGAATGTTATTCCAAGATATTGGAACTCAGATGAAATATCAGAGGCCGTAAATCTTGCGTAGCACATACCAAGGTTGGCATCAGATGCCTCTTCAAAACTTGACGCTAAAAGGCAGAACAGGTCCAGAGGAGGAAAAGTACACTAGCTGAAATACTTTAGCCACACTAAACACTTTAGTGGAATGGAGAGCAGAATAATGAGAACAGTGTTCCTGGGAGAAGAGGCAGGGATCAGCACAAGATATCAAGGACACCCGGGACATGAAAGTTAACAAGGGGCAGAATGTCCCTCCGGCTTGCTGCGACGAGAAGGACGAACTGCAAAGAATGGAGCATACTTCCATGTCTAGTTAAGGGATTTCTTTGCCATTACCGTGGACACTAGTAAAGTATGCCGCGTTAGCGCAATCGTTACGAGACTCGCTTTCAAATCCAGTTGCTCTCCCTGTGGGTTCTGGTGCACTATTATAGGGAAAACGAGAATAGACCCACTGCCTACCCAAAATCACGTCGTAAGAGAACTAATTGGGAGCTTCCTTTGAAGTCGGAGTGCATTTGCCTGAGAGGCAATGAACCAGCAGTCTGCATACAAATGAGTCACATCTTTATAACTGATGCACACGCAACACTCAGGTTCCGGAACAGGACTGCAGTCCAGAAGTGGATGAACAGCCAGAACTTTCCGCCAGAGTTTACAGCTGGCGAAAGCAAATAAGAAGAAATCCAGCTGCGACTCGCTGCAGCCCACGGCCTGTGTTCGAAACCTGGCGGTTCCCGGGGTTCACCCAGCCTCTATGTAATGGGTACTAGAGTTAAAACTTTGGGTTAAATGGAGGAACGTCGCTGGAGCTACGGAGTTACGTGCGGACGGCGACACAGGCGGACAATATTATCAACTGTCCGTACTGGTGGCAGAGCACTTATGGTTTATAACCTTGTGCAATGATGCTGGTTCACATCTCCCAACTTTACCCCCCCCCCCCCTATTTTTTTTTCATTACTAAAGTGAACCCAGTCGAAATAAACGACCAGGTCTTCGAGACAGATCACATGAAAACGAGGTGACTGTGCTAAAATGCTATTTTAGACATTCGTGTAAGAAAGGTGATCATTGTATATAGCCAGCATATGATTTATTCTTTCTAGAGCTGAGAGAATCTACTTCATTGCACCGGTTTTATTCCGCGTGGCTCAATCTCTCTCCGCTAAACAGCTAGCTGCCTGCTGAGAGCGTCGCACAGAGCACGACCGCCATAGCTCCAGCGACGATCCTCTAGGATCTTTGTACAAATTGCACTGGTAAACTGAACGTCGCCGCCGTGAAAAGAACCAATGATTTTCAGGACGCGAGGAGAGCGGCGTGGCCACGGAGATCTCCATTTATGATTTCTATAAAACTGCCTAGGCTTTAGAGCAATGAAAATACAGGTGGTTACAACAAGGGGCATGACTCCGTATCCCTGCCTAGGCTGATGGACGTGTGATCTGCAGCCTGGAGCTGTAAGAAATGAACATTTCACTAAGGGGACAAGACAGGACGTTTCATTAACCAACACAGAACAGTCGTCATCAGTCCATTTACACTTGTGGAGCTTTTGAGGAAGAGATCGGAGCATCTATGGATGTGTCCGGAGTTCTGTGATGATAATCCTTACTAATCACTTCTTCTTCGTTTTTCTTCTTCTTCTTCTTCTTCTTCTTCTTCTTCTTCTTCTTCTTCTTCTTCTTCTTCTTCTTCTGCCTCCTCCCGTTCAGCGCTGAAATCCCACACACATGTGCGTTCACGCATGTGAATGCGACAACTGCAAGCTGTTACCTCAGGTCTGCACTATATTTAATTATTGAAACCCACATGTATTCTTCGAGCGCTGAAAATAACATGCCGGCGTTAGATAAGCACAAACAAATCGGGATGCTATCAACAGCCGGCGCATAGTTTTAGATCTCTGTCAGCCAGAATACAGGTAGCGTTAGTTTCCATTGAGTTTAGACTCTGATTTGTAAAGCTGTTATTCTTTTATATAGTCCTGGGTTGTTCGTCCATTTGTTTACTTTGGTTCAGTTCTGGTACATGAGTTTGGCCTGTACATCCGCTTTCAGGTCTGGTGTTTTTGTATGCAACCCCGTTGGTTGCTCGTCTCCCAGACAGATGCACTCCGATTTCAAAGGAACTCCTAATCAGTCGCCTTTTGCGACATGCATGTTTAAAATGCAGTAGGTCAGTTCTGCCCCCCCCCCCTCCATGAAAGGGGGCCCGGAACCCACACGGGGAGATTAAATGAAATAAACAATCTCTTCCCTGCGGAATATTGAGATGGTCAGAACAGCAGCAGCAGTTCAAATTGCCAACCGGTGGTGATGATTACTCCCCTTCAGGACTGTTGTCCGTAAAATTAACACTTCAAGGATGAGAATCAAACAGGAGCAAATTCCAGAAACACGGTTCAACTGTGTCTTCTAATTTTGCGTTGGGTTTCTTATGCTCAGGCCAGACCCACATATGTGCTGCCTCTATGAACTGGCAGGATCATTCATGGTTCCCCATAGCTTTCACGTCGCTGTAGCTACGGAGCTGCGACACAGGCGGACAGTTTGTTATAAGCTGTCCATACTGGTGGCAGAGCATGTATGGTTTATAACCGTGTGCAATGACGCTGGTTCACATCTCCCGACTTGACCTTTACCCATAGCTTGTTCGGCAAACTTTGCTTTTGAGACCAGGTTTCTCGCAGTAGTGTAAATGTAGTCAGCGAGCCTGAAGAATATGCTCCGGTGCATGTGGTCTCATCTGACATGCACACTCTGGGGATTGTACCGTCTTTATTTTATACATGTGGTAGTTAAACCTGCAGTGTCGCGTACTTAGACGGAAAATAGTTATATGATGTATTCTGTTGTCTGCTGATAGTGTCTTGTGTAACGAACTAGGGAGTTGCCGTGGCGGAGCGGCTAGACGCTCGCCGCGGATCGGAACGTCCTGGATTCGCTCCCTGGCGGAGCCGGACTTTAAAAAAGCCGACCTTGACCCAACAGCCCACATAGCAGAGTGATTACCCAAAAATAGTTGAATACGATTTACTTAGCTCATATCGCTGGTTGCCATTTCACAAGACAGGGTCGACTGCGCGCACGCACATGAGAGAGGATACACTATTGTCGTGTTAGTGAATTATTCCGTTTGATTAAAATTTGAACGAACACATTGAGTGTTTGAAATGGTCAAACGAGTATATTTCCACGTATAGCTCGTAAATAGTTATCGCACCAGTTTGTGAGTTTATAAGTTAGATTGTCTTCACAGCACTCCGGACACATCAATAGGCGCTCAGATTACCATCTCAAATCTCAAAATATTCATCAGCGTCGTGCGGTTAATAGTGCCAGTCCTTTGTTGGGTAACAAGACTTCGTGTGCGTCGGGTCTGCTGCTCATGCTTGGCTGTGCCGATCTTTACTCCAGATTCGCGTATTCAGTGATGTAGACACGTAGCTTCCGAAATCCTCAGAATGTCCTATCTCTGTAAGGGCAGTGAAAATGTCTGCGTGATCCATGGGCTGGCCATCTTCAATTCATGCATCACCTGCCAGTCTGTCAGCTCTTTCATTACCAGTTTGTGAAAGAGGACCTGTGTTCTCTAGCGGTGCATCCGAGTGTTTCGTGGTGTAGACTGGGATGGGAGACAAACGATGAAACCACTTAGCTATGAAGACTGCAACAAGTCGTGAAGACTGACTTCATTGCGCACCGAGGTGTGTCCACATTGCTCCACCTTTCTCCTCAGAGCCGCCGGAGGAGTATCGTATAAAGCACGACTTTCGCGGCTCCAGCAACGATCCCATGAATCTCCATAAACATGTCACTCGTGGACCGAATGGCACAGGTCTTGAAAGCGAACCCACGGTCTTTACAGCACAAGGTAAAGAGATCGGTCACGTATCCCCCCCTTCCCCCATTCCATACAAGGGAATTTAGCAGGAGTAAGAAGAGATTTATATCTTCTTCTGCATCTTCCTTCTTTGTATGCTGTTATAAAGGAGGTTGACACTTGTTTTGTGTTTTGCAGCTCGGCTGTGATATCTGCATGTTGGCCTAACACATTTGATTTCAGCAGACACGTAATTAATCGCCTTTTACGACCTGCATGTTAAGGAGCAGTTGAAGAAGTGATATCTGTATAGGATAGCAGGTAAAACAATGGTTGTGATCGTTTTAGTTAAAGTTACACCTGACAAACATGACGAACTAATTATCCCCCCTTTCCCCTTTTTACCCCGATGCTATATTTACTTCTGTACTGGTAGGTTAGTTGTGTATCCTTTACAGGACGTTGCAGAATCAACACCAACAGCTCCTAGCTGTTGTGTGGTTTTTCTAGGCAAATTTACGTCCAGTAGTTTGCCATTGCTTCTGGACGGTCGGCTTTCCTGATACCACTGTCGAAACCAACGCAAGGCGCATGGCCCGCAGCTGGGATCGAACCCGGCATTACGAAGCGTTCTCATCGACTTGACCACAGAGCCGACTCTGTACTGGTAAAATACTCAAATATCATCACAGAAGAAATAAAGAAGAAAACATACAGAAAAATAAATGGCAATATTTTATAAGAACAGAAGGCTACACGGTAATATTTTACCTGTGTTTAACCTGTATTTCCTAGGTCATTATCCTAACTCTCTGGGTTCCCCCCTCTCTCTACCACTCTCCCCCAATTGTTCTGTTTTTCCAGCCCGTCAGACATCACATCTTCGGTAATAGGTACAGTACAGCGGCAGTGTTCTTCAAACTGTGGGCTGCGAAAACACCCAGGTGGGCCGCTAAATTTTTTCTGCTTAATCATGTAACAGGGTAGGGTATGTAGTTTTATTTCTTCTTCTTCTTCCAGGATTGCAGTCTGTACGTTTAACATATCAAGGATGAGAATCAAACCGGTACAAATCCCAGCAACCCCGTTCAACTACATCTAGCAGTTATATTACGACACCGGAGAGTTAAGTAAGTGACGTGCAGTTTGGACTTGGGATCAGGACTGTAACTTGTAAAGCGGGAGTTGAGCTCAAGCATTCTGAAGCCCATCTACGGGAGACATGGTTGCTAGATTTAGTTACTATAAAGTTACCAGGGAACTTTGCCGAACCTCAAGGAAAAGGTGAGACGGATATACAATCAGACAGTTACTGGTGCCATCCGAATTGGAACTCGTCACTTGCTGCTGAAGATGGGGATGGGTCACTTATGGTAGTGTCCTGAGTGCTGTGATGTCGATTCTTAATTCAACATTTAACCTAGCGATTGTAATAAAAGGGCCCCGAGAAGATATTAGTTAGCGATTGTGCAGTTGGTTTCTTGTTTAAAAAAAAACATGATAGGGGTGTAGTCAGAAAACATTGTGTGGTTGGCTCTGAACAGCTTGCTTGAATATCGATGAATGATAATGCAGACGTGGTTAGGGCCTTGTGGAGAACGTGTACAGTTCAGAGGAGCAAATAGATCACTACAGTCTAGTGATAGTGATGCAGGGGACAGTGACGAGGAGCAAATAGATCACTACAGTCTAGTGATAGTGATGCAGGGCACAGTGACGAGGAGCAAATAGATCACTACAGTCTAGTGATAGTGATGCAGGGCACAGTGACGAGGAGATCTGGTCGTAACTCGACGCTCAGAGTAAAGGCAAGACCAACGTATAATCAGAATGCTACTGGCACCGTTGATACTGGAACTCTACGCTGATTGCTGAAGATGGAAACGTAGCGCTTATGGAAATGCTGCGAGTGCTGTGATGTCGGTTCTTGAACCAACTTAACACAACTCAACTGAAGTAAATTTAGCTGAGGGTGGCGGTTCGCCCATGAAGATACTTCTAGATCACTGTGGCTAGCGGCTAAATCCAGTTGTTGGTCACTAGACAGGGCTTATACTCTGTAAGCCGAAGTACTGTACAGTCTGATCTCCTCTTTATAAGGCTAGTTGGAAAATTGCGTTTTGCGTCTGTCTGATGGAACATACGTTGTTAATGTACAAATGAGTTTTTCTCTATGGAAATAGTAATTCCAGTTGACGATTATACATATCTTCGCCATCCTGTGGCATTTGATAACGATTATATGAAAATGTTACAGTTTATGTGGTCTGTAACAAGTAGTTCTTTTTGCTCTTTAAAATGGTACAGTGTGTCTGTTGTTGTCGGACCAGTGTGCCTAGTGTTAAATTATGCAGGGCATAAAGTACTAGCAACACATCCGTCGATGGAGTGACGAACAGGCTTTATCAACAGAGATCTAGACCTAGCTTGGTATCTTTTTAAGATTTTCTTATCTCTAAACAGCAGCAGTTTTTCTTTCTGTATTTGTTTAGCGGTCGGGTGGGCCGCGAAACAGTTTCACTGTTATTACTATACAGTTATCGCTATTACTTCTGTGACTATTTGCGAGCCTTATTTTCTTTTCTTTTCTTTTATTCATTCATCCCACATCGCCTTTTTATAGTTTATCGCCTAACCCCTTGTTGGCGCTGTTGGTTGGAGTACTTTCCCCTTTGTTATTGTTGTGTAGTTAGTTCATGTCGAGAAAGGCACCGGCCGTAACGTCGATTTGTGTGTTTTGTGTGCACGTTGTTCTGCTTCCCCATTTCGTTAAGCTTTTTAGTCACAGTTGACTCGACTCATTTCTTGGAGACAATTTGTCTCTGTTTTAGTGGGCCACGAGTGTCAAAAAGGTTGAGCAACACTGCAGCCTCTGCCAGCCGCGCAAGCAGGCAGTACGATGTAACCTGGGCCAAAGAATCCGCGCTGTCAGCGAATACACACTTGTAATCCGCACGCGTCAGACATGTTTATCGGCTGAAGGCGATTAACAATTAACCGGTGGCTGCCTGCGAGTCTGCGCCAGTTCAACTTCCACATCAATACGTTGTCATAGTCTGTTGGCAAGTCTTGCTGGTAAATGCGCTGATGGAGTTCTTTCTTTCCATGTAGGAAAAACAGTTGCAGGATAGCTGCTTAGAGGGTTTTAGAACAAGAGATGTAGTAATATTCTACTAGTAAAGGGGGAGCCGTGGTATTGCTTTGCTAGTTCAGGCGAAGCGGTAGCAAGGCTTTTTATCAGTTCAGTGCTCGTGGTAATATTTTACCAGTACAATAGTAGTAAAGTTTTACAGGAGCTGTAATATTTTACCCACCACTGAATATGTGGTAATATTTTACCAGTACGAACAAATATGTAACATTTTACAGGTGCGGAAGAATATGTGGTAATATTTGACCAGCCCAGAAAGATATCTGGTAATATCGAGTACAGAAGAATATCTGTTAATATTTTACCGGTTCATAAGATTATGTGGTAATATCCAGTACAGAAGAATATGTGGTAATATCCAGTACAGAAAAATATGTGGTAATATCCAGTACAGAAGAATGTGTGGTAATATCCAGTACAGAAGAATATGTGGTAATATCCAGTACAGAAGAATGTGTGGTAATATACAGTACAGAAGAATATGTGGTAATATTCAGTACAGAAGAATCTGTGGTAATATCCAGTACAGAAGAATGTGTGGTAATATCCAGTACAGAAGAATGTGTGGTAATATCCAGTACAGAAGAATATGTGGTAATATCCAGTACAGAAGAATGTGTGGTAATATACAGTACAGAAGAATATGTGGTAATATCCAGAACAGAAGAATATGTGGTAATATCCAGTACAGAAGAATGTGTGGTAATATACAGTACAGAAGAATATGTGGTAATATCCAGTACAGAAGAATCTGTGGTAATATCCAGTACAGAAGAATATGTGGTAATATCCAGTACAGAAGAATATGTGGTAATATCCAGTACAGAAGAATATGTGGTAATATCCAGTACAGAAGAATATGTGGTAATATCCAGTACAGAAGAATATGTGGTAATATCCAGTACAGAAGAATATGTGGTAATATCCAGTACAGAAGAATATGTGGCAATATCCAGAACAGAAGAATCAATTTTTTTTATTTCAGTGATTGGGTGTGGAAGAATGGGCCTCATTTTGAATAATGGGAAGACAGAAGTAATGGTGGTATCAAAGAAACGAATTATTCCTAAGTGTGTAATAAAAGTTGATGGTGTTATTTTAGGATAAGTACAGAAATTTAAGTATCTGGGCACATGGATAACATTAGATGGAAGATGCATAACGGAGATAAGAAATAGAATAGGACAGGCAAAAACTTTATTTTATAAAATGAAAAACATCTTGTGCAATATATCCTTGTCATTGAGAGTTAGAAAAAGAATTCTTGCTTGCTACATACATCCAGTTTCAACATATGGCTGCTTCCTTTGAAGTCGGAGTGCATCTGCCTGAGAGGCAAGGAACCAACAGTCTGCATTCAAGTGAATCAGATTTGTAAAACTGATGCACACGCAACACCCAGGTTCTGGAGCAGGACTGCAGTCCAGGTGTGGACGAACAACCAGAACTTTCCGCCAGAGTGTAAAGCTGGTGGACGCGAAGAAGAAGAAGAAGAACATATGGCTGTGAATCCTGGACAATCGATAGGCAGGCCAAAAAATTTCTGGAGGCCTCGGAGATGTGGTTTTACAGAAGGATGCTTAGAATACCTCGGACAGCCAAAAAGAGCAACCAAGAGGTTTTGAAAGAGGCGGGAGCCCGAAGACAACTTATCACAGACATCAGAAGGAGACAGTCATCATTTTTCGGCCTTGTTATGAGAACAGGGAAAATAGAACATGTTGTGACCACTGGAAAGATATGTGGAAGGAGAGATAGAGGAAGACAACGAGAGAAGATGCTTGACAGTCTTGTTGCATGTCATGGAGGTGTGTCGGCACACGAACTGATACATGCTGCAGGAGATCGCAGATTATGGAGAGGCATGATCGCCCACGCCAGTCGGCAAGGCACCTGATGATAATAATGATGGGGTTTTATAAGAGAATTATGTGAAGACAATGGGCAGATACAAAATTTCTTCTTCTTCTTCCTGCTTCTTTCTTTCTTTCTTCTTCTTCTTCCTCTTCTTTTTCTCCCCCCTTGAGAGTTGTTTGTATTCTGTGTGGTTTTTTTTTTAAAGCTACGCGCTTTTTCGCCCAACAGATCCTGTTTCAGCAATGCCTCTAATATGGCACCTTTTTACGGTGTGCTTGTTTACTGGTATTGTTCATTTATTGTAACGTTTTAGTGTGGCTCCCTATGGCAAATAGTACCAAAGCATTCTTGTAACGTGTCCAAACCACTTTATTTGTTGTTCTTTGATGACTTGTAAGACTGGCTTTATTCCTACTATTTGTCTGACTTCGTGATTTAGTATTCTGTCTCTCCTTGAAACTCCTGCAGCTCTTGTAAGGCATTTCATCTCTGTAGTCACAATTTTACGTTCATTGGAGGATGTTAGTGTCCTCGTTTTGCACACCACTAGCAGGCAATGGAAATAGATTTGCCAGTAAGGGCGTAAATCGGAATTATAGCAGTCCTGTTGTGTAGAGACACCACTAGCAGACGGTGAAAATAGATTTGCCAGTAAGTACGTACAGCGGAATTGGAGCAGTCCTGTTGTGTAGAGACAACACTAGCAGACGGTGAAAATAGATTTGCCAGTAAGGACGTACAGCGGAATTGGAGCAGTCCTGTTGTGTAGACACCACTAGCAGACGGTGGAAATAGATTTGCCAAGGGGACACCACTAGCAGACGGTGGAAATAGATTTGCCAGTAAGGACGTACAGTGGAATTGGAGCAGTCCTGTTGTGTAGACACCACTAGCAGACGGTGGAAATAGATTTGCCAATGGGACACCACTAGCAGACGGTGGAAATAGATTTGCCAGTAAGGACGTACAGTGGAATTGGAGCAGTCCTGTTGTGACGAGACACCACTAGCAGACGGTGGAAATAGATTTGCCAATGGGACACCACTAGCAGACGGTGGAAATAGATTTGCCAGTAAGGACGTACAGTGGAATTGGAGCAGTCCTGTTGTGTAGACACCACTAGCAGACGGTGGAAATAGATTTGCCAATGGGACACCACTAGCAGACGGTGGAAATAGATTTGCCAGTAAGGACGTACAGTGGAATTGGAGCAGTCCTGTTGTGTAGACACCACTAGCAGACGGTGGAAATAGATTTGCCAATGGGACACCACTAGCAGACGGTGGAAATAGATTTGCCAGTAAGGACGTACAGTGGAATTGGAGCAGTCCTGTTGTGAAGAGACACCACTAGCAGACGGTGGAAATAGATTTGCCAATGGGACACCACTAGCAGACGGTGGAAATAGATTTGCCAGTAAGGACGTACAGTGGAATTGGAGCAGTCCTGTTGTGAAGAGACACCACTAGCAGACGGTGGAAATAGATTTGCCAGTAAGGACGTACAGTGGAATTGGAGCAGTCCTGTTGTGAAGAGACACCACTAGCAGACGGTGGAAATAGATTTGCCAATAAGGACGTAAAGCGGAATTAGAGCAATCCTGCTGTGTAGAGACACCGCTAGCAGACGGTGGAAATAGATTTGCCTGGCTCGTATTTTTGCCTGGCACATGAGAAATAAGGTGTGCTTTCCGGAGCTAGCGCTGATGAGCAATGACAGTTGTGGTAATGCACCCCGCCTGTTTCCATGGCCCCATGTTCGTTTGGAAATACCCTACCGTCGCAGCAGGAGTTATAGTATATGGTTGCACTCAGCGTTGTAGCGATACCGACTTGCAGTTATGCGGGTTGATGTTTGCGTCAGACATTGCGCTGGCTGTTTACAGCCCTGTAGAACAACGTCCTCTGTTTCAGCTGCTTTTCCAATATTTTCTACCGAATCTTCATACGCATGGAATCTTGGTTTTGCTCACAATCGTTTTTTTTTCCTCCCTTCCTTCACTCTTTCCTCTTCCTCCTGCTTCGTCTTCGCCTGCTGCCGTTTCTCGCTTTTTTTAGCACTAGATTTAATTGCCCGGCTTTGGCGGGATAGTGACAGAAAGTCTTATTCTCCCGTCCTCTACCTCAGCCTAGTCTCCACCGCTGCCCTGCTTGTAGGTCTAGTGGAAGTAGGGCTCTAATGAAAACCCTATATTTAATATCTCGTCTTCAACTTCATCTTTGCCCCCTCCGCTGCCGCATCTTCAGTTATTACCCTTAAGTGCGACCGAGGTATCCTCTTTAATACTAGCACCAATATTTAACACTTTGGGAGACAGACAAATGTAAATATCTCGGACACATATAGATATGTGGTTTCAAGGAAGATAACAGCGAAATGTATATGATTAAAAAAAAAAAAAAAAAACGTTTAAGGGAAAAAATAGAAAACATACTCAAGGGGATATAATTACCTCGGCCGTCAGTGTGACTGTTAATTTAAACAGTGTAGCCACAGTGCAAATGAAAATTTTACTCCTGTATTGGTCACAGTTTTGGGAGTTCACACTTAATTTGTAATAAACACAAGAAACACAGAAAGGGTTTGTGATTTATTGTATAGACGTGTTATCAGTGAACTCACATCAAGTTAATTCCCTATATTCCTACGTCGTCCCCATGTGGGATGTAATGTTTCTTTATTTGGAAGCCTCGCTATTGCTTTTGTCAGGGGCCCTAAATTTAGCCGTGCCATAAATATGGCATAACGGTTAAACGGGGTTTCCGGGACCTCTCCATGGGTAATCCTCATCCACGTGGTGGTCATCGTGTGTTTATCGCTTGTGTGATGTCCTGGTGGGGTACAACTTAATTCCCGTCCCCATGTGGGTCGAATTTTTTGTTACTTTGAAACCCCACCCTGGTTTTTGCCAGGCTCCTGATATAACCTAATGGTTGAACGGGGTTTCTGTGATCTCTCCAGGGGTGATCCTCATCCGAATTGTGGCACTTTGTGTCACGGGTGTTTATCGCTAGGTGGAATGTCCTAGTGGATTAAATGGTCATTCAGTTACATCAAGCCGTCGGTGGCTCTGTTCTTAAGAGCTGAGTTGCCATTTTTGTAATAAACCTCCTTAATCGTTTCTTACGTCACGCATGATGTGTTACAGTTTTACAATTCTGCTTTCATACTGAGGAAATGGCATATTTTAGGTGAATGTTTGTTAGGAAGAAAAAGAAGAACAACTGGTCTTTGCTTCTCTTTTGGGCCCTGGTAACGGACGGACGGCCTGACATATGACATGAAGTACAATGAAAAACATTAAAAAGATAAAGAAGAAGGATGTTGCATGCTGTCTGAAAACATGGGGCATCATTTGAGTTACAGTTTCCGATGCGCACTTTCAGAATGCCGTGGTTTTTTGTTTTGTTTTTTGTTTAGTTATTTCAACCTGTTTGTCGAATTCAAACACATTGGTGACAAGTTTGGAATGTCCCCCCTCCACACATACATATCACTCACCGCCCTATGTTTTAGACGATGAACAACAATGTACCCCGGAACCTCGTACACCCGAGCATTGGCGTTTGAGTTCGTTGTAAGGGGTATATTTTTAAACCAGTGCTTTGGGTTTGAGCATAGATTAAACAGTTTCCCGAGAGGGGAAACACAGCGAGCAAAGTTTTTGGTCAGGTAAATTGCAGTGAAGGGAGCAAATTGCTTGTCTGTTGAAAACACAGTTCTGTTGGTAATGTATCATCATCATCAACTGGCGACGACTGGCGTGGCGATAGTGTTTTTCATCATCTTGTAGAGCATAGATGGGTTATGTAGGGATCGTCTCACCTGCAAACTTGGTGTTATTCGGGTATGCAGAGTTGCATCACCACCTCCAGTGATCTAAAGCTAATACTGACCAAGGCCTGTGTACATTTCTACGTGGTCATCATAGAGACGGTTTCTCTACCAGGGGCCTGACCAAGCTAGACAGAATCGATGTTTCTCTTAGCTGGAGCACACCTACCTGAAAATTGAGGAATCAGCATTCTGCACGCAGTAAGCCAGCTGTGTAAAACGGATGCGCACACAACATTCAAGCCCTGGAACAGCTATGTCCTCTTAAGTTCTTAACTCAGTTCACGATTCAGCTTCCCTCCTTCTTCCTACCTCTTATCCTATCTATCAAGCTGCCTCTCCTTATTCTTCTGACACACCGTCATATAAATAACGTTCATTACCAAACTTTTGTCCATCTGTTGTCACTGGTACTCGACAGTTGTTGACTTGCTTCCTTATCTTGTGTACGTATCTAGTGCACAAGTAGTTGCTTCCCTTGACTACGGGCATTCGTACACTTCTGTTTTCGTGCTCACTGATCGGACTACCGATATGGGTATACGCGCTTTTGTTTTCCGATCCACTTGTAGTTAATCAGGGCCATCATCGTGGGCATCATAGAATGATCCGCACTGGTGTCTCGGCTGGCGTTCTCGCATTCAGAGACTGACTGAGTCTGAGCATTCCGCACTCGTGTCTCGGCTGGCGTTCTCGCATTAAGAGACTGACTGACTGAGTCTGAGCATTCCGCACTCGTGTCTCGGCTGTCGTTCTCGCATTAAGAGACTGACTGAGTCTGAGCATTCCGCACACAGACACAGCAGCTGCAAATGAGATTCTGATTAGATTTTTCTAGTTTTTCTGAAGATTGTTTGAAGGAAACACCAGATCCAGGTTTTTATGAAGATTGTTTGAAGCCACGTGACTTCTGTAATCATGTCTGTCCATGAGTTTTGGTTTCGTATACTATCATTGATTTCTGAAATAAATTTTCATTCAAGCCACGACACTGAACTTCCGGCAACCTCATTCTTGGTATCTGTCAACATCTCCTTCTCCAACTTGCCTGTTCTCACAGCGTTGAGGCGTGCGTCAACATTGAGCTGCGACGACCACACAATCTAATTATCCATTTACGCCATGAGCCTCAAGAATGTGAATTACCCACTTTTGATGTAGATAATTAGTTCGCTTCACACCACCTAACAAGTAAAACCAAGAACACTTGCTCGTTACTTACAGCCTGTTATTTTCTACTGTTACTGAGTTTTATGGTGTTGAGCCAGGTTTTCTTTTCGATGCTGCATTCAGTTAACCAGAGAGAGAGTAAAGAAGATATAGTTCAGCCACATGAGATAGGACGCTTGCGCTAGTTGATAAACAGGGAAGAAAAACAAAAGTAAAGAAAACATATTATACTGTTAGCTTTTATTAATTATCTTGCATACAGTAATAACCAGTGCACTAAAAAGATATAAAATAATTTATACTATGGTATATTCGACATGGGAGTCGCCGTGGCGGAGCGGCTAGACACGCGCCGCGGATCGGAAGGTCGTGGGTTCGCTCCCTGGCGGCGCCGGACTTTTCTTCAAAAATGACCTTGGCTCCCAGGTCGACCCAGCCTTGAGTTGGTACCGGGTGCGGTCCCGGAAAGAAGAGGCGGCCGGCGTGATGCTGACCACATCACCGATCTTGTGCTGTTGGTCTATAAATATAGGTCTAGCCCTATATGCCCAAACGCCTAAAGGCGTGGAAAGTGTCCTTCACTTACTTATATTGGACATAATATATTCACAGTGACGCGTTTTATGAAATTTATATCATCAGTCATAATTTTTGGGGGTCATGTTTTGAGAAGAGGGAAAATGGAGCATGTTGTGATCACTGGACAAATCTGTGGAAAGAGAGACAGAAGAAGACAACGCGAGAAGGTTTTTGACGGCCTTTTGTCATGGCATGGACGGATGTCAGCACACGAACTGATACAGGCAGCTACGGATCGCAAATTGTGCAAAGGCATCATCGCCCCCGCCAGTCAACAAGGTACTTGATGATAATATACTTTATCAGATAAAATAATGGATAGACGAGCCTAATTATCTTTACAAATTGTCGTCTATAATTTTATACCAGGACTAATAAAAGCGTGGGACTCCCACGTATACAATATTTATAAATATCAACTGAATCAAATTTACAAAGACACAATGACCTGTAATGCTGTCACCTACCAGTTAGCACCACTGCTTAGACAACCAAATGTCTTACTTCCATTAAAACGACAAATGATTAATAGCATCTTTATCCCTACTTTATGTTATCAGTGCCAAACATGGACAGTGAACAGGGCACTAGAACAGACAATAACTTGAGCTGTCTCCGCAAGGTCATTAACAACACTGTACGAGGCCGGGTAACGAATACCAGCATAACAGAGAGAGTTGGAATGATATATCTGGATTATATTGACAGACACAGAATGAAATGGTTTGACCATCTAGTGAGAATACAGCCAGACCAGACTGCATATGAGACTTTTTTTCCCAGCAGAATATCTGGGAGGACGGCGAGAGGAAGACCAAGAAAGATACGGATAAATAAATAAAGCCTGTAAAAAGTTGCACTAATCGATCACTAAAGCCACCCTCCGAAGCGCAAGGCAAATACAGAAAACCACGACACTGGGTTACAACTTGGTATCATTGAGACGACAAAAGAAGAAGAGACATGTGACAGGTTGAGTCGATTAATCTCAAGTGTTATTTAGACTTCTCACGCTTGTATTAGTCGTGGTATAAAATTAATGTACTAAACCAGTGTTTCCAAAACTTTTCTTAGTCGTGGCGCCTTTTTTCAACTAACATTTTTCCACGGCGCCCTAGTCTAAGAAATGTATGACTATTCGTATGTAAAAGAATAAAAAAAATTGTGTGTCTTCCAGTATTTCTCGTCGCCCTTATGAAGAGGTCGCAACTCCACAGGGCGCCGCGACTCACAGTTTGGGAATCACTGTACTATACAATGATCAAGCAACTAAAAATTAGAACTGAATCTTTAGAAATGTAGGCATACAGAAGAATAAGTCATATTTCATGGAAATAAAATACCCCTAATACACAGGTTCTGGAAAGACTACAAATGAAAAAAGAATTACCGTCGAAGGCAAGAGAGTAAGGGGTGGGAGGAAAAAGTCAAGAGATGGACAAACAGAAATGTGAGAGAGTGTACAAACCACGACAGGGGATAGAGCGTGTTGGAAATCCGTTGCAGTCTACCTTGACCGCGAAGACGACACCTGATTGTTATTGTGAACACATCCTACATAGTAGTATCTTCGCATGGCGACAAGACAACCACTTCCTACTTGTAGCCGGTGCCTCATTATAACTGGTTTCCATGAGTAGTTGAACGGGGTATTTGGGATATGTTCCTAGGGGCGTCGACTCAGAGACACATCTGGGGGTGGCGTGCCTTATCCCCCCTTACACATTTTTAGGGGCTAATCAAGAAGTATGCCTTATTTAAGTGTGTAATAATAATAATGTGAGACTGGCAAATATAATTATATATTTGCATTAATAGGAAACGATAAAACACATTTTTAGAATTGGAACATTGTTCATGACACGACCTGATGCTATTTTTTTAGGGAGAAGGGGGGGGGGGGTGTCAGTACCCCTTCCTTTGGGGGGAGGGGGGGGGGTTGGTTGGAGTGCCCTAGTACCTGTCACAAACAACATTGCTGGCCCTGTTAAATAAGCATCCAAATCAGGACCGTCGGTAGTACTACCGGCGGTCCTGTCCAAAAAGTCGCTTCTTGAGTCATTGAGTGTCTGCCCGGAAGGTAGAAACACACGCGCGCGCGCACACACACACACATATATATATATCCCAACACGAAGCTCTTCCTACACTGACGCTGCAGTGCACATCAGGGACAACGAAGATAAAGACGCAAAAGTACAGATGAAGGGCTTTCCCAAACGGCCACCTTTGCAGTTTGTGTTTTAAATGTGTCTTGATTTTTCCCCCCCAGATTGAATTTCCGATGTGTACTTTTACCGGTGTCATGTTGCAGCAGTAAAAATAAACACGTTAGCAGCGGTTAAAAAAGATGACATTTCGCTAATGAATAATTGAAATACTTTCGTAAGGTCGGAATCATCCTCGCTGTTGGGGGGGGGGGGGGGGGGGTGTCGTGCCGGAGGGCGAGAGGGAGAAATCCTCAGATATTGGCGGACTGGCTACTGCTTCAGTACAAACATACCTCCACAATTCGGCCGGCTAGAGTGGCATCTGAGCACTGTCGCTTTATCAGTCAACATCGAAAGACAAGATAGTGCGTACATTTGAATGAATAGTGAAAGAAGTGAAAGTCAATAGCTACAGATCATTGTCAAGCCATGGTGTGTGGGGTGTGTGTGTGTAAATAAAATCCTGGGTAAATTTTACGTTGGTCTCCCCCATTTGCACACCCCTACACACTATCTCGCTTCTGATTGGACGACCTAGTTCACACAAGGTCATAAGTATATTCAACCGCGTGTTGTATATTTTACCATGCCAGAACTTTTAACACTTTTAAAATATTTAGATACTGGGTCTAACACACAACCCCCTTAGAAAGTGACGAAACCTATGTCAAGGGCCGTCACTTTCTCGGAAATAAAAACGTAAATACCAGACAACAATAGACTGCGACACCCATAACCTCGACCACGGTAGACTAGCCCAACCAACCTATTATTGGAGTTGACCTACAACTGGTGGTGTGCAAATAGGGAGACCATCGTAAAAATAACCAAATCCTGTCCCGAAAGCTGACGTATTTGGGCCTGGTTAAATATCATTGGCAGCATGGAGAGAACGACGTTAGAAGGTACGGTTACTGGAAAACGAGGGAGAAACAGATTTCCACGAAATGTGAATTCAAGCCATTGAAACTACCTATTGATCAATCCATTCACACAGCCGCTCACCTTTCCACCTGTATATTCATTCATCAATCCACATATCCATCGAAAGGTGCATCCATTCATCCGCCTGTGGATGACCATAGCTTGTGGTTCACATTTATTTGGCAATCTAGAAATGTCTCCTTATGGTGTCAAATTTCGTCTGAATACATTGCGTTTGTATGGTACGTCTCTGGTAGAGTTAATTTAAAAAAAAAATGCTAAGTTTTCCATTCGTGACCTGGTTAGAGTGTCCTTGGTTGTAGGCAAGCAGTAGCAGCTGTGGGGGTTTTAGTTCTGTCTACAGTATATACAAACTACTTTGCAGTCTTTGTAAATTATCATAATATTCTTCTTCTTCTTCTTCTTCTTCTTCTTCTTCTTCTTCTTCTTCTTCTTCTTCTTCTTCTTCTTCTTCTTCTTCTTCTTCTTCTTCTTCTTCTTCTTCTGCTTCTTCTTCTTATTTTGCTCTTCTTCTTTTTATTTTTCTTCTTCTCCCCCCCCCCTCCCCACTTAAAAGTGTGGTTAGTACTTTGTATTTACATCTAGGCTGCGACATTTGTGCCTTTCGACCCAACACATTCGATATATGCAGCAAGTTGCCTCTATGAATGCTAATTAAGGGGAAGTTGTTCAGTTGTCCTCGCCCAGTAGGGTCCCAACACATTCTCTCCACTAGATAAACCGAACTAAAATCTGAGCTATGTTGCTCTCAGACAAAGTCCTGGATATCCAAGAAAACAACCATATTGGCTCGTTAAGTACTTTAACATTAGTTGCACTTGGTACCCACAAGAGAAGGCAAGGAATTTTAGATGTCTATAGCATTTTAGTATAATGAATTATTAGACAGGGCAAATGATTCCTCCGTCATCTACCTTCTCCCGGTGTTATTATTAATAATTAAAGAATTATTATATTATTTGAGCCCCCACCAAATGGTAATCTATCTTAACAGTTTAATTAAACATGTAAGAACAGACATTTGGAATTTAACAAACTATGTAGTTTAAAACTTGACATACAGCTTTATTTACTACAATGAAATTCCCAGTTTGTTGATTTACACAAACAGTGACTGGTTAACTTGATGATGGTGGTAGGCTTCAGCGAGAAAAACAGCTCGGGGGTTAGAGTGGTATGATAATGATGATAATAGGTTAACATAAAGGGGTTAACTCAACTTATAAGCCTCTGACAGCCGTGAGGAACTGTCAAGCTTGTCCAACTCTTCCTTGCCTGTTGTCTGCCTGTTTCAGCTTATTCTCCACTTCATCCCCACCTCGTTCTCCACCTCGTTCCCAGCTGGCCGAGTCTAACACAATGTAGTCTCTTTCATGGACTGATCGTCACATGGGCGCTGTAATCATGGAAACAAAACACATACGTGTAGTATCTTGACTTACACTCAGAATACATGTATTAATTAATACAACATATAATAATAAAATATATCCCATCACTCCTCCTCATATTCCACATCCTCTCCAGTCTAGTCTGAAGGTCTTTTGTCTTACATGGGCGTCACATATCCTGCCTTCCCTCTTCATGCTATGTCATGATAGTTGACTTTCTAAGTCTGTTGTCCGTCATCACTCAGACTTCCAACAACTGGCTGACATAGATTTGACATTCACATGTGGCGCAGGTTATGTGCTGAAAACGCAAACAATTTATATGTGCACGCTGTCCTGAATATTATCTTTCAGTGACAGTGAATTCTATACACCCATCATTCTTCCCCTGAGGTTATAAATCCCCTGTTCAGGTGAACACATTAAGTGAGCACATGGTGGGCACACAAAACGTAGCAACATCCCTGCACATATTTGGGCATCATTTCCCACAGTCCAAACTCATATTTTGGCTGATCGTGAAAACAATATAATTACATTTCATTATAGCAAACGTCATTGTTCACATCTTATTTTATACACATGAAAACATACAATGAAAAACATGTGAAACAAACATACAAGAAATAGGAATAGTTTAGCAGTTCCCTAACTGAGATACTGAACATTCACAAAGAACTATTTCAAGCAGAATGTGCAGACAAATTAGGAAAAGGTAGTATAGACTAAAAGCTTAACTCCCTAACCTAAGTATACAAGATTAAAATTAATATTTTCTCTTACCTGGGAACTTTCCATTAATCGCCAAAACAGAATGCGACCGTAAAATTTACCTTTTAGGTCGATCTGTGTTGTTTGCCGGCAGGCTGCGATTAATGACGGAAATTCCACAGGCTCGAAGTATAAGTATCAATCTATTGTCCAAATTAAACTCCTCCCTTTCCTTAGTTTTTACCCAACCCTCAAGATGATGGCTTAAGCACCGCCCCTGAGGTAACTATCAGATCACTTGGCTAACCAGTGACCTGTCACTCAATTCTGGACTGACATCCCTAGAGCAAACATTCTTAAGTGACCCAATCTAGTTTACAACGAATCTAACTGGCAGGTGTTAAAAGACGTTCAGTGAAGCCATTGTGTTTCCTACTTGACCCAGATCAAACAGTCCTAATTGCCACACAACTGTTCTCCCCCGAATTACACTGACGTGTGAAACTCTGACCTCTGGGCTCCACAATGTCTAGCGTCCACTCAATTTACCTGGTCAAAAGGGCCCCCCTCAGTCTCTACAGTCTGGTCAGGAGATAACATTCTGACACTGGCGTGAGAATGCAATCTAACATCCCTAGTCTGAACCAGCGGGCTATATTACGTAGTGTTGGGTAATTTTAAACAAAGCGCAGTGGCTTGTCTCGAAGAAGGACTGGTAACAATTTAAATCCGTGCGGTTTCAAGTAATATTAGGGTAAAGGGCAGAGTAAATATAATCCTCTCTCTTTAGAACCCGAAGAACTTATTACAAGTACTAACTTCTGGAATCACTGAGATCGTCTCGTGACAGTCACGGCATTAGCAAAGTGAGAACCACTGCCTAAATAGATTATCCAGCACGTAGTCACCCTTGGGTCACTTGCAATCAATGTCTTGTTTTTAAACAGATTCATTTGTTCTATTTTTTTCCCGGTTTACTGTCAACATAAATTGGTGTATTCATACCGGGTGGTATATCTGTCATTACTTTAGTTCTGTCTACATTTATTGACATCTCATGCCTGGTAGATGATTCATCAAGTAGGTTTGTGAATTCAGCCAGCTGTTTTCCTTCCCTGATCAACCCCTCCATATCATCTGCTAGCCTTGTGTATTGTGACCATCAGAAAGATTTCCGTAAACCTTGCAAGGAGAGTTAAAGACAGACTGCACGGGTAAACTCTTGACAGCATTGTATCGCAGCGTGGTAGGGTGAAGGTCAGCACACAAGCTCGCAAGCTGTGGGGATTCACATTGGCCAGCGCCAGTAGGAAATACTTTGAGGCTGTTTGCATTCTGCATTCATTTCCATAGATGAATGGTGTATGTACATATAGTGAAAGAATGGTATGACTGAATTAGACCTATATCTGATTGATGAACACGTCGGGCTAGGTAAAGCAGTAGTGTACATCAATGGTTCTGCTCATCGGGGTGAAGTATATGGCTGGGGGATTTCAGCTAGAGTAAAGGTAAAGATTGTGACAGAACAAAGTGGTGCCTTTTGTAAATCTACTACTTCAAGCATACGAGTGGAGGTGGAGGCAATCACTGCAGCTGTGGATACCAGAAAAAAGAGTTCCCAGCGGAATCGTTGTGTTTGGTTCTCAGTCGGTTGTCACATATCACTCTTGTCGCGTGCCTAATGTAAGGATTTCTCCTTCAGAACCAACAGCACTCAGAGATAATTTTGTTGAGTCGTTTGGCTCGTATTGGTCTAAGGGATTCCCCGTGGCCAATATACGAGCAACTTATCCCTGGAGTAGGGCAACTCAAGTATTGGCACTACAAAATCTGTCAGTATATGAATACAATATTTCTAGGCACACTTGGCTGGACACCCCCACTACTTACTAAAGAAAGCCCCCAGGTTATGATAAGTCATTATCATAACCATGTTAACACATATAATGAAGATACATATACACACAACTGCTAAACACTTAAAAAGGTGAAATAGAGAAACCTAAGTCAGCCATGAAAATGAATGCATGTAATCAGTAATATATATATATATACATTAAATCTTGAAGTGAATACCAGCTATCAGTGGAAGAATCTCAGAAAATAATGTCTAGATACCAAAGATACTACACAGACAGTAGGTCCTGGAAATGACATGTTGTCATCATAGGGAAAAATATGAGCTGTGAGGAATATTGCAAGTTAGGCATTAAACTGAACTTATCCTCTTTCCGTCTATGATGCTTCCCTCAGCTCCGGATGATTCGACTGTTTTTGACTCTGGGAATTCTGCTCCACTGGATCAAGTAGTAAGAAAGTACCTCACCATAGAGGACACAGCACAGTACTGGTACTTAGCAAGTCTCTATCACCAGTTAGGACATACAAGGTCTTTGAGCTATACTAAGCTCTAGCACTGGTAGTCTGTTTGGGTTATAAGCTCCAGCATTTTGATGATGTCAGGAACCTTCACAGGTGTTAGCTGGTGGGTAGTTAGTTTAGGGTTGGTTTATGGTTGGTTGATGGTTGGTGGGTGTTGGTTGGACTGTGAAACTTCTGCCAGCTCCTCACAAAGGATACATCCTGTCAAGAAAATAACTCAGAATTAGTCATCACCAAGAGGGTAACATCTTGACAGGAAAGACAGAACAAGCATCAGTCATCAACCCCATCTGCTTACTCCACCCTGCTCTCCTGTTTCATTCCTCAGAATGCCTTTCCAGACCAAGAGACACAAGTCTCTTATATTCATCTGTCTGTTTAGTGTAATAGAAGGCAAGTCAGATATATAGTGGAGATAGATAGAGTGTTCTAACACATATATCACTCTCTCTCTCCCCTCCCCTCTGCACACAGACACCAATATTTACTGTCAGTACATTTATTTCTTATGCCACTCAAAGCTAGTCCTAACATTCATTGATCTGGGTCAAACACACTCATACCTGGTCGACAAAGTCCTGACCTAATTCTGTCCCTATTTTGTATGCACAAACTTCCACAGTTAGTTTAAAACGTACACACTTATAAGGGTATTAGTTTTACCAGTGTGGGTGGGTTATTGAGGGCAAAGGCTATTTAGTCTGTACAGGGGAAGGTCTACGTTCGAATCTGCTTCTCTAGCGATCAAGAACGGTTGAACGATGTGTGATCCCACAGCCGATACTGTTCTCTCTACAGCAGTGACTAATTTAACAGACATCATTTTAGGTACTCGTAAAATATAATTAACTTACCCAAGCATATGAAAAGTCTGAGACATTCCAGATTGCCTTAAGAAATTGAACTTATACAGGCATCAATTGACACGTCTGGACGCTAGGAAGCTGGCAAAGAGAATGGCGTCACTTAGACGCTTCAGGCGTTGGTAAAAAAAAGAAGTCCCTAGTATACATGGGCAAGGAGTGCATCGGTTTCTAAGAAACCTCAAATAACTCCTCTAATATATATCAAAGATATATACATTTAAAAGTGGAGTTTAGTTAAAGCACCCAGAAAAGGTAGACATAATAATGTTGTCCAATAAAGACCTATATATATAGATATAAGGGACTATATCTTTCCGGACGAGTCCAAGTTTGAATTTTGTGAAGATTTACAGGTAAGTTAGGTTACCAGTCTTACAGACTGATGCGTAATGGCTTATCATTTCACGACATCGGTACTGCGGACATTTCAAAGTGGATAAATATGGCGCGAGTGGATACCAAGCCTCAGCCTCTTACAGGGACTCACGTGGATATATATACTCTCCAGGAGATGCAGGAGTGCGATGGAGTGAAAGAGCCGATGTTTAGGCTGCAAGAGCAATAGCTTCAGGAACACGCCTGTTGGATAATTGAGACAGTCTGTAGGCCACTTATGGAGAAACGCTGATATAGCTCACGCGTTTAGATGAAATAGCGTGTGTAAGAACCTGTGAGTATGAAATTTAGGGCGTGAAAAATTGTCCTTTCTTTTGCCCTAAGCCGATTCCTTCATTTCTTTCTGCTATGTGCAGTTTGTGTGTTATGAATGGAGTACAGTGCACACGTATGTTACAAATTTACCGGTTTTAACCTGTTTTATTGGAATCTCACACCTGCTCATCATCACGGTGAAAGAGGTTTGTCATGGCAAACACACCTGGTCGAAAGTCCTCGGCTGCCTGGAGGGGAGGGGAGCACTTAACATGCAGACATATGCCTAAGTAAACTTGTAGTTATACATGGAAATGCGCGCGATTGCCGTGACGTCACCAAGGAATGTCGTTATTATATCATTAGATACACCAGTCTGAAGAGGGGCGTCCAAACGAGGCGCGTGCACGCATTAATATGAAAGAAAAAAGAATTGCATGCGCTGATAACGGCAGACAGAATATGTATCCGTTATGTTGAATTTGGAACATCAGTTCTCGTTATGCCTAGTGGCACATGCGGCTTCAGAGAGGACTTTCCATGCTTTCCTGTCCTGTGCAATCTTCAGTGCAGTTTTCCATGTCAAAGATGCCGCACTCAGGTCACTTTCCATCGTTCGTCTCCATTTTGTTTTTGGGCGCCCCTGTTTTCTCTTTTCCCCTGGTGTCCATGTGAAAGCTGTTTTGGCAGGTATATCAGGATTCATTCTCATAACGTGGCCAAGCCATTTTCATCTTCTCTTGGTAATCTGGAACATAGCTCAAAGAAAAATCCTCTCACGGGATGGAGGATATTCTATGCAAGCTGCCCTTCTCTCGAGCAGACAGAGCGCTGCTCCTATTGGTGTTACTTTTCTGAAGTTTGAGGTTTCAACAACAGATCAACATCATGGCACACGAGTAGTAACCCATAAGTGCTCCGTTCTTCTTCTAACTCGTCAATGTCCGAAGAAGCTCAGCTCTGTAGCACCGGCGAGGATCCTGAAATACTTAGGGACAATTTTTAACTCCAAATTTGTGCCCGGGCAGCTCCGTTAAGCTGCTCTTTTAGATTTCTGTTCCGACTGCCAGGGATTTTTTACGTGCGCAAAAATGCATACGGGCGTCCGATCCCACCACCCAGCGACCAGGCGGGAATTACTAGAAGTCCTGGTCCACGTGAAAAAATCATAGCCCTTACCAGGGATTGAACCCGGAATCTCCAGAACTCGAGGCGGACACCATTCTCTTTGGTGTCAATCCAAAAAGAGCGAGCAAGGGATGGTCCTGAATGGGCAACACACATAGTTTCTAGAATGCTGCCCAGGCTTTGTGCTACGGAGTCTTCTTACTCTTTCGGTCTCAGATAGTGTTGAATTCAACACTGTTTTTGGTGAAGGTTTTGTATCTCAGAGCAACGGTTGTTTAGCCACATTGAGTTAAAATATGCAGCTCTGGCAGAAAAAATACTATAACAACTCAAAGTAAAGAGTTAACACAGGATAAGAATGGGACAGGGAAAGTAAAGAAATTTGTAACATATATAGTGTAACCGATGAACGCATGGTGAGTTCCTTGGTACTGACAGAGTAAACGCGAGCGGGTCACTTGCTGGTCACTATCACACACTCACCATCTACACGGGCGATGATTCCCGTGCTTCTGTGTGGCGCGGATGAACAGCATCGTCCAGAATGGCGGACATATGTCAACCAACGAGCCCACCAACCAACCAATAAATTTACCAGTAAGGCCGACAAAAGAGAGCCAGCCAACTCAGTCTGTTTTATTGTTACGATGCAAGGCATCTGTAGTCCGATAACGCTAAACCAGATCTGCAAGAACAGATCTGCACGCTTCCCGCGAAGGTTTTCTCGGCAGCCGTTGTGGGGAAACAAGAATAGACCCATTGGCTACCCTACAAGCATGTCGTAAGAGTGACTAATTAGGAGCTTTCTTCGAAGCCGAAGTGAATCTGCCTGACAGGCAAGGAACAAACAATTTGCATACAAATAAGTTATATCAGTAAAACGGATGTGCACGCAACACTCAGGTTCTGGAAAAGGTTCATCTAGAGGTGGACAAACAACCAGAACTTTCCGCCCGAGTTTACAGCCGGTGAATACGAAGAAGATGTGCATACAGCACTGCAGTCTTGGAACAAGACCAAAGTCGAGAGGTGGACGACCAACCGCGACTTTGCGACGAAGTTTGCAGTCTGTAAAGCTAGCAATACTACCAACAACAACTAATATGGCACTATGGGAGAGAACTAAACACATTCTCGTGAATTAAACAGAAAACGTTTGCTGACATTGAATAGAACATGACTTGACATTGCTCTCCCCAAGACTCGCCTCATCGTTTCTCTAAAGAGAGGGACAGTGTTTTATATTCAGACTAAGGACTGGGCACAACAGATTCCGTCAACATGTGTTCAAACTTTTCCATGTAGGAAACACGGAGACGTGTCCCTGCAGCGTGGCACCCGAAAATGCTGAGCATATGCTCCAACACTGTCAACCTTATGCTGACAACAGAGACGCAATCTGGCCTGTTCCAACCACACTGAAGACAAAACTGTATGGTACACAAGAGGATATGGATTGCACGATAGCTTTTATTAAGGCTTCCGATCTCCTGATACGTTTTTTGACAGAATGATCGAAGAAGAAGACTTGACAAAAGATGATCACGATATAACAGTTCATAAGTTCTAGTTTGACAATAAAAAACTTCAATGACCGTGTACTTTATGAGATCCTGTACAGTAATATTTGAAAACCCAGCGTGCCTTTTACAATCGCTCCTTGTGCCACTATTGGCAGGCAAGCCAAAGATTGCCGACGTCCGATCTAAACATTTCCACACACACTAGCACTCACACGCACGCGCACACACACACACACACACACACACACACACACACATATATATATATATATATATATATATATATATATATATATATATATATATATATATATATAAATGTGTGTATCACCGTCTAACACCGTCCCGCGCACTATGCAAGATTATGACCGCACATCGCAGATGCTGTTTTGAGAATATTTCTGAAATGTCCTGCATCTATCACTGCATGGCTTTCCCATGTTGTTCCCTGTAGAAAATGTGCCTGTGCAGAGATACTAGATGCACTGTTTGTTTTTCTCACTTGAGCCTGTGTCAGGGGTGCTGCAGTTTTTTGTGTTGCTTCTTTGCCTTGATCTTTCTGTCTTCTTTCTCGCACGTGCGCGCACACACACTCACAAAAGCACACACACACCTACCTTTAAACCTGTTCTAAGTTCGTCTTTAATAATAATACCTGTTCGCTTTACCACTGTGGTACGCATTGCCTCAGTTCTTTGCTTGTAAAATTATCCATGGCTGATGCACTGGAGTGTCAATTTCTGTTGGTGCGGTGAGGTGCGCATTTATTTACTTTATAGTCAACTTTGGCTGTAGATTCGGGGGGAGGGGTGGTGGCTGCTGCAGTGCCCAGCTTCAGTCGAGCGAATAGTTATAAATGCTAAATACAAGGTTCAACAATTCAGTAATGAGACTGATTTCATTGTGGCTTAGACAAAAACGCCATCTATGAATTAAAGCACGAAAATGCAAAGAGGCAACCTTCGTCTATGATCTGGCAACTTTTCATCGCCGCCCGATAAGCAGACAACAAACTAGCCGCCATTTTGTTAACCTAGTCACAGGTGCATTGTTTACGTAATCAGCATTAAACACCAAAAAAAAAAAAAAAAAAAAAAAAAAACTGATATTAAATTATGTTTAAAACTAAGAAAAAGCATCATCAGTTTAATTGATGCGACAAGTTTATTGGAATAATTGTTTATCTCATGCACAGATTTTCAGCTGGCATTCGCGATTCAAAAGTGGCGTGGAAAAGATTACTTATGCAACTAGACCTGGCGGCCCAATATCTGTTCGTAATGAGGAAGTCATTGCAAATTCCGAGAACGCATACAAGAAGATAATTGTTCGACTGTGAGGATGATGATAAATGAATTTGATGTTAATACAGAGACTATTCGTAAAATTTTAGTGGAAGATTTGAGTAAGAAAAAAATTGCTTGCCGTTTGTATTCAACACCTGGCAATTTGTTTCTTCTTCATTACAATGCACCGGCTCGAAGGGCGGTAATTGTACAGGAATTTTGGGCCCCAAAACAAGTGCATGTTTTCAACCATGTACCCTATTTCCCTAGATTTGTCTCCCTGTGACCATTTTCTAACCCGAAAACTAAAATTACGATTGAAAGAAAGTTTCTTTGACAATATTGATGACGTCCAAGGGACCGTAACATCGACTTTGAGGGCCATAACGGCAGAACTACAGAGGTAGTTTAAGTGTTTGATAGATCGTGCCACTCGCTGTATCAATGCACAAGGGGCTTACTTTGAATCAAATCCAGGCTATATCTTTAACTATTTATTATTTTAATATTTATTCAGTAAGTCTCCTTACTGAATTGTCGGACCTTGTATAACACAAATTTAGACTAGAAAGCTCAAAGAAGGGCATAGAAGTCTTGTCTGTTGAGTTATCCAGTTAGAATTTGTTTTGTATTTAGTGCTCCATTGATTCAGACTTTGATCTAAACGTTCGGTTGTGTTTGTATGTTTCTTTTCCATTTCCTTCTTTGAGCTTTCTAGTCACATTTTATGTTTTATTTAGCATTTCTGGAACTGTAGAGCAGAGTTGTTTCTTTAACTGTCCTGTTTTTAATCTACAGCTCGGACTTGGCTTTTCACCAGGCCACTGACCGCCATAACTATTGTCCATCAGTTTCTAAAGCGGTCTCTCGGTATCTAGGTTGCGGTGTATCTACCTTCCTTTTATTTCAACCTGACTTCCTTTTTCTTTCTTGTGTTTGTGTCATTATAAGTCAGAGAGAGAGAGAGAGAGAGAGAGAGAGAGAGAGAGAG
Source organism: Candidula unifasciata (assembly GCA_905116865.2). Lineage (NCBI taxonomy): Eukaryota > Metazoa > Mollusca > Gastropoda > Stylommatophora > Geomitridae > Candidula > Candidula unifasciata. The sequence goes on from CAJHNH020008068.1 coordinate 93,136, forward strand.
AGAGAGAGAGAGAGAGAGAGAGTATACACACACTGGCTTCTCTGTCGGTTTGTGCCTTCTTGCGTCTTCTTCCCCCAATCCCTTTTTGTTTTCTCTTTCGCTCGCTCGATGTTTTTTCGCATCTTTATTTTTTATTTCAATTTTTACCTGTGGTTTCACATTCCCTCTCTGATTTCTCAATTTCTTATGTTTCTGTTATCAAATTTCTCTTCCCCTACTTTGGTTTATATTTCTTTATCCCTTTCTCTCTGTCTCTCTCTCTCATTCTCTTTCTCTCGCTGTCTTTCTATCTGCCACCTTTCCTCTCTCACATTTCTCCACCATTCACATAAGAGCCAGACAAATTAATGGCCCATTCCCTGCACGTTACCTATGTCTTTCATTACATGCTCCTAATTTCATAGTTTGTTTCGTTGCCGAGCTCATGTGTTTATTACATTTGGGACCACTTATTCTTGCTACCCTTATTCCCGGCGCAGATTGCAGCACACAGCCTTGTTCGTTTGTGCGGGCACGTCGTTCTGTTTTAGATTTCCTCGCCAGGTATAACAGCACAATAAACACAAGCGTTCCTCTTCTGTCTGTCGCAGCTTGAAACAAAGTCCTAGACATTTGCCTCTCTTTACTGGATGCACAGTACAGGTAACGGTTGTCCCATGGCCAGCCGTAAGTGTTTGACTTCTTCTTTTCCCCTCCTGCTCCCGGAATGCATCACAGCGTCAGATCAGGTAGAGATCTCTGGAACGGGCCCTTCTGTTGGCTGCCTATGTAGTACTTTTCATATTCTCCGATTTTTCGCGGTCTATTTTCTTCTTCTTCTTTCTTCTTCTTTTTCTTCTTCTTCTTCTTCTTCTTCTTCTTCTTCTTCTTCTTCTTCTTCTTCTTCTTCTTCTTCTTCTTCTTCTTCTTCTTCTTCTTCTTCTTCTTCTTCTTTTTCTTCTTCTCCTCCTCCTCCTTCTTCTTCAACAGGCATCAGCGGCGATGACTATTCAGTTTTTTTTTTTAAACTAGTAATGCCGTACTTCTTTTTTTCTTCCACATTGCGAAGTGGGAGGGGGTAGATGTAACGTTCGTTTATGAGCTCTGTAAAGAGCACTGTTAAGATTGATGTTAATTTCTGTAAGGTTGTTCTCAATGCCATCACTCCATATTTTCCGAGGTCTTCCGCTCTCTCATAAACCCGTTGTAACGTTTTAGTGTGGCTCGCTGTGGCAGATAGTACCAGGGAATTCATTTTAGGTGCCCAAACCACTTTTTTTTTTAATTGTTCTTTATTGATCTGTAAGACTGGTTTTATTTCTAGCATTCGTCTGATTTCGTGATTTCATATTCTGTGTCTTTCACTGAAACCCCTGCAGCTCTTCTAATGCATTTCATCTCTGTTGTCATAATTTTACATTCATTAGAGAATGTAAGTATCCACCTTTGGCACTTACGGCATAGTGTTGGCCAAAAAATAGTTCTGATAAGATTCACTTTAGTACTCCGGGGTATCTGAATGTGTGTCAACAGGGGAGATAGATGCCCCAGTACTTGATTAGCTTTGGAATATCTCTCGCCAAGTCCAGTTTTCAATCGGATGTGAAAATTGCTCCCAAAAACTAGAATTCTAAATTTTGTCTTAATGCGTTGGTTTTTATTTGTATCTATATATTGTCTTTCTGTTTTCCTATCACCATTATCTCTATCTTCGTAGTGTTTATTTTCATATTATATTCATCCCCTTTCTTATTTATTTGATTTAGGCGGTTCTGTAGGCATTCTGTACTTCCTGCTATGAGTACCTGGTCGTCGGCGAATAGTAATTCTTTAATATCTTCTTCATGTTTAAACTTCGTTTCCTTACATATAGTATCCATGTATGTGATACAAAGTAGTGGCGATAGTACACTGCTCTTACGCACACCAAAGTTCGGTAAAGTTCTGGACAACCCTGCCTTCGATCTTATGCAGCATTTACTACGTGTGTATAGGCGTTTGCAAAAATTAATGAGATTATAGCTGATTCCCTTTTCCCCATACATTCCCACATCATACTCCTATCGACTCTATCGAAGGCTTTTTCTTGGTCTATGAATGTCAGTTAAGAGGTCTTATCATGTTCTATTGCTGTCTCTGATAGTGTCTCTGATAGTGTCTTATTGTATAAATGGCATTTTTGCAACTTCTGTTGCATCAAAAACCCAGCTGTGCTTCTGAAAGTTTATTGTCATTGGTCATAGCCTTCTTTTGATGATCTTATCATACATTGTTCCAGTATAACTGAGAAACGATATCTCTCTGTAATTACCAAGAAAAGATTTAAAAACCGAACGAAAAGTATTTACGAACAACCGCGACTTACCGCCGGAATTCACAGCCGGTGAACAAGAAGAAGAAGAAGAAGAAGAACGAAAAGTATTTTAGCAAGCTTAACAGTATAACAGATACAAACAAAACTTGCTCGTTGCGGCTATAGAGCCTTCATCAGCACATACACAAACAATACCACACAAATACACACAATCACTTGCTGGTATCTCGAAACAGCCGGGTCGATGATTTCTCAGCAAACTGCCGACACGCGTGGGGACAGGGAAATAAATACCCCATGGGGAGTACCAGGGGCCATAACTATGGGGTTTGATATAAAACTAGTATGGGCAGTTCAATCACCTAGGAGTTTACATGAAACTGTGTTGACAGTTCAGTCCGGTAATTAGTACAGTCCCAATTACTTCCCTTATTTTTCCATAGCAGGACAGTGACAGAAGTTGAATACCGTTGGTGTTCTTATATTCTTATATTACTGTTTGTTGCCCGTCTATTTAAGCCTATGACAAGTTTGTTATTTCTTGTTCGTAATGTCTGGTGGCTTCCCAGCGCAAGCAACGTTTCTCATTGTTATCTATTGTTTATATACCCCTTAACTTCCAACTGTCTTTTACCTGGGTCGTTGACGAGCGATCCTGTGACGGCTGCATTGTTTAATTTCAGTCATTTCCCCCACTACATGCACCATAGCCTTCTACCTCCCCTCTTGACATGTCTTTGTAGCAAGCTACTGTGTCTGTGTGTGTCCAAAATGCCTTCGCGGAAGCCTGGCTTCGGTAAGCAGTTCTTAATTCATACCTGGTATGTTTCATCTCAGATCTGATCACTTGGCATTTTCACGGCAACAGTTGCTGCTGAACACCAGTACTCTTTTTTACCTCACGCCAAGAATCTGTTGCCATTTTATTTAGGTATTTGTTTTTATATGTTGTTAATTAAAACCTGTTTAAAGGCTGTAACATTGCGTTGCTTTACAGTTGTGGGTCAGTGAAATACTTCTTCGTCTACTCTTGCACTTACGGGGCGGTTGGCACGCTTTGTTGCGGTTTTCACCGAGGCTGCGATATCTGTACCCTTCATCTTTGCACATCCGATGTCAGCAATCTCTTAAGTAGTCAAGTACAGTTCTGGAAAGTAAAGGTGGTCGGCGTGATGCTGACAACATCACCCACCAAGCACCGGTTGGTCTGTAAAGTAAAGGCCTAGCCCTGTATGCCTGTAGGCGGCGGGAAAAGTCTTTTACTGACATACTTACCTTAGTTAGTCTCCTATTACAACATGCTCGGCTTAGACATTGCGAACGCCCGTCGTACTTACGACATACCCGGTTCGATTACAGCTGCAGGTGATTTGGCAGCAGGTCGCATTGTTTTGACTTGGACGAGCGGTATTGAGCGATGACCATCAACGGGGAACGCTAACCCGGCCAACAAATGCTGGCAGACGTCGGATATGTTGGCGGAAAGCTGCAAATATCGCAGAAGAAGAAGAGCGGTGACCCCTCACTGAGCAATGGCAAACTGCTGGACGTGGAAATGCCAAGTAAAAAAAAAAAAAAAACATTCAAGCAAACGCTCATACTGCTACCCTACTACTCCTCCTGCTGGCTGATTTTATAGCAAGAAAAGTCATGTGGAAAGAGGTCAAGTAGTTACAGAAGTCACAAGTGTACTTAAGTCGGTAGTCGAGTGTCTTCTGAAGCAAGGCTTTACTTTGCACTCAACAGATTGTTCTTGTTTCACGTCTGGTGTTTCTACTAGAGATAGTTTGCTTGTTTAGGTACAAAGTCCCCGACAAGTGGGTGATTATACACGCGTGCCTGTTATCTTTTCAAGTTTCCTAATTGCTGTTGAAGTCACACTGAGCCTGAAGAAGATCGGGCGTGGGAGATTTGTTTTGCTGCCAAAGCAGAAAAGTCGAGCTAAACAACAGAGTATGTGGTACTTAGGTACCGGTAAATGTCATTCCTCGCTATTGTGTCGCTACGGTCCAAAGGAAATGTGAGCAAAACGTTTTAACCAACCATGCGCGTCGTTAGATGTTGCTGAACAGTGTTAACGTGAGACTGGCTACCTCCGACTGTGGGTAACCGTAACTTACCTGCAAATCCAGTCAATAATGAAAAGATATAAAACCGAACGAAAAGTATATTAGCAAGCTTCACAGTATGACAAATACAAACAAAACGTGAACATTGCGGCTATTGAGCCTTCATCAGCACATACAAAATAAACAATACTATATAGATACACAAAATCACTTAGCTGGTATCTCGACGCAGCGGGGTCGGTGGTTACTCTGCAGAATAACTACACGTGTCGGCAGGGGGAATAAATACCCCCTGTGGAGTACCAGGGGCCATAACTGGGGTGTAGGGGTTGAATCAGTGAGGGCAGTTGAATCCCCTGGGAGTTAATAATGAAGACTTTCAATATAAAGAGCTTGAAGTGAGGAGTCGGTGTAAGGTCCAAGCTACAGTGACAGCGGACATCTAGAAGAAACCATGAGTAGAATTATCAAGAGATTGTCGATTAGAAGAAGACAGAAAAAGAAGCTTTAAAGAGTTGGTAGCCGCATGCTGTCACTTCAATTTTCAGTATAATGATAACCAACCAAATTGGGACCATGCACAGCACGTTTTGGCGGAGATCGATCCTAGCTTGACGATTGTTACCTCCAGGTTTTTGGGTACAGTATTTAATTACCAAGAGAGTCCCACCCATTTTCCTGAAAAACCACTCTCTCTCTCTCTCTCTCTCTCTCTCTCTCTCTCTCTCTCTCTCTCTCTCTCTCTCTCTCTCTCTCTCTCTCTCTCTGTGTGTGTGCCAGTAACCAACAAACGTTTAGGAACCACAGAACAGGACCGCATTGCTAGTGCTATCGCCGTGGACTGTCTGTGTTAAGATTGTATTTTATCCTTGACAGAAAAACAATTTCCACAAACGTACCGAGGATTCGAACCTCTGTACCGCCTTAAAATTGTTAAATACATACAGTAACGCTGCTGCCTTGGTACCTGTATATACTTTCGCTTTGATATACATACAACTGGGTATACTTCCTGTTTAGATGCGAAAACTTGTGCTTTGTATACGAACTTTGTTTGGAACAGGGCCCGCGTGCTAGAATCGGTATGAGTCAGAAAGAGTTATGTCACTTTGCACTAACATTGTTTAAAAGTCTCTCATTAATTAATCAAGGAAATATTTTGCTACATGGATAGATGTAACGGACTTTTCAGAGCAGTCTCACCCCCAACAGAGACCACGCAAGCCATAATAATATTGACTGGAATAACTAGACCGTGTCGCATTTCTGAAACATCAGGAGGAAAACGCAGAAGCAAGTTCTTTGATCAAATTTCTTCTAGTAAAAGGCAGTTCCGATGAGCTTTAACCAGTTCATAGTATCAAAATGAGGCGAATACAATTGGAGTAGGCGGAGTGGATGCTTGCAACCTAGAAGAAACGGTAGAGAAAGACGATACATTGTTAGCATGCTATATTGTAGCTTATGGCTAGGCTGTATATCTGCGCCATTGGCCTAACACATCCGATTTCAGCCCCCCCCCCCCCAACAATAACTGCCTATTACGACATGCTTTTACCCCATTGGACGAGTAGCAGTCTCTGAGTGTAAAGTGAATGCGAAAGGGTGGGGAGGAGGGGCGGGGGCTGTTGAGATCCATTGCTGCCACACTTCCTTGTGGAGAATGCATCTCGTTAATTGATTGTTTACCCTGCTGTTGACACGCAGCGCGTTCGTCTGTCTGTTCAAGGACACCGCTTTCTGGATAATATTTACTGGGCCATGGAGATTGTGACGGTTGGCAGCGGCGCGAGGACGCGAACCCGAGGTTGTTGTTTTGGAGAGCAATGCTTTCTGGACTCCACGGCATGCGAGAAATGAGCAGAATGACAAGAAACGTGCGCATTTCTGTCGGTTGTTATTTGTTTCATGCTTGGTGGAACGGTTGTGTAGCTGGTACTACTTGTTGGCTAGCTTAGACCTGTCACACGTTTTACCTTGTCTGGATCAGTGTTCTTCAAACCATGGGTCACGGTCCACAAGTGGGGGGAAAAGACTCGTGGACCCTCAAAACATTATGCTAAATCATGTAATCCGGATGGGTAGATGGTTTTTCTATTCTGATATGTAAAAATAATACTGCAATGACTTCCTATCTGCGTGAAAAGATCTTTTCAGGCATGTCAGAAAAAAAAAAATAAAACGGTGACATTGAATGAATTAATTGTAGCGATTCCTGTGTCAGAAACAACACTCGAACCACAAAAATGTAAACAAATTTAGAACTCTAAGATGTGGCATTAGCTGAAAGGTACAATTTTGTGATATCGGATTTATCAAATTAACGGATATATAAGTTTGTTTTGGTTTCTGTGTTTAATTAGTTATAGATAGCTAAACATTTTTCAGTAAATTTTTAGCTGGTCTCCCTATTTGCACACCGCTACACACTAGCTCGCTTCTTATTGGACGATCTACTGACCACCTCACTTCTTATAGGTAGAAATAAAAACGTAAATACCAGACAACAGACTGCGACAACCATAACCTCGACAACGGTAAGCTTGTCCAACCAGCTTATCAGTGGAGTTGACCTACAACGGGTGGTGTGCAAATGGGGAGACCATCGTAACAATAACCCATTTTCCATTGCTTTGATAGGCCGCGGGTATAAAAAAAAAAGTCGAGGAGCACTAGTCTAGATCATGACTGTTCATCTGGCGGACCACGGACCAACGCTGGCCCACAGTGGCCTAGCAGTTGACCCGCCGATCATTGCTAGAAATATTAAGGTACTTTCTGTGCGGGACTCGTCAGACCTCTGGCCCATGGCTATCCCTATTTTCAGAATTGTCGCCCCTGAGTAAACTTAGTTGAATAGCCCCGGTATAGATCCTTCTTCGCCAAGGGTTCCGATATTTAAGTGCTTAGGTACCTTAAATTCCACCACCCCCTACCCCCACCCCCAACTGCATAATACTGTTTTTTCCCCGAAAGTATTTTAAAAAATACATTTCATATTATTATGCATGTATCATTTTTTGGGGGCCATACAATACATTATTATTAATATTATTATTGTTGTCGTCGACATATCCTACCAAGAGGTAATAAACCCAGTTTCTTAATCCCAACTGACGTTTCAATTCAACTGCCTGCGATTTGGCAGCAGCCTTGCCTTAGAATATCGCAGTCTAAACGTCAGCCGCGATGTTAAGCCTAACGCAGAAGAATTATAATGAAGAGAAAGTAGAAGTCACAAAATATCAATCGGTCTGCCTGTATATTCGAGAGAGCCGCCGTGGTGTCGCGGATAGACGCTCACCTGCGGATCCGAACGCCGTGGGTTCAATTCCCGATGGAGGCGGGCTTCATTTTGTTAGCAACGACCTTGTCTCCCAGATCGATCCAGCCTTAATTGGGTACCAGATACAGTCCTGGAAAGTAAAAGCAGCCGGCTCAATGCTGACCACATCACCCACTGAGTGCTTATTGGTCTATAAAAGGCCGGTCTAACCCCTAGATGCCCAGTACGCATGAAGGGGTGGAGGAGGTTTCGTGTCTTGACTTACGTTATTTACAAAGTCATATCACCTTGCTCTCCTATGGCAGACTCCACCTTGGGCTTACCTTTACCGCAGGTATACATGCCACTTGTTGAACTAACAGACCAAATCATCATTGGAGAAAGGGGATGAAGAAAAATGAAAAGCTGCAATTGGCATCGTGTCAATTTATATATATATATATATATATATATATATATATATATATAGGTAATAAACTCCTGATTCCAACAGCTGTAGTCAGGGCTGTCGAAGTTAGTGCTTCCGTACAAATTTCATACTCCTGCCTAGCAAAACTGTGCTTTAAGCACGTCGCCCGATGTTTTGGTATATTTAATAAACTTGTGTTCACAATTTTAGTTCGAGTTAAGCGTTTAAAAACAAAAGTGACTGGGCGGGTACTGAAAAAAAAGCATGATGCAATTGTTGATGCAGATGTAGCAGTTGAGGTGACTGCTCAGCTACTGTTTTGTTTCAGTTACAATGGCCAGTGTCGAAGTGCCCGTCCAGACAACTGGCATATAGTTTTCTGTCATGTCTTTTTCGCAGTGTAATATATAATATATTGAGTACTATTCCCCCCAAAAAAATGTCGGCAGCCCTGATTGTAGTTGATTTATCTCTGTTTTGTTTTTGTCTCCTGCCATGCAAAATTGACCCCGGAATTACCTTGCAGCAACGGGGGGAAAAACAACAACCTTTTTGATTGTTGGCTTGGCAGAGAGATGAAAGATCACCATCACCTCCAGAGATTATTATCACCGGCTTGCCTTGTCTTTCTCTTTCACTCTGCAATTACCCTTCGGTATCTCGAAGCTATAGTTAAAGCGATAAGAAGAATTACCCCAAGGTATCTCGAAGCGACATATTTTCTGTTTCTGCTGCGGCGTTTTGTTGTTTTTGCGACTTGCATTCTTGCACCTTGATACAAAAAATAAAGGGGTAAACTCAAAAGGATCGAATGCATTGCATTAAGGTTCCCCTGTGGGTACCCCGAGCCCATTGTGTTTTCAATAGGAACAGACCCAATGCCTCCCCAATAAGCATGTCGTAAGAGTCGACTGATGGGGAGCTTCCTTCGAAGTCGGAGTGCATCGGGGAGGTCAGGAACTAACAGTCTGTAAAACGGATGTGCATACAACACGCAGGTTCTGAAACAAGACTGATGTCCAGAGCTAGACCAACAACCAGAACTTTCCGCCGGAGTTTATAGCCAGTGGACGCGAAGAAGGAAGTAAAAGAGGATTGCATCTAGTTTTATCACATATGGTTCGGATTACCTCGGCAGAACAGCTAGCCGTCCCTTGAAAGCGTTGCACGAACTCTGAAGCTCCAGCGAGATTCCAGAGAATCTCTGTACAAATTGGACAGGCGAATCAAACGCACGATTTAGGAGCAGAGGAATATTGTATACTACTACTACTACTACTACTACTACTACTACTACTACTCCTGCTGCTGCTGCTCTTCTTCTTCTTCTTCTCCTCCTCCCCCACCTCCTTATTTTCCTCCCATTCTCATTATTCTCCTCTTTCTCGTATTGCTCTTTCTGCAAGCCCATACTGTGTGATGTTGGACAGTATTATTGTCCCAAGACTTGGCCCTGGCACACTTACTGCTTTATTCTCTACACCTGTGCCTGCACAGATCATCCATACACATGTGGAAAACAGAATTAAATCATCACCGATGACTTTCCGTGAACAGGCTTATGTCAAACTGCCAAGCACCCACCTACCTTTACGTTTTGAAGATTATTGATACCAGATCGATCTGTTTACAGTTCGGCGCTTGCTTGATGATGTGGTCATGTTAACAGCATCATCCTTTTATTTATTTTTTAAATCTCCCAGGACGTTTTCTTGTACCTGTTGAAGGCCAGGTCGACGTGGCAGCGTAGTCACACATACCTATCACTTCAGCTGGGAACATATGAAGACCTAACCGAACTAGCACACTTAGGTGAAGGATCCGTTTCCACCCTTTGGGAATGTGTGGCTAGACCTGTTTTTTTTTAAAAATAGACGGATCGGTACTTGGTGGGCGATGTGGCCAGCACCTTTTCGGCTGCCTTTACTTCCCAGGACCACACCTGGTGCCCACTTAAGGCCGGGTCGACCTGGGAGTCAAGGCCATTTAAAAAAAATGATGCAAACTAACTGAACTAGCGCATCTGCCAGTATACAGTTTGTTGCAGGTCCTCTACAAGGGTGTTGCAGAACCGACACCTGCAGTTTGTCTGTCTTGGCTGTTTGTGATTTGACTAGGCAGTTTTACCTTCAGCAGTTTTCTGTTGCTACTGAACGATCGGTTCTCGGTACCGCTGTCAAAACTGACACAAGGCGGTCTGCTGCCAAATCGCCTGCAGCTGAGATTATGTGTTTTTTCTGATGGTCTGAGGCGACCCCCCGTGAAAGGGTCGCGACTCACAAGGTGAAAACCGCTATGCTAGATGGACATGTGACCAAACTGCTACTGGCACAATCGAGGTTTGTTAACTGCTCCGTCTTAGTTGCGTTCATCGGCTGTGTGAACTGCTGCGGAATGTACTGGTTGTTCGTCCATTCCTGAACTAGTCGTTTTGCAGAACCTGAATGTTTACAGATCTGGCTTATTTGTAGGCAGACTATTGGTTCCTTGCCTCTCAGGCGGTGTCACATATCACTCCTGTCACGTGCCTGATGTAAGGATTTCTCCTTCAGAACCAACAGCACTCAGAAATAATTATGTTGAGTCGTTTGGCTCGTATTGGTCTAAGGGATTCCCCGTGGCCAATATACGCTCAACTTATTTCTGGAGTAGGGCAACTCAAGTATTGGCACTACAAAATATATCTGTATATAAATACAATATTCCTAGGCACACTTAGCTGGACACCCCCACTACTTACTAAAGAAAGCTCCCAGGTTATGATAGTTCATTATCATAACCATGTTAACACATATAATATTTATGATTCATACACACACAAATGCTAAACACTTAAAAAGGTAAAATAGAGACACCTAAGTCAGCCATGAAAATGAATGCATGTAATCAATACAACATATACATATATATATAATAGTGAAGTAGATGCCAGATCTCAATAGCTGGATTCCAGAATACAATGTCCAGATTACAAAGACAAACAAACAGCCAGAAAGTCCTGGAGATGACACATCTTCATCATAGGACCACAGGGGAGCTGTGGGGAATAAAGCATGTTATAGAGGTAAACTAGCACTTATCCTCTTCCTATCCTTGATGCTTCCCTCAGCTCCTGATGATTCGACTGTCTTTGGTAATCCTGTTTCAACTGGATCAGATGGTGGGGAAGTACCGCAACTGGATAGGCACTCAGCAAATCTCTCCCACCAGTCAGGTCATAACGTTGTCCTTGAGCTACACACATGCTCTGGCACTGTAGGATGTTTGGGGTATATGGTACCCCATGGTGTTGATGTCTGGACTTCACAAGTGTTAATTGGTTGACAATTGGTTGATTGATGGTTGGTGGGTGTTGGTTGGACTGTGATTTTTCTGCCAGCTCTTCACATAGGTTTCATCCCAAGCATAGGAAAAGTCCTCGACATTACAGATCGCCATCTGAAAGTGAAATTTTCTGGCGTCGATGCATACATCTGAACGCTAGGAAAGCCGGCAGAAAGAATGGCGCAAAATTCTCAATTCGGGCGTCGGTAAGAAGAAGTTCCTTGTATACATGAGCAAGGAGTAAATCGGTTTCTAAGAAACCTCAAATAACTCCAGTAATATTTATCAAATAGTTGCAAATTTGAAAATGACGCTAAGTCAAAGCAACTAGAAGATGTAGATATTATAATTATGTCCGATAAAGGCATATATCGATATAAGGGACTATATACCTTTCCAGACGAGTCCAAGTTTGAATGTTGTGTCGAGCACAGGTAAGTCAAGTCCTCACTCTTTAGGGGTGATGTGTAATGGCTTATCATTCCACGACAGGCAGATGCACCCTGACCTCGACGGAGGCTCCCTAGTTATATGAATCTTACGACATGCTTTTTGTGGGAGGAAGTGGGTATATTCTTCATCGCCCTTTCCCCCAGACCCTGGAACCCGCACTAGGAGCTGGCTGCTGGAGGTGAGGACAGAGCGTTTATGGGGATGTCCCGAGTAGTGTTGTGTCATTTATATCTGAACACTTAACAGCCTGTGTAAACTTACGAAGATGACACACATCCTGGGGTTGCTATGTAGTAGGCTGGGAAATGTCACAGCGCTCTGGGGACTGCATAACCTGACACGAGGTAGTGTCAGTGCGCTATCTGTCCGGGCTATCGTCTCTGTCCAGGGGGGCGCCGGGGGGGGGATGGGCGCTCATCCTTCTTATAAATTTCCTGGTGGCGGGCGCTTGTGGGACCTAAGCCTGATTTAAACGCGCAGTATTAATAATTTTGAGCTGATTGAAAAGTAATTTAAAATGTCTAAGTAAATGTTTAAAAAGACAGGTTTTTTTCGTAAGGGAGGGGGGGGGGGGGCTTTTTGCAAATTGTCTGGTTAAAAAAAAAGGGGGAGGGGTGTCACATAGCCCTTTTGCAAATTGGGTTCTTTCTTAATATCCTCACCCAGATGACGTCACAGGACAGACAAACACTTTAGAGGGTGGAGGAACTGGGTTTCCTGGCTTTCTGATGCTTTAAACGACTCAAAAACACCTAGAACTGGAGCTAACCCCAACCCACCAACGTCCCACGAGAGAGTGCAGCCTAGGTCCCACGACTGCATGTAGCCTATCTACCACCCCCTGAAATATTAGATTGTCCCGTGACCTGTGGATTCCCCCTATTTGGGGTAGGATATTAATGGGGAAAACATGGGGGGAGGGCGGGGTGATGACTGAGTCCACCCTACAAGATTTATTCGAAGATGGAATGGGTAGCTCACGGTACCTGAAGCCACCATGTTTGGCGCCCCTGTTTCTGTGGTTATCGTATTGTATTTCTTGGTTCTGTTGTACATTCTCTAGGTTGTTGGTCCCGTGTTTATCTAAGGGGGTTCACAAACAGAGCCAAGACCTGGAGGTCGCTTTGGCATTTGTTTTAGTGTAAAGACAATCTAGAGCAATGGTTCTCAACCTATTGGTCGTGACCCCGCTGTGGATCAAACAACCATTTCACAGGGCTTTCCTAAGACCGTTGGAAAACATTGCCATCGCACGCAGTTCCTCCTTTCCTTACCACAGGTTTGGGGTTTCAACAACGGATCAGTATCATGGCACACAGTAAGTGCTCCCTTTTTCTTTTAACTCAAGTCTGAGTCCGAAGAAGCTCAGCACAGTGCACAGGCTCTGTGGCACCGGCCAGGATCCTGAAATACTTTGGGTAGATTGTCAACTCCAAGTTTTTGCCCGTGCAGCGCCGTTAGGCTATTTTTTTTTTTCGATTTCCAACTGCCAAGGGATTTTATTTTACGTGCACAAAAGTACACACGGACGTCTGATCTCACTACCCAGACACAGGGGGAATTATCTATACCACATAGCCTGGGCAGGATTATATAGAAACCATGTGCGGGATGAGAAGAGCAGTGTTCTGTCTGTCTGCCTGCGGGTGCTGCCCTGTCAAACCAGCCTAAAAACCGTCTTCAACTATTATAAAACTAGTGGCTACGAGAGTTGTGCAAAACACGCATATAAAAATAAAATTAGCAATTATTTATGTAACCCGTATTTATTTTACCCAACTCTCACCTAATGATATTCTGTTCAGAGTTGGTAACAGATGTATGGGAATCGAATCTACTAAATACATCGGTATCGTTTTACCCGACTGCTGTGATATCGATACACAACTCAAAAACTAATCTTTAACACAGGACAATATTTCCCCCAATGGTGTGCGGGACAGCTACTGCTGGAATAAAATTTGAATAGACCAAATGACCTTTGACACGGCACCGAACGACTTGCTGCTGTCCAACAGATTTCCTGGTATCCAGTTTTATCTGATTCTACCCGGGGACCAAGTCCATTTTCTTTTGTGTGAGATCAAATCCGCCCAGGGAGGATTTAAACCTAAGAATACTGAACCGACAGACAAGCCTCTAACCACTACTGGACCACCATGGCTTCTAACTTAGCTGAACTCAAAAACAAGTGAGCAAATTCTGGAAGGGGGTAACAGGAAATAATTGAGTTTGACGTCAAAATGACGCTGACTCAGTTCATGGCTACGCAAGATCTGTGCAGTAATTCCGCGAGTCAAATTGCTTGTGCAACCCACGCGCTGTGAGAATCTTCGCGTCGAGCAGAAAGAGGGCTTAGTGAGAGACATCAACTGCTGCCTCCTGAGCTTGGGTTGTTTTCCTCCTTCGTGGCTGCTGTCTCTTTCCTCAATGACCTTTCGGATGTCTGTACCCCAAACAGCGGAACCTGCAACATAGAGAGGATAAATACCTGGGTGATACCTTCTGTCTCTTCTGTTGGTTTTTATTTTTTGGGTATTATAGGTGTAGAATAAGTAACCGTGTACGACAAGTTTTTCAAATTTATCAGCGACTAGCTCGCCCATTGGCTTGCCAGTAGACGATTTCGTCGCCGACGGGGGGACAGTATTTGGATCTGTCTCCTTTGATCGCATCGACATCGCATGAGTTGTTTTTTTTTCAAGGGTTCTCGGTGGCCTGCAGGGCTAAGCCATTTTATATATCACCTTTAAAAAAAACCCAAGTAATTAGTATAACAGATTATTTACAGTTTAAATATACTAAAAAATTACCACCCGGGGGGGGGGGGGCGGAAACCTCCTTGACCCCCCCTCCCCCCCCCCCCCGAAAACTTATCTTTCAGTCGCTTACTATTCTTGACTCAGACACCGGTAATAATTTGACGTAACGTGATAAGAATCTTGAGATTGAAGGTAATTTCTTTTGACTCTGCACATTTCCCGGTGCAACATAAAACCCCTTTGCCTTTTGTATTCTTAATCTGTAACTGTTCTTCCGTTCGTTGTCCGCATTGTTGTCTAAGTAAATAATTGCTGGAACATATCTAGTCTACAGTCATTCCGACCTTGGGCCGGCATCAACTTATTTGCCGATTTTTATCTTAGATTCAAGCTGCATTTGTGAAGTCTGGAACATTTATTACAGTGTAAGTGTGGGTGTGTGTGTGTTTGTGTAGACCAGTGTTGTGTTCGCATCAGGGTTCTTCTTCTTCTTTCTTCTTCTTCTTCTTCTTCTTCTGCGTCTTTTTCTTCTTTTTCTTCTTCTTCTCCTCCCCCTCATTCAGTGGTTGCTTTGCCCTTCACCTAAGGTGCCCTTGCAAAAATCTCGTTTCTGTGTCAGCTGTGGGTTTTTAAACGAAAAAAAAAGTAAAAAAATCCCCATCGGGAAGACTTTTACCTGAGTCCTAGCTCAGAACAGATCAGTGGCGTTTTGCTGATCTGGTGTTCTTCCAGTGGGAATTGTATTAGTGTAGACACACTGAGAGTTGAACATTTGTATTGTACTGGTGTAGACACACGGGGAGTTGAACATTTGGATTGTACTGGTATAGACACATGGCGAGTTGAACATGGAGATTGTATTGGTGTAGACACACGGGGAGCTAGTTGAACATGTGGATTGTATTGGTGCAGTCACACGGGGAGTTGAACATGTGGATTGTATTGGTGTAGTCAGACGGGGAGTTGAACATTTGTATTGTACTGGTGTAGACACACGGGGAGTTGAACATTTGGATTGTACTGGTGTAGACACACGGGGAGTTGAACATTTGGATTGTACTGGTATAGACACATGGCGAGTTGAACATGGAGATTGTATTGGTGTAGACACACGGGGAGCTAGTTGAACATGTGGATTGTATTGGTGCAGTCACACGGGGAGTTGAACATGTGGATTGTATTGGTGTAGTCAGACGGGGAGTTGAACATTTGTATTGTACTGGTGTAGACACACGGGGAGTTGAACATTTGGATTGTACTGGTATAGACACATGGCGAGTTGAACATGGAGATTGTATTGGTGTAGACACACGGGGAGCTAGTTGAACATGTGGATTGTATTGGTGCAGTCACACGGGGAGTTGAACATGTGGATTGTATTGATGTAGTCACACCGAGAGTTAAACATGTGGATTGTATAGGTGTAGTCACACGGGGAGTTGAACAATTTGATTGTATAGGTGTAGTTACTCGGGGAGTTGAACATGTGGATTGTATTGATGTAGTCACACCGAGAGTTAAACATGTGGATTGTATAGGTGTAGTCACACGGGGAGTTTAACATTTTGATTGTATAGGTGTAGTTACTCGGGGAGTTGAACATGTGGATTGTATTGATGTAGTCACACCGGGAGTTGAACATGTGGATTGTATAGGTCTAGTCAGAGAGGGAGGTGAACATATTGATTGTATAGGTGTAGTCACACAGGGAGTTGAACATGTAGACTGTATTGGTGTAGTCACACAGGGAGTTGAACATGTAGACTGTATTGGTGTAGTCACACAGGGAGTTGAACATGTGGATTGTATAGGTCTAGTCACAGGGGGAGGTGATCATATTGATTGTATAGGTGTAGTCACACAGGGAGTTCAACAGGGAAGTACATTGATGTAGTCATACAGATTAAATTTCTTCTTCTTCTTCTTGTTCACCGGCTGTGAATTCCGGCGGTAAGTCGCGGTTGTTCGTCCAAATGGACTTTTGGCTTTTACCTTGACCTGAGTTTTGCGTGTACATCCGTTTTACTGGCTTATTTGTTTGCAGTTCTCGTTCCCTGCCTCTCCGGCAGATGTACTCTGACTTCGAGGGAAGTTTATGAACATGGGGAGTGAGTGCATTGGAGTTGCCAGCTAACCAACCAACTATCTAGATAACTAACTCATCATCACCATCATAAACCACTTCTGCCCTTTAGTGCCGTGGGGAGGAATAATTTGCAATCCAGTGCACGTTGGCTGCCACTGGCTATTGTCATGCCGTGAAGGCGTGGCCGTAGAGTGTCTTAAATATTGTCGATCCATATTTCCGCGGCCGTCCTCTTGCTCTTTTAGCTGATCTTGTGAGATGTAGTGATAACTTACTAACTAACTAACTAACTAACTAACTAACTTACTAAATGACCGACCGACTGACTGACTGACTGACTGACCGACCGACCGACCGACCTACTAACTAAAGTAACGGACCCTTTTAAACGCCTTTACAGTGTATTATGTATATAGTTGCTAGACCTATATTTTACTAACGAACTTACTACTAACTAACGAACTAACTTACTCCTAACTACTAACAAACTAACTTACTACTAACTAACTACTAACTAACGAACTAACTTACTCCTAACTAACTACTAACGAACTAACTTACTACTAACTAACGAACTAACTTACTCCTAACTAACTACTAACGAACTAACTTACTACTAACTAACTACTAACTAACTAACTTACTACTAACTAACTGCTAACTAACGAACTAACTTACTCCTAACTAACTACTAACAAACTAACTTACTACTAACTAACTACTAACTAACGAACTAACTTACTCCTAACTAACTACTAACGAACTAACTTACTACTAACTAACGAACTAACTTACTCCTAACTAACTACTAACGAACTAACTTACTACTAACTAACGAACTAACTTACTCCTAACTAACTACTAACGAACTAACTTACTACTAACTAACTAACTTACTACTAACTAACTGCTAACTAACGAACTAACTTACTCCTAACTAACTACTAACTAACTGCTAACTAACTAACGAACTAACTACTAACTAACTAACTTACTACTAACTAACGAACTAACTTACTCCTAACTAACTACTAACGAACTAACTTACTACTAACTAACTACTAACTAACGAACTAACTTACTCCTAACTAAATACTAACAAACTAACTTACTACTAACTAACTACTAACTAACGAACTAACTTACTCATAACTAACTACTAACGAACTAACTTACTACTAACTAACGAACTAACGTACTACTAACTAACGAACTAACTTACTACTAACTAACGAACTAACTTACTACTGTGGTAAGCTAGTTTGGCGGAATTTATCGTCGCCTGGAAATCCCCTATAATCCTTTCTAATAATTTACAGGGCTGGAATTAAGAAAGTCTAGGGGAATTCTAACGGTCCCTGAGTTCATAAAGAAAGGAAGGAAAATACAGAAAATCAAATCAATAGGGTGAATCCCCGGAATATAATGGAATACATAATTATTTTGCTAACTAAATTCAGAAAACCGAAGTTCAACACTGTGTAAATTGAAAATCACAATGTACAGTACTTCGATGTTTAAGTTTTCAAAAAAACAACAATTGTATTGATATAATGCTGACTAAGAATCCTAACAAATTATTCAACTCAAAAGGAAATGAACTGATCATTCCACATGAAAAAAACCATTTCAATGTATCAACGTCACTCATCTCAACAATCGTTCAAGCTGAATACGGCGATCTGTGGTATGGACAATACACTGGCGGCAACAGTTGAAGTGATTGGATATCTGCATACGTCTTCAGTTCATTTCGGAATCTCCTTCTATAATGTTGTTAACCATCCATAGGCATACCGGGGACCTGAGAAAATACATCAATCAGCCTTGTGTTGAGAATTATGTCGACACATCTGGGAAAGGTGGAGGTGTTGCGGTGTTTGTGGTGTTTTCAGATTAGTAAGGGAAATAGCAAGGTTCATACTTTGTCTTTCTCCACGAGCCATATCGATTATAAATCTCTCCACCCTGTTATAATTTAGAGTTTTATACATATACAAATTATTGCACGTACATATAAAACTTGACCTAATTAAGTAGACACACATTCGCATGCGGATTGGACAGTCATTAGTTTAGGTCCCAACAGACCCAGGTCGACTTCGCCTTGAATGGACACCAGGTATAGTAATGGGGAGTAAAGGCAGCAGGTGTGATGTTGACCACATCAACGCCCAGGTACCACTTGGTCTATAAAACATAGGCCAACCCTATATGCCCACACAGCTGACGACTTTTACTCAAATTGTATGTTGCATAATATAATAAACATAAGCAATGTAATGTATACCCAACTGATGATACCACATGGCACAGGATGATGGTTTATTATACTGTAAGATCTTTACGCAAGGAAACCGAATGAATATTTTCCGAAAAGGTGACAGAGGGAAGGAGGGTTCGCCATTATATAGTCATAACTGTGAATAGTAATCTAAAGAAAGTTATAGATGTAGGGACTAGTAAATTGTCCAACGGACAAGTATTAAGGTTGTTGAAGTCACGGAATATTTATACAATGGTAGAATATAGAATGGTAGGATCTCGATAAAATAACTCAGGATACAGCTAAGGCTTACAGGGGATCTCAGCTACTCCCTACCATTATAAATCTCACCTGAATTCGTATGATTTTATTATTAATATTAGTTCTTGGTAGTAGGCCAATGGAATGGCTGGGGCTGTCGTTTGGTGCAGTGACGAATCTAGCTCTAAGGGTTTCTCCTAGTAACCTACGAAAACGTCATAAATTATGTGCGCCTTCGTACATTTTCTACTCTTCTCGCATCTATGTTCAACTATGTTTATTTTAAGTGCGCAATTCTTTTAACCACAAGATGCAATTAACTCTTGCCGGACTGAAATATTCCGATGGTTTGTCACACTACTAACTAACTTACTACTAACTAACTACCAACTAACGAACTAACTTACTACTAACTAACGAACTAACTACTAACTAACGACTAACTACTAACGAACTAACTAACTACTAACTAACGACTAACTACTAACTAACGAACTAACTAACTACCAACTAACGAACTAACTAACTACCAACTAACGAACAAACTTACTACTAACTAACGAACTAACTTACTACTAACTAACGACTAACTACTAACTAACGAACTAACTAACTAACTACTAACTACTAACTAACGAACTAACTTACTACTAACTAACGAACTAACTTACTACTAACTAACGAACTAACTTACTACTAACTAACTACTAACTTACTACTAACTACTAAAGAACTAACTAACTAACTACTAACTAACGAACTAACTTACTACTAACTAACGAACTAACTTACTACTAACTAACGAACTAACTTACTACTAACTAACGAACTAACTTACTACTAACTAACGAACTAACTTACTACTAACTAACGAACTAACTTACTACTAACTAACGAACTAACTTACTACTAACTAACTACTAACTAACGAACTAACTTACTACTAACTAACTAGCTAACTAACTAACTTACTGACTGACTCTTTTGCTAACCACACTGAACTAACAACTTGTGATCCATTGAGTTATTCTATTAACCGACTCGGCACCTAGCTATTCCTTTAACTCTTTTAGTCCCAGTCGCGTATTTTAATTAATAATTTCGTAAGCAATTTTTACATCAACTAATAAATATTTCTACCTCAAGTAATTAAAACAAACAGTTTGTGACAGCAAGCTGTAGGTAACCACAGGTACAGAGTTAGTTAGCAATTGACTGGGGCATAAGGAGTTAAAGAAATGGAAGCATGTATGCAGAAACTAGCAAAGGCATGGTGAATTGCTTGGGACTGAAAGAGTTAACGCTTCCTGTTTCATCGTGTCATTGTAAGTCTTCTGACTCAGAATTTGTTACTTAAAATAAGAAGTTCTTAGAATCAAACTAGTGAAAATAATATCTGTTTGGTACTGAAAGATTTAACAGGTCTGCAACAGTCAAGCTTCCTCTGGTGCTGCAATAACGGCCGTTGGCTTTGATGTTGTGTGAATGAGTTGACTCCGGACCCACAGTCTTATAAAACTGTAGCCCACCTCAAGTAATATTTGAACCCTATCGCCAGGCCAGATTTCGCTGGGCAGTGTGCTCGTGGTAGGCACACAACCGCAGGCGTTCTAGAATCCTCGAAGATTTAATCTAATGGCAGACGGACTGGCGAGCCCGAGTTTATTTTGTAATCTGGTTTATTAATTGCTTCCTGGATGTCTGTTCTAGCCTGGTTCTAAATTTAAACTTCCAGTTGCCTCTTGGCATTTTGGAACGCGGTCTGTATTATATTCAAGCAGAGATCGCAGATGCCATGCCATTCTGGCATAATGATAATCGCCTGAGCTTGTAGGCGCGAGGGCTAAGGTTTGATTCCCTCCACTCCTCGCGTGGGTTCCTGGACCATGTTTTGAAGGTGAAAAAGAAAGGACTCACCGCGTCCCTAACAAGAATGCGTGCAGGGCGACTGATCAGGGGAGTTTCCTTCGAAATCGAAGTGATCTGCGTGAGAGGCGAAGAACTAGCAGTCTGCATACTTTTATCTAGATTTGTCAAATGGATGTGCACGCAGAATTCAAGGTCTAGAACGAGACGTAAGTCCAGAAGTGGACGACTAGCCAAAACCTTTCGCCGGAGTTTACAGCCGCTGAACGCCAAGAAGAGGTAGAAGATTTCCGCCACTGCGGTCTTTGCGACGATGTCTTCTTCTTCTTCTTCTTCTTCTTCTTCTTCTTCTTCTTCTTCTTCTTCTTCTTCTTCTTCTTCTTCTTCTTCTTCTTCTTCTTCTTCTTCTTCTTCTTCTTCTTCTTCTTCTTCTTCTCTTCTTCTTCTTCTTCTTCTTCTTCTTCTTCTTCTTCTTCTTCTTCTTCTTCTTCTTCTTCTTCTTCTTCTTCTTCTTCTTCTTCTTCTTCTTCTTCTTCTTCTTCTTCTTCTTCTTCTTCTTCTTCTTCTTCTTCTTCTTCTTCTTCTTCTTCTTTCTTCTCTTCTTCTTCTTCTTCTTCTTCTCTTCTTCTTCTTCTTCTTCTTCTTCTTCTTTCTTCTTCTTCTTCTTCTTCTTCTTCTTCTTCTTCTTCTTCTTCTTCTTCTTCTTCTTCTTCTTCTTCTTCTTCTTCTTCTTCTTCTTCTTCTTCTTCTTCTTCTTCTTCTTCTTCTTCTTCTTCTTCTTCTTCTTCTTCTTCTTCTTCTTCTTCTTCTTCTTCTTCTTCTTCTTCTTCTTCTTCTTCTTCTTCTTCTTCTTCTTCTTCTTCTTCTTCTTCTTCTTCTTCTTCTTCTTCTTCTTCTTCTTCTTCTTCTTCTTCTTCTTCTTCTTCTTCTTCTTCTTCTTCTTCTTCTTCTTCTTTCTTCTTCTTCTTCTTCTTCTTCTTCTTCTTCTTCTTCTTCTTCTTCTTCTTCTTCTTCTTCTTCTTCTTCTTCTTCTTCTTCTTCTTCTTCTTCTTCGGCGGCGGCGGCGGCGGCGGCGTCGTCGTCGTCGTCTTCTTTTTCCTTCTTCTTCTTCCTTCTTCTTCTTCCTTCTTCTTCCTTCTTCTTCTTCGTCCTCCTCCTCCTCTTCTTCTTCTTCTTCTTCTTCTTCTTCTTCTTCTTCTTCTTCTTCTTCTTCTTCTTCTTCTTCTTCTTCGTTCTCGTCTTCTTCTTTTTCCTCCTCTTCTTCCTTCTTCTTCTTCCTTCTTTCTTCTTCTTCTTCTCCTCCTCCTCCTCTTCTTCTTCCTCTTTTTCTTCTTCTTCTTCTCTTCTTCTTCTTTCTTCTTCTCTTCTTCTTCTTCTTCTTCTTCTTCTTCTCTTCTTCCTTTTTCTTCTTCTTCTTCTTCTTCTCCTCTTCTTCTTCTTCTTCCTCTTCATCTTCTTCTTCTTCTTCTTCTTCTTCTTCTTCTTCTTCTTCTTCTTCTTCTTCTTCTTCTTCTTCTTCTTCTTCTTCTTCTTCTTCTTCTTCTTCTTCTTCTTCTTCTTCTTCATCTTCTTATTCTTCTTCTTCCTCCTCCTCCTGCCCCACTAGTCCCTCGCTGCTACTTCTTTTCGAACCTGTAAGTGGCCTTTGGAGGAGTTAGGTCAGGACATCATTGGATAATGTCACCATCATCATGAATGAATACGGGTC
The DNA here is from genome assembly GCA_905116865.2 of Candidula unifasciata. Lineage (NCBI taxonomy): Eukaryota > Metazoa > Mollusca > Gastropoda > Stylommatophora > Geomitridae > Candidula > Candidula unifasciata. Next base: position 115,919 of record CAJHNH020008068.1, read on the forward strand.
CTTCCAGAACGTCGCTCCAACCAAGACGACCACCGTTGTGCCCGCCAGTCTGTAGCCAGTCCACCTGAGTTGAGTTATTATCACAGCACTCGGGACATTCACTTAAGTGCCCCTTCCGTGCCTTTAGCAGCCAACACCATTTATCAGTGTTCTCTAACCTTGTGGGATTAGGTTGGGTGGGAAAAGTTCTAAATAGGCGTTAAGCAGTTGTGAAAATGAGAAATTTGTACTTGTTATAACCTGTTATACTAATATTTCTTTTTCAATTAATTATAATTAAAACGTTTTTTAAACCTATCCTAACACAGAAAGAATGTTTATGTTTTAAGAGCACGCAGTTTGTACATCTGCCAATACAAATCTCATAAATTTGTTAACACATGCATTAATTATAGACTAGAAACACATTCCTCCATTTTAATAATTGCTTTTTTTTTTTTTTAATGTAAGGAGAATGAAAAACGAGGGGGGAGGGGGGTGTCCTGACATACCCACAAGGGAGCACCATCTGTAAAGTCTTGGAGACCACTGGTGTAGATTGGTCGGTCCTTTGACGAAAAAAAAATTCTTTACATCGAACCAGCATCCCAGAAGGTTGAAATTTAGGTTATAATTGTGACTAGGTTATGTGCGCCATATGAAAAAGCTTAGCATTGCACGCCACCATGAGCCCTGAAATGGACGCCTGCTGTGCTGATGCGATCAAGATCAAAGTCGACAGACCCAGATATCGTCCCCACCGGCGACTAAGGCGATCCGGTCGCCGATGCGTTGGTCTAGATAGCCACATTTCTGGACAGAACGGTGTGTACTGTTTGCAAAATTCTGCCATATGGCCGCACCCAGTGTGTTGGGTGTGTGCAGTCCCGTTCACTGTCAGCTGCTGACAACTAGGATTTCCCCGTTCACAACTAATTCGTGTACTCGTCCCACTGAATATCATGAAATGATAATCAGACCAGACGAAAAGTAGAAACAGTGAGCTTGACGTTACAAAACACACTCACACGCACGCACACGCGCGCACACACACACACACAGACGACAAGTGATCGTTGCGGTTAAAGAGCCTTCATCAGCACAGTACTTGAATATACAATGCCATAGAACACACGCTCACACTCGCACGCACTCATACTCGCACACACTCGGGTCCTTGTCTATTATCTCCCCCCATTTCAAAGATAAAGAGACAGTCTAATATCTTAGGGGTGTTCCAAAAATAGACATTTTAAACAGTGATAAGATGGAATAGGGAATTTCCGGTACATTACGTGGCGAAGAGTGTATTGTTTGTTGTGTTTTGTCATCATTATCATCAATTACTGCCGTTAAGCGGCGTGGGGATCAATAAATTGCATTGCGATCTAGTGCATTTGTGTTTTGTCATCATCATCATCTACTCCTGCCGTTAAGCGGCGGGGGAAGGAATAATTTGCGATCCAGTGCATTTGTGTTTTGTCATCATCATCATCATCTACTCCTGCCGTTAAGCGGCGGGGGGAGGAATAATTTGCGATCCAGTGCATGTATGCTTTATCATCATTATCATCAGCTTCTTCTGCAATTAAGCGGCGTGGGGAGGAATAATTTCTAATCCACTACATTTGTGCTTTGTTATCATCAACTACTTCTGCCGTTAAGCGGCGTGGGGCGGAATAATTTGCGATCCAGTGCGTTTGTGTTTTGTCATCATCATCATTATCATCATCTCCTTCTGCCGTTGAGTGGCATGGGGGGGGGGGGGGGATATTTTGCGATCCAGTGCATTTTTGCTTTATCATCATCATCATTATCATCAACTTTTACCGTAAAGCGGTCGTGGGGAGAAATAATTTGCGATCCAGTGCATGTATGCTTTGTCATCATTATCATTATCATCAACTTTTACCGTAAAGTGGCGTGGGGAGGAATAATTTGCGATCCAGTGCATGTATGCTTTGTCATCATCATCATTATCATCAGCTTCTTCTGCAATTAAGCGGCGTGAGGAGGAATAATTTGCGATCCAGTTCATTTGTGGTTTGTCATCATCATCTACTTCTGCCGTTGAGCTGCGTGGGGAGGAATAATTTGCGATCCAGTGCATTTGTGTTTTGTCATCATCATCTACTTCTGCCGTTGAGCGGCGTGATGAGGAATAATTTGCGATCCAGTGCATTTGTGTTTTGTCATCATCATCATCATCATCATCAACCACTTCTGCAGTTAAGTGACATGGGGAGAAATAATATGCGATCCAGTGCATCTCTGTTTTGTAATCATCATTATCAACCACTTCTGCCGATAAGCGGCTTGGGGCGGAATAATTTGCCATCCATTTCACGCTAGGTTGTTTTGTGATTTGTGTGTTAACAGAAATTGAAACAGCTAAAACATACCAGTCATTTTATGAACTGAAGCTTCAACTTCATCATCCAAGCGAAGTTTTTCCTGTGGATTTTGTGAAACAGACATCAGTGAAGATGAGGCGTTGATTCTATAAAGTCATATCAATAGCTGTTTAATTTGTGACTTTTTCTATTTTAATGTTTATTCTAGATCTTTCCCGCGCAAATCTTAATATTTCTATATATTTTTGACCCATTTCTAAATGTTTTCTTTCAAAGAAAAGTGATTTCAAAGAGGTAGGAAATTATAGGGAAGAGAAAAGGGGGCGGGGGAGGTAAGAAAGAACAAAAAGTTTATGTTAGCTTTACAAAATCGATCACAATAAACAAACAAAGGACGTTGCGGCGATTAGTCTTCATCGGCACATAAAGAACAACACAGGACACATACATAAATATGCTCTAACTAGGAAGTGACTACATAGGACTCTAATGTTTAAAATAAATGATACTCATCTGTGTCCCTGGCGATAAACTTCGTTCAAAAGGATGAATAGGACAGGTACTAGACTATATATCGCCAACGCGCGAACATGAAGCGAAAAATTAGTTCGGTATACCCAGGAAATGGGCGGAGTAGACACCAACAGAGACAACAGCGTGCACTGAGTGTCTAAAGGGGGGAGGGAGGGGTTGGCAAATAGCGTAACCAGGGTTGGGTTGTGAGGATGACACTAGTACATCCGCATGGAATAAAAGAGGTGCCTCTGCTAGCGAACAAATACAATCAGACGGACAGGCAGACAGGCATGCTGACAGGCAGGCAGGTAGGCAGACAGGCAAACAGACGGACGTATAGATGGATAGATAGATAGACAGATAGACGGCTGACATTCGGCCCTTCTAAGCACTCATTTTTCAGAGTACCAATGCCTGTTATCTAAAATGGATCGCAAAATATTCCTCCCCAAGCCACTCAACGGCAGAAGGAGATGACGATAATGATGATGATGACAAAACATAATCGCACTGGATCACAAATTATTCCTCCCCACGCCGCTTAACGACAGTAGTAGTTGATGATGATGGTGATTACAAAACTCAAATGCACTGGATCGAGAATTATTCCTCCCCACGCCGCTTCACGGTCAGAAGTGGTTGATGATGATGATGATTACAAAACACAAATGCACTGGATCGCAAAATATTCCTCCCCATGCCACTCAACAGCAGAAGGAGATGACGATAATGATGATGATGACAAAACATAAACGCACTGGATCACAAATTATTCCTCCCCACGGCGCTTCACGGCAATAGTAGTTGATGATAATGGTGATTACAAAACACAAATGCACTGGATCGAGAATTATCCCTCCCCACGCCGCTTCACGGTCAGAAGTGGTTGATGATGATGATTACAAAACACAAATTCACTGGATCGCAAATTATTCCTCCCCACGCCGCTTCACGGCAGAAGTAGTTGATGATGTTCACGACGCTTCACGGTAAAAGTTGATCATAATGATGATGATGATAAAGCACAAATGCACTGGATCACAAAATATTCATCCCCAAGCCACTGAACGGCAGAAGGAGAGGACGATAATGATGATGATGACAAAACATAAACGCACTGGATCACAAATTATTCCTCCCCACGCCGCTTCACGGCAGTAGTAGTTGGTGATGATGGTGATTACAAAACTCAAATGCACTGGATCGAGAATTATTCCTCCCCACGCCGCTTCACGGCAGAAGTAGTTGATGATGATGATGATTACAAAACACGAATGCACTGGATCACAAATTATTCCTCCCCACGCCGCTTCACGGCAGTAGTAGTTGATGATGATGGTGATTACAAAACTCAGATGCACTGGATCGAGAATTATTCCTCCCCACGCCACTTCACGGTCAGAAGTGGTTGATGATGGTGATTACAAAACACAAATGCACTGGATCGCAAATTATTCCTCCCCACGCCGCTTCACGGTCAGAAGTGGTTGATGATGATGATTACAAAACACAAATGCACTGGATCGCAAGTTATTCCTCCCCACGCCGCTTCACGGTCAGAAGTGGTTGATGATGATGATTACAAAACACAAATGCACTGGATCGCAAATTATTCCTCCCCACGCCGCTTCGCTGCAGAAGTAGTTAATGATATTGATGATGACAAAACACAAATGCACTGGATCGAGAATTATTCCTTGCACTGGAACGCAGATTATTCCTCCCCACGCCGCTTCACGTCAAGCCACTTCACGACACAAGTGGTTGATGATGAAGATTACAAAACTCAAATGCACTGGAACGCAACTTAACGGCAGAAGTGGTTGATGATAATAATGATGATGATGACACAAAACAAAACAATTCACTCTGCGGGAATCTCCCATACAAATTAACACACAGCGCCACGTAATGTACCGGGAATTCCCCACCCCATCCTATCACTACCTAAAATATTAGACTGTTCTGTTGGGGGGATATAACATAAATGAACCCACACTCGCACTGGTACAGGGTACTAAGAAAAGATGGGAGCGATAAAGACACATTGGAAGGATACAGTTCTCCATGTGAGTTCCGGGGCCCTGTTATAAGGAACACAAGAAAAGACTTACTGCCTGCCCAGGAAGCATGTCGTAAGAAAGTCGACTAAAATAACCAGAACTTTTCGCCAGAGCCTACAGCTAGTGAACGCAAAGAAGAAGAAGAAAATATAAAATAATGAAAACCGCTTAGCGGTTAGTGAAGGCGATTCACAAGCATGATGTAACAGGGTTCGATTTCCGCAGTGGTGCGTTTGGAAAAAGATAGTGTTGTGGCTTTCAGACAGTGGTAAAAGAGGCACGCCATGGAAGAAAAGAAAAGAATAGGGAATCACTGTATAATATTCATAACAGCCAGCTTCCCATGTGGATGAGTTACAGCTTTAAAAAAAGACACCCAAGCAAATTGCGTTATCAAAGCAGCTTGACCACAGTTGATATAGAAATGAGAGAGGGAGAGAGAGAGAGAGAGAGAGAGAGAGAGAGAGAGAGAGAGAGAGAGAGAGAGAGAGAGAGAGAGAGAGAGAGAGAGAGAGAGAGATATGCACACAGTGGCAGGTATCCGCTTGATCCTGTGCAGTCGAAGCCAAGAAGAGTTTTGGAATCTGGATGCAGGTGTATTCAGAAGACAGTGCATTCTCAATGTCACATATCACTCCTGTCACGTGCCTGATTTAAGGATTTCTCCTTAAGAACCAACAGCACTCAGAAATAATTATGTTGAGTCGTTTGGCTCGTATTGGTCTAAGGGATGCCCCATGGCCAATATACGCTCAACTTATTTCTGGAGTAGGGCAACGCAAGTTTTGGCACTACAAAATATATCAGTTTATGAATACAATATTCCTAGGCACACTTGGCTGGACACCCCCACTACTTACTAAAGAAAGTCCCCAGGTTATGATAGTTCATTATCATAACCATGTTAACACATATAATATTTATGATTCATACACACACAAATGCTAAACACTTAAAAAGGTGAAATAGAGACACCTATGATGACAGGAAACTTCACAGGTGTTAGCTGGTGGGTAGTTGGTGATTGAGGTGGGTAGTTGGTTGATAGTTGGTTGATTGATTGATGGTTGATTGATGGTTGGACTGTGATTTTTCTGCCAGCTCATCACATAGGTTTCATCCTGTCAGGAAAGAACTCAGAATTAGTCATCACCAAGAGGGTGTCATCTTGACAGGAAAGACTCAGAATAAGCATCAGCAATCCTCCCACATCAGCCTACGACACCTCTGCTCCTCTGTTTCATTCCTCAGAGTGCACTCTCAAGACCAGGAGACAATGTCTCCTATCATTCATCTGTCTGTTTAGTGCAAGAGATGGAAAGTCAGATATATAGTGGAGATAGCTAGACACTCTCACATATATCAGTCTCTCTCCCCCCTTCCATCTGCACACAGACACTTATATTTACCGTCAGTACCCCTATTCCCGACGACTCTCAAGTCATTTTCACACATCCATTGATCTGGGTCAAACACACTAAACGCAGCTCGGGCTGCCCAAGTACTGACCTAAATTCTCTGTCCCCATTCGTACGCACAAACTTCTGTTGTTAGTTTAAATGGTACACACTTGTAGGGTCATTATTTTTTTCCAGTATGTGTGGGTTATTTAGGGTATAGGCTATTTAGTCTGTACAGAAGAAGGTCTAAGTTCGAATCCGCTTCTCTAGAGATCAAGAACGGTCGAACTATGTGTGATCCCATAGCCGATTCTGATCTCTCTACAGCAGTGACCACTTTAACAGACATCATTTAAAGTACTTGTAAACTATAATTAACTTACCCAAGCATAGGAAAAGTCCTGGACACTACAGGCCGCCTTCTTAAAGTGAGATGTACTGGCGTCGATGAATATGTCTGAACTCAGGAAAGCCGGCAGAAACAATGACCGTACAAATTCAAGTTAGGCGTTGGTAAGAAGAAGTTCCTTGTATACATGAGCAAGGAGTAAACCGGTTTCCAAGAATCCTCAAATAACTCCAGTAATATTTATCATACAGTTGCAAATTTGAAAATGACGCTAAGTCAAAGCAACTAGAAGGTTTAGATATTATAATTTTCTCCGATAAAGGTATATATCGATTTAAGGGACTATTTACCTTTCCGGACGAGTCCAAGTTTGAAAGTTTTGTCGAGCACAGGTTACAGGTCCCGACTCTTTTAGGGGTGATGTGTAATGGCTTGTCATTCCTTGACACTCAACATACGCTTACATGAAACAGATACAGGAGCAAATGTGTCAAGTGATTTGAGGGTAAAATTAATTAAACGTCCTATATACGTAAAGGAAATAATGAAAAATGCATCCATTTGCATCTGTCGCATTAAAAACAACTGAACATTAAATGTGTACTGTTCACCGCCGGCCCCTTCCCGTCTTTTCCTAAGTATTCAAACCGCTTTAGGCGAAGGTGTGCCGTAAAGAAATTTGTGCCCGACAAGAATGCCGCGGCGATAAAAGTTTAAGACCCGCTGCCCTTGCGATTTATATACATTCTTTAAAAAGAAATTATTTGTTTGTACATTTTATATTATTTCAGATATATCATTATATTTATTTGCTTTTCAGCACAAAATAATAATTTTTTGGCTCACTTAAATCAGGCGTAAGCTCCCAATCCCCCTCCCTTTTGTTTGAGAGCCCATCCCTAAAAAATTACGAGGGACAAGCGGTTGATTGTCTGGTGGAGGCACCCCTGCCCTTAGCGTTTCTAATTCTTGGTATTCTGCCCTTTATTTTCCTGTGTTCACCCCACCGGCCCCCACCTAATGGAGCATAGGCCCTCGGTCAACTCATGCTGTCGTCCTATCTTTTGCCATCACAACAGCTGACACCATATCTTCCCAGTCTTGGTAACTTCACCATCTAGTTCCCTACTCAGTATGTTTTGTGGTCTGTCTTTATTTCTGTGCCCTTGTGGGCTCAGTTTAAATCTCTTCTAGTTAAACGGGACAGACGGCATCAAGAACAGGCTAAAAGACTTATCAACTTATTCACCCCCTTAAAAGAAACACACCAAAGAATAGCACCCCCACCCCCACCCTATTTGGCTTGCCTAACTGAAGGAAGAGAAAAAGACTAAGAATATATATTCTGATGTACCATGTTGTCCCGGAGAAGCGGGGCTTCTATATGACTACCTTTTTACCTTTGTATTGATACAACAGGTAAGTAAGTACTATTTGTATTAGGAAACAACATTGATTAGCTGTGTGGCTGGCACGAAATTTATAACAAAATTACTTTCTAATATTGTTTGAATGGGATAGCCGCAGGGTGTTACAAGTTTCCTGTTTGAATGGGCCGAGGGTGATTTTTATACATGTTGCGCTACTGCGCTAGGGGCATTATCTTTGCTGTGGTAGGTATATTGTTTTGGAAGGTAATGATGTGTAAAGCCGGGGCTGGGGTCAGGCTGGATGTTCTATGACATGCAGTAGGGTGTTGAGTAGTTGTTTAGTGCACCCTGGTCACGTTGATGATTGTATGTAGTTAGTGTTGAGTACAGGCATGTGGAGTTTAGTCTTCTTAGTGCAGTATAGTGTTTTCTGTCTGTCTGTGAATATAGTCTTGTCTATGTAGCCTAGTGTTTTCTGTCTGTCTGTGAATATAGTCTTGTCTATGTAGCCTAGTGTTTTCTGTCTGTCTGTGAATATAGTCTTGTCTATGTAGCCTAGTGTTTTCTGTCTGTCTGTGATATATAGTCTATCTTGTCTGTATGTAGCCTAGTGTCTTGTTTAGCCTGTGTTTTCTGTGTCTGTGAATATAGTCTTGTCTATGTAGCCTAGTGTTTTCTGTCTGTCTGTGAATATAGTCTTGTCTATGTAGCCTAGTGTTTTCTATCTGTCTGTGAATATAGTCTTGTCTATGTAGCCTAGTGTTTTCTGTCTGTCTGTGAATATAGTCTTGTCTATGTAGCCTAGTGTTTTCTGTCTGTCTGTGAATATATATAGTCTTGTCTATGTAGCCTAGTGTTTTTCTGTCTGTCTGTGAATATAGTCTTGTCTATGTAGCCTAGTGTTTTCTATGTGCCTAGTGTCTTTAGCCTATCTGTCTGTCTGAATATAGTCTTGTCTATGTAGCCTAGTGTTTTCTATCTGTCTGTGAATATAGTCTTGTCTATGTAGCCTAGTGTTTTCTGTCTGTCTGTGAATATAGTCTTGTCTATGTAGCCTAGTGTTTTCTGTCTGTCTGTGAATATAGTCTTGTCTATGTAGCCTAGTGTTTTCTGTCTGTCTGTGAATATAGTCTTGTCTATGTAGTAGCCTAGTGTTTTCTGTCTGTCTGTGAATATAGTCTTGTCTATGTAGCCTAGTGTTTTCTGTCTGTCTGTGAATATAGTCTTGTCTATGTAGCCTAGTGTTTTCTGTCTGTCTGTGAATATAGTCTTGTCTATGTAGCCTAGTGTTTTCTGTCTGTCTGTGAATATAGTCTTGTCTATGTAGCCTAGTGTTTTTTCTGTCTGTCTGTGAATATAGTCTTGTCTATGTAGCCTAGTGTTTTCTGTCTGTCTGTGAATATAGTCTTGTCTATGTAGCCTAGTGTTTTCTGTCTGTCTGTGAATATAGTCTTGTCTATGTAGCCTAGTGTTTTCTGTCTGTCTGTGAATATAGTCTTGTCTATGTAGCCTAGTGTTTTCTATCTGTCTGTGAATATAGTCTTGTCTATGTAGCCTAGTGTTTTCTATCTGTCTGTGAATATAGTCTTGTCTATGTAGCCTAGTGTTTTCTGTTTCTGTCTGTCTGTGAATATAGTGTTTTCTATCTGTATCTGTGAATTGTCTATGTAGCCTAGTGTTTTCTATCTGTCTGTGAATATAGTCTTGTCTATGTAGCCTAGTGTTTTCTGTCTGTCTGTGAATATAGTCTTGTCTATGTAGCCTAGTGTTTTCTGTCTGTCTGTGAATATAGTCTTGTCTATGTAGCCTAGTGTTTTTTATCTGCTTATGCAGTGTAGTGTTTTATTTCTGCTTCTGCAATATAGTGTTTTTTGTCTGTGTGTGGTGTTGTCTATGCAGCAGAGTGCTCTGTATTTGCCTCTGCAGAATAGTGTTTTCTGTCTTACTTGCAGTGTAGTGTTTTCTTTCTGCCTGTACCTATATTTTTTTTTTTTTTTTTGCAGCGTAATGTTTCTGTTTGACTGTGAAAATGGTGTTGTTTGTCTGTCTAACTATGTAGATACCTACATATATCATAGGCAGATATATATATATATATAGTTGTCTGTTAATGTATTGACTTCTATCTGCACATCAGTATACTGTTGTCCGTATGTCTGCCTCTGAACATAGTGTTTCTGTGCAGTTTAGTGCTTTCTGACTATGTGAATATGGAGTAGTTTCTGCCTGTCTGTGAATATAATTTTGGTTATCAACCTGTGAATATAGAGTTGAGTTGATTCAAGAACCGACATCACATCACTCTGGACATTCTCATAAGCGCTTCGTCCTCATCTTTAGCAGCCAGCCAAGAGTTCTAATACCAACAAATCTGGCTTATTTGTATGCAGACTGTTGTACCTCGCCCCTGAGGCAGATGCATTTCAACTTGGAAGAGAAACACCCCTACTTAGTCACCTTTTACATCAGACTTGTAAAGGGTTAGTGTTATTCTAAGTCGGCTTCCCATCTGGTGTAAACAAAACTTAAGTACTAAAAGTATCATGGGGGAAAAAAAAACAAAAGTCAAAACAGATGCTATGTATAACTAGTTAGCTTCACAATACACAGTCGTGGACGACGTAAATAAACGTTGCGGCTAGAAAACTTTCATCGGGATATAACATTAGCACAATGGGTTTGCGCCTGTTCTCCACTAGGAAATGTAAGTTACGAAGACCTGTCTGACTGAAAAGAGATCCGTGATGCCCAAGTGCAGGGCCATTCAACTTGCGGCCCGCGGGCCAGATGTGGCCTCTGAGGCATAACAAGTGGCCGCGAATCACTGCTAGTTGTATTATATTAATGATCTTTCTATGCCGGGGCTCAAACCACTGGCCCGTGACGATCCCCATTTTCATAACTTGGGCTCCTGAGTTAACTTAGTTGAACAACACTGTCAGGTGTGTGTCCTCGCCTTATAAGCACAGTGGTCATGGATTTGGTTTCCAGTTGGAAGCTAAGAGTTAAGTTATTGTAATGGATGCAGCCGCCATGGGCTTCCGCCTTAGTTCCCAGTGTTTTATACACCTTTTCCTTGACTTGCGGCTGTAGCACTCACGACAACCTACACATACTCACGCATGCACACATTCACGCGGACACACATACTCACGCATGCACACATTCACGCGGACACACATACTCACGCATGCACACATTCACGCGGACACACATACTCACGCATGCACACATTCACGCGGACACACATACTCACGCATGCACACATTCACGCGGACACACATTCACGCATGCACACATTCACGCGGGCACACACACAAGTATACACATTAAGTCTGCACTATGTCTGCACGGTCAAAAAATTTCCCAAACTGATGCAATAAACCAGTGTTCCTCAGCTTTTTTTACACTTGTGGCCCACCAAAAAAGGGAAGATTGTTTGTTTCGCTGCCCCCCCCCCCCCCCCCCGACAGCTAACCAGTCACAGAAACAAAAACAAATTTAGAAATCAGTAATTTGAGTAATTTCGATGTCACAAAATTACACTTTTC
>CAJHNH020008068.1:132500-165000 GCA_905116865.2 Candidula unifasciata
CTGACTTTGTTCCATTCCAGTCCTCTGTCAGTTAGGGACTGTCGGATGTTGTCTTCCCAGCGCACCCTGGGTCGTCCCAGAGGTCTGGTTCCCTGGTTCTTAGCCTCCTATGTTTGCCATGGTGGCCGATTTTCTTCTAATCTGCATACATGTCCAAACCATCGTAACTGTGACTGATCTACTCGGGTTAGTAAGGGCTGGGTATCAAGATCTTGACGTATTGTCTGATTGCGGACTTTGTCCCTTCTTGTCACTTGGACCACCTTTCTCAGGTATCTCATTTCCGAGGCCTGCAGCGCGCTTCTGTGAGCTGTTGTCATTGCCCATGACTCACACCCATAGGCCAGGACTGGTACATAGGTAGAGCGGTAAACAGCCATTTTCGTCCTCTTGACAATTTCTCTTTTGCTAAGAAACCCTCGGTTTATGGCCTGGAAGAGTCTCACAGCAGCTGCTTTTCGTGTAGCCAGCTCAGTCTTAATGCCTCCGTTTTGGTAAGAAATTGGGATGACCGCGTAATATTTCTAAAGACGGTAGTGGGTATACTCGACTTATCTTCACTGTAAAGTGAAGGTGTTTCCACACACGCACAAAAAAAACTACAGGCGTTTTGAGCTTATAGGGCTAGACTTGTATTTTTTTTCATCAATTGTCACTCGGTGGGTGTTATGATCGGCTTTAGATCGCTCGCCTTTACTTTCTAACACTCTTCCTGGTTACCCTAGCTCCCAGTTAGACAGCTTAAAATGTGTACCAGATAAAGGTAAGACTTGACTCAAGGGGGTCGACCTGAAGGCCAAGGTCGTTTTTGAAAAAAAAAGTCAAATTCTGTTCGTGTCTGTGAGTTTGTTGTATGCCTTGCTCAGCCTTGTTTGTATTTATCATCATCATCATCTTTGGACTGGTTCTTCTTCTCCCCCTCCCTAGCCTCCTTCTCAGCCTCTATTAATAAAATGTCACATTCGGAATATTTTGGCAAATGAAAAGTGAAGCGGCGGGACAGGTAGGCAGTCGCCCCCACCTGTGTGCGTATTAGGTGATTTAGTATATGCGACCCTCTGATAATCGCCTCGTCTCTGTCGACAGGTTCTCGGATTAGATCAGATTGAACTTTATAGCCTCACAGAAGTAGGGCATCAGTGGCGGCACCAAAAGGGCCGAGTATCCAGAACGCTGTTTGTAGAATGTATTATAACCTACTTCAGAGATGAATCTGGTTATGTTTTCTTCTCTGTAAAACAGCTTTTAGTTTCTAGTTTCGAACGCTGTAAAATGAACATAATACAGGCTTCTTGAAGTGTGTGATATGTTTTACGTTTGGTTTAGATATGATGTCCAAATTATTGGCTGTATTTATGTGCGTTTTATTTCTGCGTACTTAATTTTTCTATTTTATGTTAAGATATATGTGTAGCAGTGTGTGTGTATGTTTGTGTGTGCGTGCGTGTTTGTGTGGGATTTGTTTTATTAGGTGCCTGTAAGTTTCTTCTTTTTGCAATTCTGGGGAGAATGGCGCCTCGAGGAGTTACCATGCAATCTCACTGACGCTCAACACTCAAGGAAAGAGCGAGACGGATATACAGACAGTTGCTGGTGCCATCGGAATTGGAACTCTTCGTTTGCAGCTGAAGATGGGGACGAGGGTGTCCCGAGAGCTATGATATCGATTCAACACCTGCTGTTGTGTGTGTGTGTGTGTGTGTGTGTGTTGTTGTTGTTGCATTAGTTTGTATGGTCATGAAGATATGAACTGTAGGAATTGTCTCAATGTTGGTCATCAAATCAGGCAGATGTGTTCCGACTTCTGAGGGCGGGTTCGGGAATATCTTAATCAGTCGCCTTTTATGAAATGCTAATTAGGTAGGCAGTGCCCCCCCCCCTCCCGCCCACGCCCTTTCCAGGGCCCATAGAACCTACACGGGGAGATTCGGGTCCCAACTGATGTTATGTAGTTAGATAACGTACACAGACCATCAGCTACCGACGAGACCATGTCTCCATTGATACATCGCTAGGCGCCACAGGGAATGTATACTTCCTGCAATCACGGTTACCGGTGTGTTTGCGAGTACATCACGTGCGTGATGCACAGGCCTCACCGCCCAGGCTTGTACCTGTGACACGCTGAAAGTAGAGCGAGTGTACTTTGCCTGGCGCTGTAGGTAACAGCTGGAAAAATAATAGGTGTCGGTGGGGGGTTGATGTTCCAGTCCTGTGAATAACATCCTTATTTCTGCTATTGGGTGGGGGGGGGAGGGAGGGGGGGGGATGGTTACGAACACGTGCCGATGGGAACAGTTCTATCTGCTGACACTGTAAACAAAACAGACATGACTTTTGTTGTTTGGTTTTGTTTCTGTTCTGAATGCCGTGGTAAAAACTAGCTTATGTAGCATAATTGTTCTTTCTGGTGAGGCCAAATACTGAAATTAATATCATGATTACCTTGTCGTAGATAGAGAGTTGCTGTTTTTCCCCCCTTTCCTTTTTGTAATCTCCTTGTACTCATTAATTGAAAAGGTTTGATTTCGATTCTTCATTAGGACTGCAGTTGTGACGTTATGTCAGAGATGTATTGTACGTCTGTCTGTCTGTCTGTCTGTCTGTCTGTCTGTCTGTCTGTCTGTCTGCCTGCCTGCCTGTCTGTCTGCCTGCCTGCCTGCCTGCCTGCCTGCCTGCCTGCCTGCCTGCCTGTCTGCCTGTCTGTCTGTCTGTCTGTCTGTCTGTCTGTCTGTCTGTCCGTCTGTCGTCTGTCTGTCTGTTCCGTCCGTCCGTCTGTCTGTGTAAAGAGAATGAACTACAGCGGCAACGATATTAACAAGAAAACAGCAAAAAACCTCCACAGTAAGGTGTATACTTCAGCGGAATTATTATTGTCCCCGCTGCATATTCATTATCATCATCAGGCTGTGCCGTTTTTACGTCACATAGAATTGGCAGTCTGTGCTGTTTGTGCCCATGTGTGTTCTCACAAGATATGGAAACCGTGTGTACAGACCGTAAGTAGAAGTGAAAGGCAATTTTTTACGCTTTCAGACGCATCGGGCATGTAGGGCTATACCTGTATTTGTATAGACCAATCGGCACTTGGTGGATGATGTGGTTAGCATCAAACCGGCCGCCTTTACTTCCCAAAACTTTACCTTGAGCCCTATCAAAGGTAAGAGTCTAGTCGGGAGCCAGTCGCTACATACCACAGTAGCATGTACACACTTTTTGTGATTTCAAAGTATTGCATGGGGAGAGAAGAATAATGTATTGCAAACGGAAATAGTGAATATTATAAATCATTACCCTTGAGGCAATACAGTGTCCCGATTAAAGATGAATTAATAACAGCGATAGGCGAAGCAAACAGTCACCGATGGCATTGTTGGCCAGTTACAAAACGGTCGCAGCCTGTTCAGTTTTTCCGTTTAATAAAATCGAGATATGTACTCACAACTAGGCCGCGATAGCTACGTTTTTTTTGCACATTCGATTCCAGTCGCCTTTTATCACATAATTTTAGTGAGCAGTTGATCTGTAAACCCTACACCCCCTCCACTCCCCTCATCTCTCTATTTTTCCCTTTAAAAATACCAGGGTTCTGGAACCCATAGGGAAAACGAAATCTTCAGCTTCTGTCTCCTTTCGCTCATCCAGTGATGACGTCCTTCTCTCCCATATTTATCTGCTTCAGACTAAACCTTTGTTAGTTAGGAAAATGAATTCTTAGTATATAATGCCATAAGGTCGCATCCAACGTGGGACTCTAAAGAGTTCAGCGAAATCGTGGGATGAGTTTTTATTGTAGTTATAAATTTGAAATATTGGACTTGAATAAAAGTTAGGGGTATATTCTTTTACAAGGTGCTGCACGCTTCAACCGCAGCTTCATCCGCAGCATTTTATGTCTGTTTTAAATTTCAATAAACACTTTTACTTGCATTAGTTTGCCACTGTACTGAGCGGTCGGCTCTCCATATACCGCTGCCAAAACCAACGCGGGACAGTCTGCTGCTAAATCGAGCGCAGTTACTATCGAACCCAGCACCTCAGAGATACGATGCTCGCTAGCAACGCCTAAGCCAGACGTAGAAATGTGTAAACACAAACACTTGAAAGCCGAACTTCTGTACATGGTCGGGGGCCCTTAGTCCTTTAAAAAAATTTTCAGGCGGTGGGGTGCCTACCCCTTTAAATTCACGGGAGAGGTGATTGTTCCAGAAACGTGAGCGCCAAGTTTCAAGCGCCCGCAGACCTCAACTGGTCGGATTATTCTGCCTGCCTTCTACATCCGGTACTACCGTGACTGTAGCTCTGGTGTAGATTGACTTGCTGCACCGACTGTTTTCATCATAAGAAAATAATTACAAAAGCGAAAGAAAAGGCACCCGAGGAGGAGGAGGAATATGTAAAAGACAAGTCACTAAAACCGTTAGATAATCATCAAGTAGGTCAGAACTCTCGGTGATGTTTTCTCCCCCTTAACCTTGTCGGCGAATTCTTCATTTTTGTTTTCCTTTCTCTCTTCTATTGCGCATATTTAATTGCTCCCACCCCTCCCCCTCCCTTTTTCCTAGCTGGTTGGATATGATAAACAGTTGGCGATGACAGGTTAAATATTGAAGTTTGTTGCCGGATTGGACTTGCACCTTTGTGGATTGAATTCTTGAACAGATATGGCGATTGTCGGCTGTTAGCTCACTGTCTGTTTACTGCTTTACGTTAGCGGTTGTGTTTGCATGGTTGCCGTTTTAAAATGGTTTCATGTAAACAAATAATGCTAGAATGTTTGTGGGCAGTTGATTTCTGTCAGAGCCTGTAGTTACGTCTGTGAATACGTACGTTCTTCTGCTCGTCTTCACGAATAGGTAGAGTATCGTTTGGAGAAAGCCGGCATCATCACAACCTACACGAAAGTCTGACAGGCGAGGAACCAGTCTGCAAACAGAGAAGCCAGATCTGTAAAACGGGTGTGCAAAACTTAAGTCCAGAAGTGAACTAAGAACCAGAACTTTCCGCCTGAGTTTACATCCGATGGGTGCGAAGAACGAACGGACATACTTTATTTCTCCTCATCCTCTCCCGCCCCCCCCTTTTTTCCCCCCTTTAGAGTAGATTGCCATGCCTCCACGCCGCTTCCCCCACTTCACAACATAACAAAATATTACTGAAAAGAGAATGACGATCGATTCTGCAATAAGCGAAAGAGGAAGGAAGGAAAGTGATTCGTTTTGGTCAGATTGTCTTCTTAATCTCTAGCTAAATGCGCGAGTTAGCATGTAAGTTAACGTTAGATGTACAATCAAGCTCATTAAAACACAAAAATATTTTATTAATAAACTAAAACGAAATTTAAGTTTTGCGGGTTATTGCAAGTACGAATGCGCCTATTTTAAAAATTGCTTTCTGCACCCCTGCTCCTCTGCTCAGACTGGAAACCACTGAATTATTGTGACCTAAGTATATCAGTGTAAGGACATAATTCTTGTACCCATCAAATGACATACAGGTTTCCAAGTTTCCGCACCGGCATAGCGGTACAGAAGGCGGGAGGCCAAAATGTTAATTACTCGCAGACCGTGAAATCATTTGATAGCTGCTGAAGAGATACTGATTGTTAGCTTGAATTGCTGCTATCTGGGCAGTCGGATGCAGTTAGCAAAACGCGCTCGGTTCCTGACTATAACTGTGTTGCTAAATGTGCTTTTGATCTCCGGTTAAGTAGTTTCATCTGTTGTTTGTTTACATTGTGTTTCCTTCCGAGTTTTGAATTTCTTAAATATTTTATTTACACTTAAAGGTGATTGCGTCGCGGGGTGTTTGACCTGACGTCTTTCTTTTTCTTTCTTTCTTTTCTTTCTTTCTTTCTTTCTTTCTTTCTTTCTTTCTTTCTTTCTTTCTTTCTTTCTTTCTTTCTTTCTTTCTTTCTTTCTTTCTTTCTTTCTTTCTTTCTTTCTTTCTTTCTTTTCTTTTTCTTTCTTTCTTTCTTTCTTTCTCTTTTTTCTTTCTTTCTTTCTTTTTTTTCTTTCTTTCTTTCTTTTCTTTCTTTCTTTCTTTCTTTCTTTCTTTCTTTCTTTCTTTCTTTCTTTCTTTCTTTCTTTCTTTCTTTCCCTCGCTATGCTGGAGTTCCAGCTTCAGGCCTCGGACTTTTAGTAATTTCCCCTGGCCTCTATTTGGCAAACCTAAGTCTGGTGTCTAAACCTAAACCTGATGTCTAAACCTAAACACGGTGGCTAAACCTAATCGAAACGCGGTGGCTAAAGCTAAACCTACCTAAACTATAGGCCATGGTTCTTGTTTCGTTCGCTGGCTTGTCTGGGGTGCTCTCAGGATCAAAGTCAGCCAGTCAGTCAGTCAGCCAGTCAGTCAGCCAGTCAGCCAGCCAGTCAGCCAGTCAGTCAGTCAGCCAGCCAGTCAGTCATTCGGTCAGTCAGTCAGTCAGCCAGTCAGTCAGCCAGCCAGTCAGTCAGCCAGCCAGCCAGCCAGTCAGTCAGCCAGCCCAGCCAGCCATTCAGTCAGTCAGTCAGTCAGTCAGCCAGTCAGTCAGTCAGTTTCAACAGCCTAATTGCAAAGTTAGGTATGATTGGATATTATCATTCCAGACGGCCTCCTTGCTCAGCCCCATGGTCTTCAGCCATTTAGATTCCCCACAATGAAAGTAGGCTGCAGTGGATCGCCAACACACCACGTCTTTCTTCTTGGTTATATGTGCAGTAGAAACTACTTGTCGTGCTCCCTTTTTTAATTTCCTTTTTTTTCTCTTCTCATTGGCATTTTTTTTTCCTGATTTCTTTCTTTCTTTCTTTCTTTCTTTCTTTTTTTCTTTCTTTCTTTCTTTCTTTCTTTCTTTCTTTCTTTCTTTCTTTCTTTCTTTCTTTCTTTCTTTCTTTCTTTCTTTCTTTCTTTCTTTCTTTCTTTCTTTCTTTCTTTCTTTTTTTTCCTTTCTTTCTTTCTTTCTTTCTTTTCTTTCCTTTCTTTCTTTTTCTTTCGTTTTCTCTTTCTTTCTTTCGTTCTTTCTTTCTTTCTTTCTTTCTTTCTTTCTTTCTTTCTTTCTTTCTTTCTTTCTTTCTTTCTTTCTTTCTTTCTTTCTTTCTTTCTTTCTTTCTTTCTTTTTATTTCTCTCCTCCACCCCTCCATTTTTTTTTAAAGTTACGTTTAACCTGTGGTTTTGTTACGTTTATATTATTATTGAGAAATATTCAACAGCTTTTTCAAGCTTGTCGTGGCTGGTTTTGGTATTACAAACAAATGCATTTATGTAAGTGATGAATGTTATGTGTACTTTTGGTCTTCTTCTTCTTCTTCTTTTTTCTTCTTCTTCTTCTTCTTCTTCTTCTTCTTCTTCTTCTTCTTCTTCTTCTTCTTCTTCTTCTTCTTTTCTAGATCGTCAGCTGTATACTGCAGCGAACACTTATGATTGTTCGACCAGTTCTGGATTTAATCTTGTTCCAGTTTTGCGTGCACAATCGTTGTACATATATTACTGATTTAAATGCAAACTGTTGGTTCCTTGCCTCTCAGGCAGATGCACTTCGACTTCAAAAGAAACCCTTGATAATTGTTAAGGGGGCAGTGAGCCTACCCTCTTGCCTTCTCCACATTAGGGTTGCGGAACCGACATAGGTATTTGGTATCAGTCTTATATTGTTCCCAACACAATGCGTTTGCTGAACGTTATCTCCCTTTAGTCATCCATATCTTCATTGTCTGTTAATTTCAGACCTGCGATTACTGTCAGCTGTTTTCATTTTCCAGAAACAGTCAGTGTTTCTCAGACATCTTTCAGGTATGTTGTTTCTAGGTGTGAAGATCCCTAACGCCTCATTTTGTATACTATGTAAAAGCCCATAAATTCCACAATGTTAGTCGTGACTGATATTCTGAAGTTACGTTAGGATACCATACATACACATATCAGTCGACCTCTCCGTTTGTTGCAGACTGATTTGCACACCCCCTCTTCTTATCCTCCCGCTTGTATCATTGTCTACCGTATGCTCTCCCGAAGGTCGACTTCTTTCTGATGTGTGATTTTTGCAAGAGTGCTATGCTTTATCATCCTCTTCTTTTTCTGACCTTTATCTTCCAATGGAGCATAGGCCCTTTAACAACTCCCGATAGGTCGCTCTATCCTCCTTCTCTATTGTTCTTAGCTCACCCCATATCCTCCCCACCTTTTAAACTCCACTCTTTAGCTCCCTTCTACTTGCGTTTTTTTTTTGGAAAAGGGGGGGGGGGGGGAGTGTGCTGCCTTTATTTCTACCTGTGGTCTCCAGAGGAAAGACATTCTAGTCACAATGTTTCCATGTGTTTTGAGCGTGTTTCCAATGGGAGCGTATTTTCTTCATTACTTGGTCCATTGGAACTTGTTTAGTTCTTTCTCAAAGCACAGCATTAGTGACAGAATCCTACCATATAATTTCCTCTATTCTGCGCAGGCACCGGTTAATGGTTGTTTGTTGTTTATATCAGTATTTGTTTTAGGTGTACTCCATGTTTCAGCTCCAGTGTTGCCACTTTTCTTTGACAAAAAACATCCAAAATGGAGTCAAAAATATCTAAAAATATCTAAATTTGCCTGAAAAACATCTAGAAAAAAAACATCTAAATGGAAAGAGTCACAAATTACATAGCAGTTGATATGACTCACCCTATAGAATCGTGTCCTCATTTTTACTGAAGTTTGCCTTACAAGATCCACAGGATAAACTTTGCTTCGGTGAGGAAGTTGAAGCTTCAGGTCCAAAATGACTTTGGTATGCTTTAGCTGCTCCAGTTTCTTTTAATAGACACTCGGGTAGCTGATAAGTGGTACAGCCTTTTCCTACTCTTATCATGTCAATTTTTATTGTCAAGATAGCATTTGAAAAGTTCAATTTCATCCGGTTTCTTAGGTTAGATTTGATAAATTCACTCCAAATAAAAAACTTCTAGAAAAACATCTACCATCTAAACGTCACAAACGCCATTTAAATGCATTGAAAACATCTAAATCTGGATGTAAAACATCCAAAGTGGCAACACTGTTCAGCTCCACGCAACAATACTGATTTGACAGTAGAATATACAATGTGTTTGTTTACTATTAGTTTTAATTTCTTTGCACCTTCACACATTTCCTTGTGCAATGAACGCTGCTCTTGCTTTTTTTTAAATTCATAAATGGAATCTCCCCCCCCCCTTTCCCCCCCCCCCACTCATACACACACACACCATCTTTATCTACATTACTGCTTAAATAGGTGTATCACTCCACGTTGTCGAGATAAAACAGATAACTATTTGCCTTGTTTATTCCATGTTATTCCGCGTTATTCCATTTAACACTTAAACGGGCTATTCCGTGTAGCACTTAAACGGGTTATTCCATGTAACACTTAAACGGGTTATACCATGTAACACTTAAACGGGTTATTCCACGTAGCACTTAAACGGGTTATTCCATGTAACACCTAAACGGGTTTTTCCATGTAACACTTAAACGGGTTATTTCACCTAACACTTTAACGGGTTATTCCACGTACCACTTTAATGGGTTATTCCATGTAACACTTAAACGGGTTATTCCATGTAACACTTGAACGGGCTATTTCATGTAAAACTTAAACGGGTTATTCCATGTAACACTTGAACGGGCTATTTCATGTAACACTTAAACGGGTTATTCCATGTAACACTTAAACGGGTTATTCCATGTAACACTTAAACGGGTTATTCCATGTAACACTTAAACGGGTTATTCCGTGTAACACTTTAAAAAAAAATCTACTTCACATTATACTGACATCCTAAAAGATCTGAACATCCAGAAATGTTGGCTTGTAAGCTGCATCTTGTCACAGTGGCTGAAATATTTTAACTATATCAAACGCCATGGCGGACTGGAAAGAACAGTAGTGGAGGGCAACGTACCGACACAAAGGGGCAGGGGTCGACCAGCTCGAAGATGGGTAAAAGTTGTGAGAGACACCTTGGGTAGAAAAAGTGCACGGAGCAGGATAGATGGTCAGTGACCTAGCTTCCCATTCTCTCCCATTCCACTCCCGGCAGACTGGGATGCGAGCGACGTTATGCGAAAAAACTTGCTGCATAATGGTGAGACTTCGCGCTGACGACCAAATGATACTGCGACACAGAGCTAATAGGGAGGCAGAAAGTTGGAGTGCACCTTGAGGGTAGCAAAGTTGAAGGGAAAAAGAAACACAGAGAGAGAGAGAAAGACAGAGAGACAGAGAGAGAGAGAGAGAGAGAGGGAGACAGAGAGAGAGAGTGAGGGGCAGACAAGTTTGAAAATATGGCGCGGAGGATGACCTGAGTCATAAAAGATTGAGGTTTTTGAACAATGGATCAACATCATGACACACGGGTGCAACCCATAAGTGCCTCCGTTCTTCTTCTAACTCAAATCTGAGTGAAAAAGCTCAGCATAGTGCACGGGCTCTGTAGCACCGGCGAGGATCCTGACATACTTTGGGTAGATTTTTAAGTTCAAATTTTGCCCGGGCAGCGCCGTTAAGCTACTTTTTTCATTTACGACTGCCAAAGGATTTTTTACGTGTGCAGCAGTGCACACGGGCGTCCGATCTCACTACACAGAGACCAGGGGAAATTACTAGAATACAAGTCCACCTGAAAAAGAAAAAAAAAATCCTCTGCCCTTACCGGGGATTGAACCCAGAACCTCTAGCACTCGACGTGGACACCATGCCTCGAGACCATAGCCATAAAAGATTGAAAGTTGCAGAAGCATCATGTTATGAGTAAGACATGACTACCAACGCCACACGGCGTGGATTATAAAGTGTTTAATATTGGCAACCTTGTTTCGTGTCTGGAACCTGATACTGTTGATGAACCCGTTGGCTTCGATACAACGATCTTGTAGAATACCAGCATCCTCCATCTTTTTGATCTAGTTACTTTTAGGAATTTGTCTCTAATTTTCTAGTTAGGATGTCTAGATTTTCTAATTTGTAGGTGTGCAATGATTGCGAAATGATCCATGATTCACACTAATACACACTGAAGGTGCGTGGTCTCGACATGTCAGTTATTTAATTTGTGTTGTTGGTGTTGCGACATCTACTTCAGGAAACAGTTACAGGGGAGCAGGGAGAACTGTAAAAATAAATAAAACGATTTCAGGGAAATGTGATTGGGGGAAAGAGGGGGGGGGGGGGGGGGGGGAGACAAGAAATTTGAATAAAATCTAGAGGAAGAACTTGAACGAATGCGGGGAGGAGAAGAAGTAGAAAATGGAGGAAGAAGAGGAAGAAAAAAGGAGGGAAGGAATAAAGAAAGAAAGAAAGACAGGCAGACAGACAGACAGACAGACAGACAGACAGACAGACAGACAGACAGACAGACAGACAGACAGACAGACAGACAGACAGACAGACAGACAGACAGACAGACAGACAGACAGACAGACAGACAGACAGACAGACAGACAGACAGACAGACAGACAGACAGACAGACAGACAGACAGACAGACAGAAATAAATAAATAAAGAGGGAGAAGAAGACGAAACAGAAGAATGTGCAGCTGTTAGGTGGCAGTCTTCACCAAAGTCTGCCTGACCCGTGTCTTGAGTCAGTAGAAGAAGATATCACATCCTTGCACTTTGAACCAGGGCGAGGAAACTTGCTGTTGGGAATGAATATGCAGGTAGACATGGTGGGCTATATATAATGTTCTATAATGTTGCTCTTGTTTCTCCCCTCTGCCTTTTATCTGGTTTACAAAAGTTCAAAGAGCAGCACTGGTAAAGGCTGCATTTCACACAATTACTGCAAAATATCGTTGTTAGTTCAGGCGACAAAGAGCTCTATAGAGTCTGTGCTGATCTTATGGGACTTCTCTTCTTTCTTCTTCTTCTTCTTCCTCTTCTTCTTCTTCTTCTGCTGCTGCTTCTCTTTCTCCTCCTCCTCCTCCTCCTTCAGTCCTCATCCTCACTTTTGCGCCGCGTTCTTTCCTTGTCCTTTTCTTTCTTTCTTTCTTTCTTTCTTTCTTTCTTTCTTTCTTTCTTTCTTTCTTTCTTTCTTTCTTTCTTTCTTTCTTTCTTTCTTTCTTTCTTTCTTTCTTTCTTTCTTTCTTTCTTTTTCTTTCTTTCTTTTTCTTTCTCTCTCTCTCTCTCTCTCTCTCTCTCTCTCTCTCTCTCTCTCTCTCTCTCTCTCTCTCTCTCTCTCTCTCTCCAAATCGTATTTTCTACCCTGAGAGTTAGCCTTCAAGCATTACACGTCATACCTCATTTCCTTTTGGCATTCTGCACAGTTCCTCTTAGGTGTTTTCATAACTTCCCCCTTTCTCTAATCCTCTCATACCTCTAGAGAAAGAGTTACGTTTGATCCTGTCCGGCTGGTTAATGTTATGGTATTTTCTAAAGCAGTATTCATGGTTGGTTAGATGCAGTTATTTTCTGCTGGGTGAGGTCGCTGACCTTCTCTTAACGCCCTTTAGAATACGCCGGGTGGGTTACAGTCTGAGAGCTCCTTTATTTCCTGTCAGATCTCTGTCACACTTGAGTGACTTGACTGTAGTTTTACATAGCACTCAGAGCGTGGTAGGTGTCAACACCGACTCCCGCTGAGAAGATTTCTATGTCTGCTGTTGTGTATGTTGTATGGTTTATATATATATAAATTGGGTTAAGAATTTGGCACGCAAGCCCGTCTAACATTCTGCCCTTCGAGGTCTCCCTCCGTTCTTACATCATTTCATTCACACATCAAGTAATAAACATTATCAAAAGCATCAAAATATTCAGTACAAGCACTGAAATGTCTACATTTGTAACTACAAGAAACCATATTGGTTGTAATCAATCCGGGGAAAATGAGCGCTAGTTCTAAATAAAAAAAAATGGTGTGTGTCTTCTATGGGGCATGTAATCGATCAGTAATGTATACACATGTTTTTAAACGTCTGTGATATTCCAGATGTGCAGTCTGGTTGTCGCACACTGGTCGAGATTAGCACCATGTCATGTAATGTTTGTAAAGTCATTAGATATTGGCCATGGTCCCAGACTGACAGTAAATGCGACACCCCATAACCGATCCGTTGCCGTGTCAGTGAAAATCCCCTTTGTTGTTCAGTTTGAAAACCAGTGAAACAGAATAAAACCTGCAAATCCAGGCTCGCGCAGGCAGTAAATGCCAAAGGCATTGGCTAGAGGTGCCAACACTAGCAAACCGCCTCTAGAATTTCAGTTCATTTTTGACGGAAGCTGTTAGTCCCAGCAAACTACCAGCGGCACACGCGGTATTGCCTAAGGCACAGCGCCAGTCCGCACGCAAAACCGACTACCCGCAGTTTTCTTTATTTGCAGTTAGAATTCCAAAAGACAGCAATGAGTAGACACATCCACTACAACCAACCCCCATTTAAGATTTTATTTGTTCATATAATGTAACCATACTGTGAAGCTTTAGTTGAAGAGCTGAACACTCGTAGGAATATGTACAGAGAAAGGCATCTTTGGGTGGGTTCTCTGTAGATATAGATAGCACATGGTAGGCGTGCATATTACATGATATATTTTAGGTATTTTTAAGACCATTCCTTTTCGGTTATCTTTAAAGTAAGGATCTTGCATTTTTTTTTTTTTTTTTTTAAATTTAAAGTATAATTGTGAAAGAATCGACTTGAATCACTGATGTGGTCTCACACAGTCCAGTGTCGCTGTGTCTACATTGCGACTGTCTGTCTGCTGATTGCGTCGTTTAAAGACTGAGCACTGTAGCTTCAGTGGCGATCCTGGTGGTTCTAACACCTCAAAACGGAACCTTTGACCGTCTCTTAGGAGCCACCACAGAAGAGAAAGATGTAAAAGTAAGTAAAGATCCCTTTTCACGCATTGGGCTCATTGGGCATAAGGGAAGAACACTTCATATTTTTAAACCAAGCGACACTAATGTGGTCAGCATTACACCGACCGTCTTTACTTCCCCAGGACATGTATCCTGGAACTCATTTTAGACTGGATCGACCTGCTACGCCCCATACCATGATACAAATCCACTCAGCCAGCAGTGGGTTTCGATCGCGGTGCGTTGGAATTACGAGTCAAGAGAAAGAAGTGGCGTATAATAAATTCCTTTACTAGTGTCAGTTATGTATTTGTATATGTTTTACAAGTTTATTATTATGTATATGTTAATCGGATTGAGAATACAAACTGAGCAACTGAATGAGTTGTCGCAATGCGAGGGACTGTCTCCCATGCTCGCTCCATCCTTATCTTCAGTAACCAGTAGTATAATTTCTAGTGTTTTTAGGCACCTAAACAAGTGAAATAAAGTACTGAGAAATACACAAGTTGTAAGCAGAAGACAAACTGACTAACAGAAGTGTGTACAAAATGTAGACACACAGGATTCGAACCCGTCATCTTTAAATGACCTCACTACCGCCTCCACAGAGAGGCAAGCACATTTCAATATGTGTAAACTGGAATAGATGTTATGAGTTGCAGGTGTTAAATATTTGTTGTTGAATGAACCAAGTATGCGTGAGCGACAACAACAACAACCTGTATGTGCCGAAAGTGAAGTATTTAAAAATCATTTTAAGTTGGTGAAAATTGGTTCAAATGTTTTCAACAGCCACTTTAGGCTCATGATAGGATCCACGTTCATTCACGCATCGCAGGCCCCAAGTGCAGCGTCTTCGCGCCAGAGAGTGGCTGCGGTAGCCGCAACGTTTGGGAATCCCCGAACTAAGCGTCCTGACTCCGACATCAGCTGAGCAGAAAGTGAAGAACCTAACCAGCTGGCTTGAAAGAACGGGCTTTCGCGTCTTAAAGGTTGAGAACAAGGTATAGGTGGGGGGGGGGGGGGGGGGGGGTGGAGGAGCGAGAGAGAAACAAAAATTTACTGGAGCCTGTTTCAACCCTGATGTTGTAGGAAAGGCGTATCTTCCAGGCAGGCGAAAAGGTACGAAGAACTCCCATCTGCCAGGTGTGGTGGCATGGTATGATACGTTAAAGCTAGGATGCGGATAGAGGGAAGGTATGTCAAGGAGGAGAGAACGACCAGGAGGAAAGTTAAGGAAACCTATTTTTTTCTCTCTTCCGTCCCTGCCTTCACGCTTTTCGCTGATTACCCTTTCGCCTGCCCCCCTACACCCCCAGCCAGCCGATGCTGTTTACCTATAGCGTTTTGTCCGTGTGAACTGCGGGCCGGGAAGACAGTAGTGGAAGCGCTGGCGTACCTCGCACGTGCTGATGCTGCAGAGTCGGGCAGGAGGACAGGCTTCAGGCAGGTAACTCACAAGCCTGATGGTCGCCGGCCGGGGAGAAGCAAGTCTGGATCAGCAGGCCAGATATGAAGAATTCACGAAATACAGTCCCCTCTCTCGATGTCAGCCCGTGTTGGATGGTATCCCCGGCCTAGTTCCGCCTAGTGTTTGTCTCATCTATTGGTGATTTGTTTCTTCTTCTTGCTGTGGAGTTCTTGAAGAAGCACCTTGACTGCCATTGTTGTGTGTTTTTACCGGTCGTCTGTAGTCACTAATCTTTGAGTGAAGTCGTTCGACCAGGCAGCTCACACTGTGGTGCAACTGTTGATTCGCAAGCCCTCTATGTTTCGCTGATCTGGTGTAGTCAGCAACGCGTCAGGATTGTGTTTTCTAGGAGTGAATGACCATTGCCATCGGAGGTCAGATCTTCACAACTAGTGTAGGGTACTCATCCAGGTTTTTGGATAGTAGCACTCGGTTTCGTCTTTTAGGTAGTCAGACTTACAGTATATTTATAAATATTCACTTCTTCGAAAGGTTGTGAGTAGTTTTTTAAACATCTCTTCTAAACTTTCATGAAGTAGAACGTCTAACAGTAATTATTATAAACATTATTATTGTTGAACTATGTAAGCTTAAAGTTCTGTGACTTAAAAAACCGTCATGAGAATATAGGAGATAAACGTGAGCAAGTGACCTTTTTAAATAAATGCTGATTTGATAATTTAAAGAAAATAGCTCTCTTAGATTTAAAAAAAAAAAAAACACCGCTGTACTGAATTTCTACAGACTACAGTGTAGAAACACTGTCGGATACAGAAACAATGTCTGTGTTTCATCTTCACATTGGCTGTTTCTTGTATGGCCCGCTGAGTACTGTTTCTTACGAGGTAATTGTTTGAATACATTTCCGTCACAACAATTTAGAATAATTGTTTGAATACATTTCCGTCACAACAATTTAGAATAATTGTTTGAATACATTTCCGTCACAACAATTTAGAAATACGATATACAGTAGTTATCCATGCTCCCTGTTGGCTAATTGTGAAGTAGTAGACAAGAACATTTTATATTGTAGAGTATAACTTTCTACTTTGCCTACTGACGGGAAGGTTTCGCCACTTAACTAATTTGTATCTGCCAGTCCTGTGTAAGATTTAGTATTTCGTCCGGAAAACACTGGTTCTTGTTTGGATAGCCGGGGAGCTTTGAAGATTTCAACGATTTGAAGACTCACAGATCCCAACACTTGTCGCCAGACGCCGTGCGCGCGGATTGTACGATATGGTGAATCAGCCTCGAGCCACAGCTGAGTGGCCTCGTAACCGTCACCTGGCAATAGGTCGTGTGTTGAGCTGTCGTCGTGCCGTAGGATGTTGTTACCAGACAGAAGCTAGTGGACAGCCGTGCGTCCATGCAGTAGCCGACTTTTAGCGGCGCCTCCCTACGCTGGACGTCTTCTGTCTGTGTGTGTGTGCGCGCGCGCGCGACGAGGAGGAGCAGAAGGAGGACTCTCTGAAGGTCCCCCTGTAACCGCCGCCTGTCACGCTGGCTCGAGCAACTAAGCCCTGGTGGCCGCACAAACCGCGAAGACATGGCCCTGTCGTGCCGGAGGGCCTCAGCTGTCTGTCACAGACCGCCACCACTGGTGAGTGAAGATGTCAACATAGCTTCAGTGTGTTGATCAGCATGTTGCTTGCATGGCACTACTGTTACTGCTACTGCGGCAGCTACTACTACTGCTGCTGCTGCTACTACTACTACTACTACTACTAATACTAGTGCTGCTGCTACTACTACTTATACTAGTGCTACTACTACTACTACTACTACTACTACTACTACTACTACTACTACTACTACTACTACTACTACTACTACTACTACTACTACTACTACTACTACTACTGCTGCTGCTGCTGCTTCTACTACTAAAACTAGTGCTGCTGCTACTACTACTAGTACAACGGATAAGGAACTAACTTACACGTGGCACTTAATCTGTCCTGTTGGTCATTGCGTCGTCCTCCTCCTACTGCTTCTTCTTCTTCTTCTTCTTCTTCTTCTTCTTCTTCTTCTTCTTCTTCTTCTTCTTCTTCTTCTTCTTCTTCTTCTTCTTCTTCTTCTTCTTCTTCTTTTTCTTCTTCTTCTTCTTCTTCTTCTTCTTCTTCTTCTTCTTCTTCTTCTTCTTCTTCTTCTTCTTCTTCTTCTTCTTCTTCTTCTTCTTCTGCCTTTCTAGTACCCAGTGGAGCATAGGCCATCAACCATTTCACGCCAAATCGTTTTATCCTTCGCTATTACATGGAGCTCTCCCCATGTCCTCCCCATCATTCTAACTTCATTCTCAAGCTCCCTTCTCCATGTGTTTTTTGGCCTTCCTTTATTCCTATGCCCCTGTGCGCTCCAATGCAAAGACACTCTAGTTATGCTGTTCTCCTGTTTTCTCAATGTGTATCTTATCCAACGCCAGCGTCTTTTCCTCACCTCTTGGTCTACAGGGGATTGCCCAGTTCTCCCTGAAAGCCCTACATTAGTTATTCGGTCATACCATTTCATTCCCTCTATTCTACGCAGGCACCAGTTAATGAATGTCTGTAATTTTTTAGTAATTACATTAGTTGTTCTCCATGTTTTCTCGCCATACAAAAGTACTGATTTGACATTAGAATTAAAAATTTTTAGTCTTGTATTTCTTTTAATTTCTTTTGACCTCCACAAATTCTCTGGTGCTATCATAGCTCCTCTTGCCTTTTGTATTCTTATTTTAATATCTCTATCAAATCCTCCATCTTTATCTACATTACTGCCCAGATAGGTGTACGACTCCATGTCTTGGAGTGGGGTGCCATTAAGAGAAACCACATTACTATTTGCCTGATTTATTCTCATTATCTTTGTCTTTCCTTTATGGATGTTCAGACCTAGCTGCTGTGATCTCGCATCAAGTTTATTTAATTTATCTTGCATCTGATTCCGTGAATGGGACAGAAGAGCAATATCATCAGCGAAGTCTAGATCATCTTGCTGTTTTGTAGGGGTGCACTGAATTCCATTCTTGGTGTTAGCAGTTACTGTTGTCATAATCCAGTCTATAGCCAGTAAAAATAGGAGAGGCGACAAAAGACATCCCTGTCGCACACCTGTTTTTATTTCAAATGTATCTGTTAGCTTTCCCTCATGAAGAACTCGACATTTCATGTCTTTATATGTTGCCTTTACTAAGTTGATAATTTTCTGTGGGATTCCATAGTGCCCCATAAATTTCCAGAGAGATTCCTTATCAATGCTGCCAAATGCTTTTTCATAGTCTATAAATCCGATGTAAAGTGGTGAGTTTATTTCAATGCTTTGCTCTATTATTCTTCGTAATGCGACTATCTGGTCAGTACTTGATCTGTTAGGCCAAAAACCTGCATGTTCATCTCTTAGCTTTTTATCAATAGCATCTTTAAATCTTTCTAAAATAATTCTACCTAATATTTTTCCAGGAACTAGCAGTAACATCATTTCTCTATAGTTTTCACACTCTTGTAGATCTCCTTTTTTGGGCAGTTTCACAAGATTTCCTTCTCTCCAGTCTGCTGGTATTTCTTCGGTCACCCAGACTTTGCTATCTATGTAGCAATTTCGTTGGTGTTTTAATGTTGGCCCTAATGGCTTCTGCTGGGATACCATCTGGACCTGCCGCCTTTCCTTCCTTGAGAAGATTGATAGCTTATTTCCTCTTTGGATGGTAACTCAAAGTTGATATCCAGTTTCATTTCTAAAAGCTTACTATCTGGGGGAACCTCTGGACCTGGTCTATTTAGAGGCATTTCAAAATACTCAACCCATCTGTCCATTTGATCTTTATTGTAAGTAAGTACTTTTCCTTGACTATTTTTGATTGATCCAGTTGACTGACTATATTTACCTACTAATTTTCTTGTGTTACTGTAAAGTTCTCTGAGGTTTCCTTTTGCTGCTGCTGTCTCCGCTTCTTGTACTAAATCATTTAAATATTTCACTTTATCTGCCCTTATCCTCCCCCTAACTTCCTTATTGGCTTCTGTGTATTTATCCTGAGCTCTATTCTAGCTTTAGCAGCTGTAGTTTTGCTGTTTGGGACTGAGAGAGTTAGGACTGGATGTTAAAAAAAAAAAAAAACTTCTTCTCCTTCGCGTTCACCAGCTGTAAAAATCCGGCGGAAAGTTCTGGTTGTTCATCCACTTCTGGACTTTAGTCCTGTTCCAGAACCTTAGTGTTGCATGCGCATACGTTTTACAGACGTGAATTATTTATATGCAGACTGTTGGTCCCTTGTCTCACTGGTCGATGCACTCCGACTTATCTACTTTTTAAAAAATGGAGGGGGGTGGGTGGGGGTGGGGGTGAAACATAGACAGGACACTAATAACTTCAGTAGCAGTGCCTGCAGAAAATAAATAATAATAAAAAAAAAGGTCAGCATTCTCTGAAACAGCTGGAGAGGAGGGCCAGGCGATGGAGAATGCAGCGAGAGATGCACTGGAATCTGTCTGTGGTGCCTCATAGACACAGGGATGCACCCGGCCCACCTGGCGTTTCTAGAGGCGGTTCTTGTGCGTCACAGCGTTGATACGGTCGAGAAAAGAATGAGGAGGAGGGGAAAAACCCCCGGATCCCTGCCTGCTGTTTTCCATTAGGCTACATTTCGGCCTGACATCCCCCGTCTGTGTGTTGACATCGGCGCTTGCTGATCCGTGTGTGACCTCAAAACGCCAGTCCCAGCTAACCTGTATACCAGGGCTATTCAACCAGGTTTCGACAATGGCCAAAGTGTGGAAAACGGCGATCGTCACGGGACCAAAGGCCGAGCCCATGCGTAGAAAGATTATTAGTACAATACAAGGTTAGTTGCGTATCCTTTACAAAATAATCAAGTCTCATGATTGGCACCTATAAAAAGAAGTAGAAAGATAGAAGAACACACTAGACAACATAAAAATCGAAGCCTATAGTTACCTTGCCGGGAATTGAACCTGTCACCTGGTCTGGTAGTCTTAGTTTCAGCTTCATAGCAAACGGGTCACCCCATCTTTGCTCCGCTCCTGTGCCAACGAAAAACATACAGAATGTTTATCACAGTATTAGAATTGCAGCTCATCATTGATGGTAGCAGAAGTCGCCAATTTTAATCACATACGGGCACCACAACACTGCACGACACGCATCACACCATTTTCTGAATCTACAATTCACACCAACACGTTGGTCACAGTCGAAAAAACATTCCAAATGCAATCCGCAGCTCACAGGGTCACGCCATGCATTCAACTCAGAAGCTGGGTGACGAAACTATATCCAGTCTACAAATGGAGCAAAAATGCATCGGCCATAGTCCGGCAGAAGCAAAAAATTTGCCTCTGTTTCGAACAGTGCCGCTGCCTAACGTCCATTTTGACCGGAAGTTCACCTGTCACCTCCAGACGGCGTGTGCGCCTTGCCATGGATACAAGTGCACTAAGAACATAGTCAAGAAATGATTCGAAGACCAGAGACCACGACTGTAGACAGACAAATAAATAGATGGCACTGGCGGACAATAAACGTTAACGGTAATGGTTAGTTGTGTATCCTCTACAGGACGTTGCAGAACCAACCCCAACAGCCTCTGGCTGTTGTGCTGTTTTTCTAGGCAAATTTTCGTACAGTAGTTTGCCATTGCTTCCTGGACGGTCGGCTTTCTTGATACCACTGTCGAAACCAATACAAGGCGCGTGGCCCGCAGCTGGGATCGAACCCTGCATTACGAAGCGTTCGCGTCGACTTAGTCACAGAGCCGACTAGTACCGTACAACTGGCACCAATTTTGCGGGCCACTGTCTAGGCCTCTGCGGGCCAAATGTGATCTGTGGGCCACCACTAAAGTAACGCTGCTGTATCTGTTCTCAGGTCAACGTCTGGCTTTCTTCTTCTTCTTTTTTTTTTGGAGGGGAATGGGGGGGGGGGGGGGTGGGGGTCCCCGTTGAAGTGTATAAGTCCGTTTGCCTCGCGCTCTGAAGCTCGCGGGTTCGCTTCATGGGTGCGCCGCTCAGTTCGCGAGTGCAGTTTTTACGGATCACCCTTGGAATCGTCGCCGAAGCTAGGGAGTTTGTGCTCTGTGCCATGCTCTCAGCAGGCGGCTAGCCGTTCTGTGAAGAGAAACCGAGCCATATGGGATAAAACCTGGTGAAGTGAAGTCGATCCTCGCGACTTCGACTACTGCTGCTGCTGCTTCTTCTTCTTCTTCTTCTTCTTCTTCTTCTTCTTCTTCTTCTTCTTCTTCTTCTTCTTCTTCTTCTTCTTGGACCTGTCAGTTTGTGTCTGTGTGTGTATGTGTGTGGCTGTCTGAGTGTGTGTCTGTCTGTTTGCATGCCTGTGTGTGTGGGTGTGTGACTTATGCTTCCTATCTGTTGCCTATTAATCCTTGCCTTGCCTACCTGCCTGTTTAAGCATTCCTTCGCCCATCTGCATGTCCCCTGCCTCTCTGTGTCGGCAAATCCTCCTACCCGGGTTTTAGTACTGTGTATACAGCTGCTCGCCTAAATACATGGGGTATCTTTATATCACAGCCATTCTTCTCCCCCCCCCCCCCTTTTTTCTGCGCTCAACCTGTTGTTGTGCACCAGATATGTTCTAATGCCGTGTTTACATGATTCGGCCATTCACGCTCTCCCAGGGCTAGGTGCACGGGCAGGACTGCACGCTCCCCCTTCCCCAACCCCCTCTGGTATCTCGTTCCGTCCAGTAAACACTGTTCTGTCTGCACTGCATCTTACCTGGTAGGGTTAGGGGTGGTAGAACGTCTCTGTGTAGTCATAGGTGGACGGCATATGTACGGCTTTGTTGGTGGCTTGATGTACACATGTTTACTCTCTGTCTCTCTTCTCCCTCGCGCTCTCTCTCTCTTTCTCTCCAACTTGCTTGCCTTTGATGTACACGTGTGATCTCCGTCTGTCTTTCTCTTTGTAGCTAGTGGACGTCAGCTGCTTGTCTTTGGATGCGCCTTGATGTCCACATTATCTCTCTCTCTCTCTCTCTCTCTCTCTCTCTCTCTCTCTCTCTCTCTCTCTCTCTCTCTCTCTCTCTCTCTGCCTCTGTGTGTGTGTGTCTATATATATATATATATATATATATATATATATATATATAGATGGACGACGTGGGCTTACCCTTTGTGTGACTCGATATATACTGTGTACACATTTTCTATATCTCTCTCTGTAGTTATAGGTGGACGATGTGCGCTTGTCTTTGAGCGCCCTTGATGTACACTACCTATGCCTACACATCGTTTCTTCAGTGTGTAGTCATAGGTGAAATGCAGCTGGCTCAGTGTTCACACATTGAGTACACATTTTCTATTGTGTGTGAGTGAGTGATGTTCAGCATATTTCGGTTGGTTTTTCTGCGCTTGGTTTGATGTTGCTGCTTAGTGTGTACAGATTTTCAGTGATTGACTTATGTGTGTACAGATTTTCAGTGATTGACTTATGTGTTTTGATTTTCAGTGATTGACTTATGTGTGTTTTGATTTTCAGTGATTGACTTATGTGTGTTTTGATTTTCAGTGATTGACTTATGTGTGTTTTGATTTTCAGTGATTGACTTATGTGTGTTTTGATTTTCAGTGATTGACTTATGTGTGTTTTGATTTTCAGTGATTGACTTATGTGTGTTTTGATTTTCAGTGATTGACTTATGTGTGTTTTGATTTTCAGTGATTGACTTATGTGTGTTTTGATTTTCAGTGATTGACTTATGTGTGTTTTGATTTTCAGTGATTGACTTATGTGTGTTTTGATTTTCAGTGATTGACTTATGTGTGTTTTGATTTTCAGTGTGTGTATACACTGCGTCTTTTTTGATGTTCTGTGTGTACGTTCTGTGTGCTTTATGACTGGATGTTTATGCTTGCGTACATCCACATCCTAGATGATTCGACGCTTTTTACGTTCTTTTGCGGGATGTATTAACTATACGTTTCTTGATATACACCCCCTCCCCTTTTCCCGTGGCCCCTCTCCCCTTTTCTGTAAGCTTTCTGCGTCAATTTCGTCTGTTGTTGTCTTTGTTGTTGTTGTTGGTTGGTCTCACGGTCACAAGACAGGAGCTTTCCAAAATGTTTTATAGTCATCATCATAATCATCATCGTCATCATCATCATCATCATCATGTTGATATGCTTACGACACACATAGCTGGCAGTCGAATCCTACATTACATTCTGGTATGTGCAGTCCTCTCCATATTGTGTGTGGCTGTCTTATCAACGTTCATCGTAGGGTTTCTCTCGGACCGCCTCATTTCCTCACTTGATTTGTTTCCTATTTCAGTACCTGTTTTGTTATTTCTTGTCTGCTTGGCCTCACAATTTGGCCAGTGTGTCGACATTTTGGTCTGTCTTCTTCTTGCTCTTCTCTTCCTCCTCCTTCGTCGGCTGCAACTTCTGTCGGAAAGTCCTGATTGTTGCCTACTTCTGCTGCACTTTGGCTTTGTTTCAGGACTTGAAAGTTGCATGCGCATCCGCTTTACACATCGGGCTCTTTTGTGTACAGACTATCGGTTCCTTGCCTCTGAGGCAGATGCACTCCGCCTTTGAAGGAAGCATCGATCTTGCACAAGCCAGGCCCCCGGCAAGGAACCGGTGTTTAGGGTGACCACGGGCAGATGGGCGTTGACCACTGGGAGCCCTGGTGGTGTTGCAGCACCACAACTGGTTAAGCACCCATGCATTCCTGTTTCTGTTGGTACCGTTGATTGTCCAGTCATGTCTCCGATCTTTAGTGTTACATACTCCAGCACGTGATCAAGTGACTTTACCTGACACGTTTAACTCTTTCAGTCCCATTCAACGCACCACACGTGATAGTTAACAATGTGATCTGATGTTTAGCCAGAGCAATGCTACAGAAACCTGGCTAATTATTGGAATGATCCAGCTAGTTATATGCGAAGCTACATCTGTGACATTCAGGTTATTGTTGCACTGGGGAGTATCTGAAGACATCTTCTGCTACTTTGAGCGTAGACTAACATTTTATCGTTAGGGTCTGTGTCTTAGATGTTGCGAACGCGCTTCGTAATGACGGGGTGCCAGGTTCGA
This sequence comes from Candidula unifasciata, assembly GCA_905116865.2. Lineage (NCBI taxonomy): Eukaryota > Metazoa > Mollusca > Gastropoda > Stylommatophora > Geomitridae > Candidula > Candidula unifasciata. The sequence continues at coordinate 156,840 of CAJHNH020008068.1, forward strand.
TCCCAGCTGCGGACGGTTTGTCTTGCATTTGTTTCGATAATAGTATCCAGAGATTTCAGTACAAAGGTAAAAACTACTACACGTAAAATTTGCCTACAAAAACCACAACAGCCATAAAAAAGCTGGAGTTGGTTCTGCGACGTCCTATAAAGGATACACTACTAACTTTTAACAGTTTTTAAAATTTCTTGCCCGGTTCGCTAGCTAAGTTGGTTAAACCTGACTGCAGCCGGCGACCGGTTGACGAATTCCTTGTGGTCGGGGTTCACGCCTGGGGGTAGGCAGAAAAGCCACATTTCTCCCAGAATCAAGGCCGAAGGGTTGTGATATCCATAGTACCGAGCCAAAGGGTTAACAACTGTTGGTTTCTGGATACTTAAAAATATGTAGATATATTATTTATATGTTTTCTCTTCAGTAGTTTCTAATGCAGCTTTAGCTTGTCGAATGTCTGTGCGTAAATGATTACTTCCCTCTCCCATAACGCTGCGTCTGTTAGTTACTGCGGCACTTGATTTCAAGACTTCGGCAGTCACTCGTTGGCACAGATCTCTAGATTTTCAAGTGAGTGTTTCAGTCGCGCCTTGTGTTGAATGGTCGAATTTAATTAAAGAGGAAGTCGCGGAACGCTGCAGTATAATTCTTGTTAGCTTTGTGTGCACGATGTACCTGGGGAGTATCTGGGGACATCTTCTGCTACTTAAAGCGCTAAGTAACATTTTATCGTCGGCGTCTGTGGCTTCGGCCGCGCTTCGTAATGCCGGGGTGCCGGGTTCGATCCTAGCGTTTGCGAACTTCCTCTATTTCTCAGCTCGCACATAACGATTTTTCAAAATGAACAACTTAACAACATAGATATAGCTTTGGATAGAAAAACGTTGAGAACAATGTAATTAGAATGTCTTTGCACTCGAACCCTTAAAGGCATAGAAATAAAGTCAGGGAAAAAATGAACTTGAGAATATGGGGGGGGGGGGGTGGGGGGGGGGACTACATGCAGTAGATAGACGAACTTTGCATGAGTTGGTTTATGGACTGTGCTTTTTTGGGGGGATAAAGGGCAGAGGAATTGAATGGCTACATCTGGTAGTGCTACCTGGTGTAACCTGCTGTCCTGTGTAATTCTTCCTCTTCCCTTTTTCTTCCCTTTTTTTTCATCTTCTCTAGGACCGCCTCGCAGCATCAGGACAGGCGCAGATCTACGCAACGGGCGCCTCGCAGCATCAGGACAGGCGGAGATCTACGGAACGGGCACCTCTATTCGCCTCGTATATTGTACTTTACAGTGTCTCCGATATTTTGGCGGTCCGTGTTCTGCGTGGTCGACTTTTGATTCTGTTACCGCTGTATCTGCATAACATTTCTTTGTGAGATGCCCAGTGTGTTGCCAGTCTTGTTACGTGACCAAACCATTTGATCTGTTGTCTACCGATAACGTTTAGTGTTAGTTCTGTACAACAAAATAAGTCGGGAGATGTGAACCAGCGTCAGTGCACACGGTTATAAACCAGAAGTGCCCTGCCACCAGTACGGACAGCTGAAAAGAATTGTCTGCCTGTGTCGCCGTTCGCACGTAACTCTGTAGCTACAGCGACGTTCCTCTATTTACCTCAGAGTATCACTCTGGTGCCCATTTCCTAGAGGCTGGGTGAACCCCGGGAGCCGCCCGGTTTCGAACACCGACCGTGGGCTGCAGCGAGTCGCAGCTGGATTTGAAAGCGAGCTTCTTATCGACTGCGCTAACGCGGCCCCCTGTTGGTTCTGTGTCACACTGCTCCTGATATCATCGTCCCTAAGTTGATCTTCCCTTGTTACACCAAAACGTTTCTTTCCTGTGATGTGATTGGCAACCATGAACCTCTTGTAACCAGGCGAACAATGCAATGGTATCGACATTGAATCAGATCTAGCGGTCTCTCAACAATAACACTGCAGGCAGAAGTCTAGGCAGACCAAGAAAGACCTGGTGACAGAACCTGACTGACTAGACAGGCCTCATGTATGCAATCCTGAAGTCCATCGTCACTGACCGCCAAAGGTGGAGAGAGCTGATCAGACAGTCAACAGAAGCTGGTGACCCAACGATACGTTGTGTACCGGATGATGATGATGACGATGAAGCTAGCAAGAGGAGCATCCCAGTCTGAGCGGACCCAGTAACGCTGAAGGTGAAAAGTACGCGGGAAAAAAGGGGAGGGGGGGGGGGGGAAGAAGACATTCGTTGGATAGGGCCTGCATATCGTTGCTGCCACAGGGGAACAGTCAAGTAAAAGGGAAGCCCACCGCGGAAGAAAAAGATAGCAGGATAAATGACAAGCGCAGAGGTCACATCAAGGATTATAGGCAGATTCGAACCGGTGTTGGATATCTGGCGAAGCATCGTCGGCATCTGGGCCGCGTTACCTGCCTTGTTGTGTAACCCAGAGCCAGAAACAATAACTGGGGCTACAAACACCAAGCAGGTAGGTGGGGGGAAGCCAGCCAGCCCTCTAGCAAGATGCCGGCTGGCATTCAGAGAAAGTCGGTCGAAGAAAATCACGATCAGCACTGATATGTAGCCACGGCTACCAGGCCAAAGTTCTCTCTCTCTCTCTCTCTCTCTCTCTCTCTCTCTCTCTCTCTCTCTCTCTCTCTCTCTCTCTCTCTCTCTCTCTTTCTCTCTCTCTCTCTGGTTCGCTCAGCATTCTCTGTGCATCTATGTACGCACATGGTCTGTCTGTCCATCTTTCCATATGTCCGTCCGTCCGTCTGTATGTCTGTCTGTCTGTCTGTCTGTCTGTCTGTCTGTCTGTCTGTCTGTCTGTCTGTCTGTCTGTCTGTCTGTCTGTCTGTCTGTCTGTCTGTCTGTCTGTCTGTCTGTCTGTCTGTCTGTCTGTCTGTCTGTCTGTCTGTTGTTCGAAAATGAAGACGTTAGACGAGGCATTCCTGCGTTTGTAACTAATATTTAAGTGCTGTCGATGGTGTTTATATTCTGCAACTTCTTAGACTTACACAATTATTAGGTTAGGTTTATTACTTTACTTTAAAAAAAAAGTGTAGTCATGTAAGTAAAATTCGAGCACATTCTAGCCTTCGTAATTCAGGTTTAGATGATGTGAACATTTTTAAAAAATATGATTAACTATGCAATGATGTACGAATAAATAACTGTGTGCAGGAGTAGTCAGGAATGGTCTGCGTGCCCATTTCTTAACCCTTTGAAAATAAAGTCTGTCTGTCTGTCTGTCTGTCTGTCTGTCTGTCTGTCTGTCTGTCTGTCTGTCTGTCTGTCTGTCTGTCTGTCTGTCTGTCTGTCTGTCTGTCTGTCTGTCTGTCTGTCTGTCTGTCTGTCTGTCTGTCTGTCTTTCCGTCTGTCTGCATGATTTTTATTATCCAGAAGCCATGAGTTGTTAACCTTTAGGCTCGGTACTATGGATATCTCAACCCTTCGGCCTTGACTCCGTATAAATACCGTAAATCTGGGAGAAATGTGGCTTTGATGCCTACCCCCGGGTGTGAACCCAGACCACAAGGAGCTCGTCACCCGGTCACCGCGCAATCCGGTTTAGCCAACTACGCTAGAGAGCCGGGCGTCTGCATGATTAAGTTGGTATTCTTGTCTTCTCGTGTCTGGATCAGAAAAACAGCTTACCAGCACCTGAGTTCTCTTAAAATAAAGATGCGTCCTATCACCAGGCACAGTCATGAGGTAATATTCTCCTAACCACGATCCAACAATGGGGTCGTGGAATTTACTCCAATTGTATGTCTTCCTCTGATATTCCTGGCCATGTGGCGTTGGTAGTCATGTCTGTCCACAACTGTTTGTGTCAGGTACTTCTAGTCAATTCTGACACATGTAGTTTCCATGCCAGGGAGGTGCCTAGTTGACCATGTTCTTAATGCACCTGTTTCCATAGCGAGGGGCACACGCCAGCTGGAGGTGACAGGTTCGATTTCCGGCACGGTAACTATAAGGTTAAAGGTTAGTTGCGTATCCTTTACAGGACGTTGCAGAACCAACCCTAACAGTCCCTGGCTGTTGTGTGGTTTCCCTAGGCAAATTTACGTCCAGTAGTTAGCCATTGCTTACCTGACGGTCGGCTTTCTTGATACCACTGTCCAAACCAACGCAAGGCGCGTTGCCCGCAGCTGGGATCGAACCCGGCATTACGAAGCATTCGCATCGACTTAGCCACAGAGCCGACCGGTAACTATAGCCTTCGATTTTGATGTTGTCTAGTGTGTTCTTATATCTTTCTACTTCTTTCTATGAGCGCCTGTCATTATATTTTCTGTTTCTTGATTTATTGCCTATTTGGCGTTCCAGTGGAAGCTAAGCTGTATTGTATGAATTAATGGGGGACCTGCGTCTCTATCACACGCGGCCTTTATCAACGCCTTGAACCTTCTCATCTGAAAACTTCAGGCAAACTGAAGGGAGAGAATACTTGAGTGCCAGTGGCACGACTGTGGTAGAAAACATGGCCTTGTGTTTTGACATTTAAGGACTGAAATTGAAAAAAAAAAGTGGCTTATTGGAATCCACGTGGGATTACGTGTGTTTGCTGCCACGTTGCCTGGAGTTTGTCACAGAATAGATGTGCTTTTTTTTTTTTTTTAAGTTGAGACAGGGGTGATTAAAAAGTTGTGACAGCTGGGAACATCTTGCCCCGAGGTCAGCAGATTTTTGAGGTGTTGCGCTAAACCACTGATGCTGCAGGTGACTCAACATGCTCAACTGTAAAAAGGTAAAGTCGGGAGATGTGAACCAACGTCATTGCACACACACGGTTATAAACCATAACTGCTCTGCCACCAGTACGGACAGCTGATAAGAATTTGTCCGCCTGTGTCGCCGTCCGCGCGTAACTCTGTAGCTACAGCGACGTTCCTCCATTGACACCAGACTTTTAACTCTGGTACCCATTTTCTAGAGGTTGGGTGAACCCCGAGAACCGCCCGGTTACAAACACCGGCCGTGGGCTGCAGCGAATCGCTAACGCTGCCCTTCTCTGGTCTTCTCTGTGATATATATATATATATATAATCATAATGTAGTAGGTTTAGGTTTAGACAACGGATCAGCATCATACCCGTAAGTTCACCTTTCTACTTCTGACTCAAACCTAAGTCCGAACAATCTCAGTGCAGTGCACGAACTCCGTAGCACCACCAAGGATCATGAAATAGTTTGGGTAGATTTTAAACTCCAGATTTTAGCCCTGGCACTGTCGTTAGGCTACTCTTTTTCAATGTAGCAGGTCCTTTGCAGAACGTCGCTCTCATCACGTTCTGTTTGAAAGAAACTCGGTCTCTCGCCAGCTCTACCACCTCGTGTACTCTCATATTCAAGGAGTCGCTTATATCCTGTGCCCATCTTCGCTTTGATCAGCCCCTGCCCCTCCTTCGTGTTACCATGCCTTCTACTATTATTTGTTCCCCAGCCCACCACGGCGCTTGATATGACCAAAACATTTCAGTTTAGGTCAGAAGATGCTGTTTACCAGCCAATCTTCTTTGATGATCAGATTGTTTAAACTGTCAATATTTCTTCTCTTTCTTTGTCCCCTGGTATTCTGAAGATCTGTCTATAGCATTTCAGCTGGGAAGCCCATATGTTGTTTTTTCCTTTTAGGACTGGGAGATAGTCCACGACTCACATCGTGTATGTATGTATGTATTTTACGCGCGCGCACACACACACACGCACGCACACACACACATGCACACACACACACAATCGAACAAATGTTTAAAGTTTTATCTTTAGAAGACCTATTTGCTGCTGTTATCCTCGTGTGGATTCTGTTCTCCCGTGTTGCCCTTGGTCAGCCTCTTTTATTTGTGTCCCCCTACCTAACCAGCCACCCCCACCCGCGCCAGCACCACCACTATTTCTATCCCATCGCGTTACTCCGGGGACCGTCGTGGCGTAGCGGCTAGTCGCTTGCCAGCGGATCTGCTGGTGGTGTGGTTCAGATCCTGGCAGGTCTGGACGTCCCCCCCCCCCCCTCAGAAATGACCTTGGCTGCTAGGTCGACGCAGCCTTAAATGGGTACCACGTTCTGGGAAGTAAAGGCGACGGCGTGATATTTCTCCATGGCCTTTGACCACATCACACATCGAGTGCCCATCGTTCTATCAAATATAGTTTTAAAACCATAAGCCTTATAAAGACGTTCAAAAGACAGTCATTTTCTGGTTACTTACTTCGTTCCTCCGTTCATTGGAGCGCTTGCTACGAAATCTCAAAGAAACGAAAGGATTAAAGAGAAACATTACTAGTGACAATTCACTGGAGCACTTAAAACTTTGAGAAAACTACTTACTATACAAATATTCTGTGACTCTCATACACGGTGACTTCCCCTGTCAAGCAGATAGGCTGACTCAAGTGGCATCCCACTTGTATTTTTGCGTGATGTCTTTTGTCATCAACTTCTCGTCTTTCTCCTCTTTGGTGGCCTAAGAGTTATGTGTGAATTTATTTAGCATTGCTGTCTCCCATAACGCCATGTGCAACTCGGGGAATCTGGCTGACACTAAGTAGGATTTAAAGACAACAAAAAATTGCCTAAGTCTTCCATGTCGTACCTTCCTAAAATGTGAGATGGGTTCCAGGAATTATCATGGAAAGCAAAGACAGCCGGCGCGATTTTGATCACATCCTCTATTGGTCTATAAAAAGGTGTCTAGCATCGTATGCCAGACATGCCACTAGCCACGAGCAGGTCCTTTTACTTATTTTGTTTTCAGACATTATTATTGTTATTACTGCTGTCGTTTCTGCAGCTGCTGCTGTTACTACTACTGCTGCTGCTACTATTTCTGCTGCTGCTGCTACTACTACTGCTACTTTCTACTACTACTTTTTCTACTACTACTACTACTGCTGCTGCTGCTGCTGCTGCTGCTACTACTACTACTACTACTACTACTACTACTACTACTACTACTACTACTACTACTACTACTACTACTACTACTACTACTACTACTACTACTACTACTACTACTACTGCTGCTGCTGCTGCTGCTGCTGCTGCTGCTGCTACTACTACTACTACTACTGCTGCTGCTGCTGCTGATACTGCTGCTACTACTGCTGCTGCTACTAATACTGCTGCTACTACTACTACTACTACTGCTGCTGCTGCTGCTACTCTAGTCCGTTCCAAAAGTTGTGCTAAATTGTACAAGCATGTAACCTGTTAATAATCACACCGCTGTATGAAAATAATTGTAATGTAAACAAACACCTCGTTTTTATTTTGTCTTTGTTGTTGTTGCGGTGTATGAGAAAAACACACACACACACGCGCGCGCGCACACACACACACACACACAACTCGATCTCGAGCACACAGTTATTAGCATGTTTACAGCAGTTGGCTTGAGGTCAAGGTGGCCTAACATCAGACTGCTTTTTACCTCTTTGCTTTCGTCTTATGCTATTTATTTCTGTGCTTTCCGGCGTATGGCGTGACAAGGGCATTGACCTGATCTATAATTCTGCTGATCGTATAGCGTGGCGAATTATGACCACTTATGCTTATCGGCACGGCACATGGTGATGCTTTTTCCAAGGAGAAATGGGCGCTGATGGATGTTTTACCCCTGGTAAGGGGGCGGCTAGCGAAAACTTTCTTCAAGAACCAGGGAACCAGTGGTCTCCAACCCTTTGTCAGGTCGCACCCCATCCCCCCTTTTGATAATATGGCAAGACCCTCAGGCGCCCCTTCCCCTTAAGAATGTGACAAGATACCCCCCCCCCCTTTCCCCGTGAGTATCTGACACACACCCACACATAACAAATTGTGATTACAAGTTGGAGAACAATAGATTTGAAAAAGAAATATGGGGATAAGGTTCGAATGTATTCTTATTGTGTAATTAATTAAATGGGCATTTGTCATTATTAATACAATTTTTACGATCTGCTCATGAAAACAAAAACGTCCGTGTGGTTTGTATAAAGTTATAAAAATATTTTGTTTATAATTAAACTAAAGCAACATTTTATTATAACGGATTGTCACAAGTACAAATGCAATCACTTTCTGTCAGGGTCAGGAAAAGAGGTAATATTGTTGATGATAATGATGGTAATGCTTTTGACAGATAATGCCGTATTGCAGTATTATACTTCCGATCTTCACTTAGGCCCCTTTTCTAGTAA
>CAJHNH020008068.1:170000-381495 GCA_905116865.2 Candidula unifasciata
CTGCCAATGCTGGGTTTTCCCCCCAGATCTGGGTTTTTATTTGACGCCTTGGGGAAATCTGTTTTTTTTTTTTTTTTTTTTAAATATATCCTTATATAAAAGTGGTAAATGTTTCGTTTCGTAACTATAAATTTTGTACATTTTAACCATTTGGCGGTTTTTTTTTTTTTTGGTTCTTTGTCTTTGTATTGCTTGTGTCTTTGTTTGGCGAAGCCGGGTTTTTAAAATAATCCCCACAAATCCCTGATTAAAACCCATCCATGGTCAGTTCCTTTGTAGAAGGGCTAGGTTTGGCCGTTCAGAATACATGCGGTGCACATTTCCATTTGGAAGAGTTTGGTTTAACAATAGAGATCTTCCTCGCATGCTCATTCCCTAGTTAACAGTTAATTGCGTATTCTTTGCAGGACATTGCAGAATCAACCCCAGCAGTTTTTTCTTTCTGTTATGGTTTTTTCTTTCTAGGCAACGTCAGTTTGTCATTGCTTTCTAAACAGTCAGCTCTCAGTACCACTGTCGAAACCAACACAAGACAAACAGTCCGCAGGTGGGATCAAACCCGGTACCCCGGCATTGCGAAGCCCGTTCGCAACACATAAGCTACAGAAACGGAATATGTCCTAGTACAGAGGCCTAACTGGATTGTCAAAACCCTTCAGTCGCACATTTCCTAGTGGAAAGACGACTGTCAGGATGCTTTCATCACTCATTCCCTAGTATAGGGCCCAGGCTTGAGTCATCGATCGATTCGGCTGACCATTAAATCCTTCCACCGCACATTGTCTAGTAGAAGGGCGCTCGATTTGACCCCTTTTTTAAGTATCCAGAAACCACGATTTAACCCCTCTGGCTCGGTACTATGGATATCGCAACCCTTCGGCCTTGATTCCATGATAGGTACCGTAAATATGAGAGAAGTGGGGCTTTTCTGCCTACCCCCCGGTCGGGCACCCGGAACACATGGAGTTCGTCACCCGGTCGCCGCACAGTCAGGTTTAACCAACTGAGCTAGCGAGCCGAGCGATTTGACCGTTAATATTTTCTCATCCAGCATTTTCTAGTAGAAGGGCTCGACTTGACCATCAGTTTTCTTTCATCGCCTATTCTCTAGTAAAGAGCAGATCTGGACGACTGTTAACAACTCATAGGCGAGGCGAGACAGATGTACAATCAGACGGTTACTGATACCATCAAAATTGGAACTCTTGGCTTGCTGCTGAAATTTGGGACGGAGCGCTTATGGGAGTGTCCCGAGTGCTAAAATGTATGTTCGTAATTCAACATTTATTCTCTAGTAAAGAGGCTTGACAAGACCATCAAGATATTTTGATCGCTCATCCCCTAGCAGAAGGTCTAGTCATGGCACATGCTCTAGTTCAAGGCCACTTGACTTGACCATCAAGATATTTTGATCTCCCATTCTCTAACCACCGACCCGGCTGCATCGAGATACCAGCTAAGTGATTTTGTGTATCTATGTAGTATTGTTTAATTTGTATGTGCTGATGAAGGCTCAATAGCCGCAACGTTCACGTTTTGTTTGTATTTGTTATATTGTGAAACTTGCAAATATACTTTTCGTTCGGCTTTATATCTTTTCTTGATATCCCTAGCAGAAGGGCCAGTCATGGCACATGCTCTATCTAGTTCAAAGCCACTTGACTGTCAAGATTTTGTCATGGCTCATCCCTGGCAGAAGGGCCAGTCCTGGTTCAACGGTGTGAGCGTCGAGTGGCGGCAACCACGCTTTTGAGCCCAGCTACACACGCTTGCGTATCTTGCGTACCCTTATCTGAGGCTTTCCGCGATCCCCTGACGACTGACAGTCGGTAGTAAACAGCAACCTCGTGGCCGGTGTGAAAGATGAGCCTGCCGTGCCCCGGGCATCTTGATGATGACTACATCGGTGAGCGGCGTGAGGCCTTGTGGCCAACAGTAGCTTAGGCCTCGACCTAGCGACTCATGGTTGCCATATTGGCATTTTTTATGCCAGATTCCACAAAATTGGCATATTTGAAATTGAACTGTCATAAGATAATGAACTGGCATATTTTGGCATATTGGGGGTTTCCTGGCTTTTCTTATCAAGATGTGCTCACATTTGCTTCATGGTTCCTCCGTTAGAAACACGCAGATTTGCTAAAAGCAATGTAGACCTACAGTTAACATCTTTATTTCAGTTTGACTTTGTTGTGATGTCTTGGTACGGACTAACGGAGATTCGCGCCATTTCTTATTGTATTTGTTGTCTTCCTAACCGGATCGTGACTTCGATAAACCAAGGCCCTCTGTAATTTATTATGTTAATCTACCAGAATAAATGTTGGATATAAAACCAAAACCCGCCTCTGATACCAAGTGATTCAGACTGTTCAGAAACTACCAGAGGGCAAAAAATAGAGAGGATATAGACCTAGTTCTATTTGTGACAGATTTTATTACTTTTACCAATGGCCACGTCATCCGGAAAAAAAAAAGGAAAGCCATCTTATGACATCGCAAATATAATAGTAACTGGAAGAAAACATACCCACGGCTCAGAAGATCTTCAGACGGATCAGAGGCAGCATATTGTAAACTGTGTCAGTGCACTGTTGCACCAAGAATTAGTAGCATATCAAATCATGAAAATCCGAAAAACAGGATAAAAACTCTGGTCAAAAAGCCAGTCACAGCTTATTACAACAATGACTCCTAGGCAAAGTAATGTTGAAGTTAAAGGCAGCAGAGTTACAACTTGCATGACCTGCCATTGTGCAATACGCACAATTGATTATCTAAGTGAAATAATGAGAGCCCGTGGTCGGGAAAGTACATTGGAGCACATACAACTGCATATAACTAAATGTTCACACATAATAACAAATATAATATCGCCTGAACTTAAGGATAACCTTATTGATGATTTTTGGAACAAGAAATGTGGCATCTGTATATATGACTGGGAAAGACTTCACCCCATCTGAGAAAATGCTTAAAGATTTTAAACCAGAAAAGGTTTACGTTGTGTCTTCCACTTGTTCCAGTGACAGTGAAGAATTCAAACTAGAGCTTTTGGTGTGAAGCGAGTACAATGTTACACTTTATTTGGCATTTTCTGGCATATTTTGGGTCATGGTTTGGCATAAAATGAAGGTTTTTTTTTTTAAAAATGTGGCAACCCTGCCTAGCGTGTCTGCTAATCTCTGTATTTCAAGGCTGAAATATGGAGACACCGAGACAGTGTGTTTTCGGATGCGAGGACGGATAGACAGGCGGGTAGACAGATTGGTCGCTTGGTGATCGCCAGTTGGTTGGTAGATAGGTAGGTAGATTGATCTTTCCGCATTCTCCTCTCTCCTCTTTCTCGCATGCTCTCACTTTCCTTCTGTCCCTGTCCTCACTGTTTCCCTCTCTCTCTGTCTTTGTCACCCTTCCCTCTTTCTCCCCTCTCTTTTTCCCCCTCCCTCTTTCTCCCCTCTCCCACTTTCCCCCCTCCCTGTACTCACCTTTCTATTACTTTTTCGTTTCCCCTTTTTCTCTAGCCATGTTCTGTTTTTAGCTGAAGATTTTGAAGGGGCATCGGTTGCAAGCCTTTGTATGTGCTGCGTAGATGCTGGTGTAATCTATTTTTATGGCCTGTGTTATTCAGTCTGTCCACATTCGACCATGAGCTGTGCTTCCGTTGTGTCTAAGAGACAGGGTTCTCTATGGCGCTCCGTCTGGTCATAGTCCTGACACATGTCCGAACTAGTTTACCTGTTGTATCTTGATGTCGTTTTTCTCTCACCCGCTCCCTCTAAAATGGTAAACATGTTCGGTGACTATATTCGGTGTTTTAATCGACCTCACAGCTATGCTGAAGAATAACGCCTATTTCAGGATTTAACTCTTCGTGGGAGCTGCTTGTAGCTAAATCCGTCTTAACATTATTATGAGCCCTAGGGCAAGTTACTGAGCTGGGGCAGTACTACCGAGCCTCCGGACAAATCACGGTGCTGGGGCAGTACTACCGAGCCTCTGGATAAATCACTGTGCTGGGGCAGTACTACCGAGCCTCCGGACAAATCACTTTGCTGTGGCAGTACTACCGAGCCTCCGGACAAATCACTGTGCTGGGGCAGTTCTACCGAGCCTCCGGACAAATCGCTGTGCTGGGGAAGTACCGAGCCTCAGGGCAAATCACTGTGCTGGGGCAGTACTACCTAGCCTCCGGACAAATCACTGTGCTGGGGCAGTACTACCGAGCCTCTGGACAAATCACTGTGCTGGGGCAGTACTACCGAGCCTCCGGACAAATCACTTTGCTGTGGCAGTACTACCGAGCCTCCGGACAAATCACTGTGCTGGGGCAGTACTACCTAGCCTCCGGACAAATCACTGTGCTGGGGCAGTACTACCGAGCCTCCGGACAAATCACTGTGCTGGGGCAGTACTACCGAGCCTAAGGGCAAATCACGGTGCTGGGGCAGTACTACCGAGCCTCCGGACAAATCACTGTGCTGGGGCAGTACTACCGAGCCTCCCGACAAATCACTATGCTGGGGCAGTACTACCGAGCCTCCGGACAAATCACTGTGCTGGGGCAGTACTACCGAGCCTCCGGACAAATCACTGTGCTGGGGCAGTACTACCTAGCCTCCGGACAAATCATTGTGCTGGGGCAGTACTACCGAGCCTCCGGACAAATCACTGTGCTGGGGCAGTACTACCTAGCCTCCGGACAAATCATTGTGCTGGGGCAGTACTACCGAGTCTCCGGACAAATCACTGTGCTGGGGCAGTACTACCGAGCCTCCGGACAAATCACTGCTGTGCTGGGTCAGTACTACCGAGCCTCCGGACAAATCACTGCTGTGCTGGGGCAGTACTACCGAGTCTCCGGACAAATCACTGCTGTGCTGGGTCAGTACTACCGAGCCTCCGGACAAATCACTGCTGTGCTGGGGCAGTACTACCGAGCCTCCGGACAAATCACTGCTGTGCTGGGGCAGTACTACTGACGGTCCTGGCTGGGACCTTTACGACAACCACTCACTAGAATGAAATGTCGATGGTGCATCATATTAAAACGTAACCAAAGATTAGATGATCCAGTTTAACGTCGAGGATTGCTTTCTGGGTGGTCGGCTTCTCGATACCACTGTCGAAACAGCTGGGATCGAACCCGGCACGCCGAAATTACGGAGCGCGTTCGCAATGCCTAAGCCACAGACACCGACAGATGATGCAGTATGAAATTAATATAAACTTTTTTTTTTTTTTAAATAGCCAACTACTTGACATGTACAGATTAATATGGGCCTATTCTGTAGAGCCGCCCTGTGTGGCAAGCGCCCAGCTGTCCTATGCGTTGAGACGACCTGCCTCTAGCGTCTCAGAAAATGTGAATTGTTCGCCCGTCTGCCGACCAGCAGGTCGTTGGTTCGAATCGGCATTTGCCGGATTGGGGGCGTGGGGTGGGAGGGGGGGGGGGGATAATTCACTTTGGCTACGAGGCCGACCAAGTTTAAAATGGGTACCAGGCAGTTTCTTGGGAAGTCAAGCGATGGGATGATGTTAAGGACATCAGCCAACTAGCGCCTTGAAAACTGTGAGTCTAGCGTCTAATGCCCAGGGCTCCACTAGCGTCAAGTAAGTCCCCGGTCGACTCTTGTTCTGTATTGTCTTCATTACCAGATTTGTCTCCGTTCACCGCATGTTTGAGGTTTGAACAAGAATCAACATCGTGGCGCAGAGTTGTTACCCTTAAGTGCTCCGTTCTTCTTCTAACTCTTAATAATTTTCGGTAATTTTCCTTTTTGTTCAACCTATGTCGGTAACTACGAGATTTCGTGGGAAAAGTCCAGTATTAAAAGGGGGGGGGGGGGGAGTTTAGGATTTAGGGTTAGTGTTAATCGTTGTTCATTTCACATCCTGACACCCCTGTACTACTGGACCTGACACCCCTGTACTACTGGACCTGACACCCCTGTACTACTGGACCTGACGCCCCTGTACTACTGGACCTGACACCCCTGTACTACTGGACCTGACACCCCCTGTACTACTGGACCTGACGCCCCTGTACTACTGGACCTGACACCCCCTGTACTACTGGACCTGACACCCCTGTACTACTGGACCTGACACCCCCTGTACTACTGGACCTGACACCCCTGTACTACTGGACCTGACACCCCCTGTACTACTGGACCTGACACCCCTGTACTACTGGACCTGACACCCCCTGTACTACTGGACCTGACACCCCTGTACTACTGGACCTGACACCCCTGTACTACTGGACCTGACACCCCTGTACTACTGGACCTGATTGGGGACTCCCCATGAAATCTCCGAGACCCCAAGATGGGGTTAATTAAAAAAAAAAACCTAATCGGCACTCTGTTGATGATAGGGTCGACATCACGTTGGCCGCCTTTACTTTCCGCTACATTACCTGGAGGCAACCTTGTTGAGCGCATGTCTTCTCCCGGAACCTTTACAATTCTGTGATATGCATGTCCTGTTTATCTGTACCGGTTTATGTTGGCAGGTTTAGAAGCCCATTGTCTTGTTTACTTCGGTTATCTGTTAATTGTGAAGATGTTGAAGTTTACCCAGTCCTTATGTTTATTCATTTGCCGAAGAAGTCGGATGTGTCGACCGAAAGGCACACATATCACAGCTATGCTGTTAACAAACACGTCGCAGTTACGTCTAAAACGAAAACAATAACAAAACAAAAAATCTGATGATTGAAGAGAATTCTTTTCCGTTGCGTCATTACCGTTAACGTTTATTGTCCGCCAGTGCCATCTAATTTATTTGTCTATCTACAGTTGTTGTCTCTGGTCTTTGAATCATTTCTTATTTCTATCTCTGCTACTGAGTTAGCTCCTTGGTCCTCCTGTCACTGCCTTTCTTTCCCTGCCCAAGCACAAAGCTCATCGTTCATCCGTGTATCACATAAATAACTTATATATTTAATATCTGTGAATCATGAATTTCGCGATTTGTATTCATTCTCTTTGGTGTATTTGATGTATCGACTTCCAGACCTTTCCCCTTGTATTAGTTTGTCTGTTAACTAGAGCAGTGTCGAGGAACTCCTTCTCCAGTTTCACCCCCAAAGAGATGAAAGCAATGAACGTATTGCCCGTGTTGTATTCTTTCTGATCCTAGGGTCTTTGTTTCGCTGTGGGGCTTCATAGATTGCCAACCCGGTAGAGCAGACATCAGCCTTAACGACAGGTAACATACCGACAATCAAAACATAGGCATTGATCATCAGTCTTACAACTGGACAGTACAATTAGAGTGGCTTGCGCTACAGTAGTCTGCAAATATTGCCTTTTAAAAAATGTTTTTATACACCAATCGGTACTAGTTTTTTGTTTTGTTTTTTGTTCAGTCCATATCGCGGACTTCGTGATTTCATGGGAAAAGTCCGGTATTAAAGAGGGGGAGGGGGTGAAAGGTTTAGGATTAGAGTTAGTCGATGTTCATTTCACATCCTAACACCCCTCTACTATTGGACCTACCCGGGAACTCCCCGTGAAATCTCCGAGTCCCTGAGATAGGGTGAATTGAAAAGAACCCAATCAGCACTTTGTGGATGATAGGGTCACCATCACGTTGGCCGCCTTTACTTTCCGCTACATTACCTGGTACCCCTTTACGGCTAGATCGATCTGAGAGCCGAGGTTGTTTTTATTATAAAAATATATCCGCCGCGTTGTGGGTTTGAACTCTGGACCTTGGCGTCTGTAAAGACACGTCTGTCCCGCTTCCCGGCGGTCTGATATTTCCTTGTCAGCACCAGATGGCCCCGATCTCCTGCCTGGAGCCGGACATCCACCGTCCTCAGCGACCCTGGCTTCCCTACAGGTCAGCTCACCACCCCTGCGTGCCAGACTGGCTTGCTTGCTGATGCCAGTGACTTCCGCTTCCGACGTACATTCTTCCGCTCGTTGTATTGTGAAGACAGTAATTGAGGAACTCAGGGGTTACACCAGGGGATAGACGAACAGCACATACAATAGTTTGCAGCGTAGACAAGAATATTGAAGATCTGTTAGAGCTAACCTTCACTGCGAAGAGGACGCCTGATATATTTAAACAAAACAGTTCAGTCTGTTCTTCAAGATTTATGTAGTCTTCTTGTTTACGTCCTTTTTTGTTCACGCGTCGATGGAGATAAAAGGTGCTGTTGCGTGCTGCTCTGGCTGCTTCGACCTTAGACACATCGTGGTGCTGTAGAGTTTCTCTGTTGTTGTCTTCCCATCTTGTTCTTGGTTTACCTCTTGCTCTACGCCCATCTCCTCTTTTTGTATATTCCCTGTATGGTATAGCATCAGAAGGCATTATCACCAAGTGAGCAAGCCTTGATTTGCTGTCTTTGTAATTTAGAATAGGTTCTGTGCTGACTTTATCTCGCACGACCTCATTCCTGATTGTATCCCTTCTTATCATTCCTACAGTCTTTTTCCATGGTTACTAATTTTCATTTATGTTGTGTTGTGAGTGACCACATCTGGCACTGATAGCATAGGGTGGGAATGGATGTGCTTTGTATGAGACGTTTCTTTGTGCTGTTTGAGATTGCCTTGTGCTGTAAAATGCTGTATATGTCAAATGTTAATCTACGTATTTGTGTATAACTACTACTAAGCCTATCCCTAACCACCCTGCACTATGGGACGTTCTGGTGATGTCCCTACCAAATCATGAAGCCGACGAGATGTCGTATAAAATTAAAGTATCAAACCTTCCTCTGGTACTCATTAACTATTACACCTCAATTAGACTACATCAAGTCTATCAGCCGCCGTTCTCGACTTTGGTCCAACGGCTAACGTGCCGTCTGACCTCACTTATCACTTCGGCCTTGAATATTACTTGCCCACACGTGCCTTGCACGCGCTGTCTGCCTGGCATGTGTTGACCATGAGCTACACTCCTAAATAAGGTCATCACGGAGGTCAGATTGGGGAGGGGGGGGGGGGGCAACAACCGCTGACAATGCAGATTATTTCAACCCATGACCTTCCGGACCGGCAGATAAGTGTCGAGCTACTTCTCTACCGCGGTTATCTTTTAACTAATAACATAACAACCCCCACCCCCCAAACAGGGGAGATTGTGTAATGACCCACCTGACAATTAATAAAATAACAACCCCCACCCCAAACAGGGGAGATTGTGTAGTGACCCACCTGACAATTAATAAAATAACAACCCCCACCCCCCAAACAGGGGAGATTGTGTAGTGACCCACCTGACAATTAATAAAATAACAACCCCCACCCCCCCAAACAGGGGAGATTGTGTGGTGACCCACCTGACAATTAATAAAATAACAACCCCCCACCCCCCAAACAGGGAGATTGTGTAGTGACCCACCTGACAACTAATAAAATAACAAACCCCACCCCCAAACAGGGGAGATTGTGTAGTGACCCACCTGACAACTAATAAAATAACAACCGCCACCCCCCAAACAGGGGAGATTGTGTAGTGACCCACCTGACAATTAATAAAATAACAACCCCCACCCCCCAAACAGGGGAGATTGTGTAGTGACCCACCTGACAACTAATAAAATAACAACCCCCACCCCCCAAACAGGGGAGATTGTGTAGTGACCCACCTGACAACTAATAAAATAACAAACCCCACCCCCCAAACAGGGGAGATTGTGTAGTGACCCACCTGACAACTAATAAAATAACAAACCCCACCCCCCAAACAGGGGAGATTGTGTAGTGACCCACCTGACAACTAATAAAATAACAACCCCCACCCCCCAAACAGGGGAGATTGTGTAGTGACCCACCTGACAACTAATAAAATAACAACCCACCCCCCCCCCCCAAACAGGGGAGATTGTGTAGTGACCCACCTGACAACTAATAAAATAACAAAACCCCACCCCCCAAACAGGGGAGATTGTGTAGTGACCCACCTGACAACTAATAAAATAACAAACCCCACCCCCCAAACAGGGGAGATTGTGTAGTGACCCACCTGACAACTAATAAAATAACAACCCCCACCCCCCAAACAGGGGAGATTGTGTAGTGACCCACCTGACAATTAATAAAATAACAAACCCCACCCCCCAAACAGGGGAGATTGTGTAGTCACCCACCTGACAACTAATAAAATAACAACCCCCACCCCCCAAACAGGGGAGATTGTGTAGTGACCCACCTGACAACTAATAAAATAACAACCCCCATCCCCCAAACAGGGGAGATTGTGTAGTGACCCACCTGACAACTAATAAAATAACAACCCCCACCCCCCAAACAGGGGAGATTGTGTCGTGACCCACCTGACAACTAATAAAATAACAATTTTGTCCAGGCAGCGCCGTTAGGCTACTCTTTTCGATTTCCAACTGCCAAGGGATTTTTTTTACGTGCACAACAATACACACGGGCGTCCGATCTCACTACACAGAGACCGGGGGGGGGGATTTCTAGAACTCAAAGTCCACGTGAAAAAAATCCCAGCCGTTACGGGGATTGAACCCGGAACCTCTAGCACTCGGGGTTGACACCATGCCTCGACATAAAAGGCCAAAATATGCAGATATACCTGGCTCTAAACCTCGGTCTACCTGCCGTCTTTTTAAGGACGACTGCGAGAGATTCTATGTAAACGGGAGCAGAAAAAAGGGAAAAGGCGGGGGGGGGGGGAGGGGGGCGGCTAAAAAATTTAAGGACCAGACATTTGGGTATATTTATTTGTAACCGGTTGATAGTGATTTTTATACAGTTACAGCACGTTGAACAAGCTGATAAATTAGCTGCTGTCGACCTTCCGGGTGGTGAGCTACTTTATGATACGGTGGACACAGTGAAGGCTCTCTGGTATCAGGTTGACAGTAGACTAGAGTTTTCATACATTAACACTGACAGACTCATGTTAGCGGAGCTGAGCGACATTCTGGGCGATATTCAACGCTGAGGGAAAGCGTAAACTCTTTCTTTTCATCAGCTTGTGGCAGCTTGTATTGTGGTCATGCGGACTCTTCTTTGGTTACTGAAGTAGTAGACGGGGCACTTTTGGGGTTGTCCCTAGTGCAGTGATATGAATTATTGATTATCATTCCTTCAACATCAGCGGTTTGTTTTTAAACACGTTACTTGTCAGCATTACATGAACAGTGTTTAAAAACGCATTTTTTTTACAGTTATAAATTTTAGTTACTAATTTTGAAACCCAAATATGACATTAGAGTTTTTATGTAAGTCGGCAGTGCAGTCGAAAGTGTGGGGAGGAAAAGTGAGAGGGGAAATTAAGAAGACTTTGATCTGTCTGTCATGATAGAAAGTCTTATTTATGTTAGTGTTTATCGCTGTCTTGAGGATGGCTTGAGAAGAGCTAGCAATGGATCCATACCGTTTCTTGCAAAATGCCGCCTCCCGATTCGCTTACGTACAGATACCTATTTCATATCTCTCTTTGGTAACATTCAGAGCGGTCCATTTTAGTTTAACACACTTTACAGCATACTGTCGTTTATTATTTCTTTCACTGTTTACATAATACTTGAATACATTAGTCTTCTTTGCGTTCACCGGCTGTTAACTCTGGCGTTTGTCCAGCTCCGGACTTGTTCCAGAACCTGAGTTTTGCGTGCACATCCATTCTACAGATCTGGCTTATTTGGGTGCAGACTTTTGTTTCCTTGTCACTCAGGCAGGGTACTCACGACTTCAAAGGATTTCCCCCAGTTAATCGATTCCTACGACATGCTTGTTGGGGAGGCGGTGGGTGTTTTTTTTTTTTCTCCCACACAATGGTGCCCCGAAACCCACACGGTATTATAGCTGCTGTATTTTAGAGTCATTCAATTTTTCTGTGTTGTGTTTGGATTTTCATCGTTTTTTGCTGATGAGGGAAAGTCGCTGCAACGTCCTTTGTTTATTTATTGTAATTGTCCATGTAAAGCAAACATCTTCATGTTCTCTATCATTTTCTACTTTTTCTAAGACTGATAAGTTATTGCACTCTGCTTGGAAAAAACTGTTTTATGCGCATAGACATTAATTGCCTATCCTTTGCCGGACGGTGCAAAAACAGTTCTCGCATAACAAAAATAAAAATCACTGATTTTTAAAGGCAAGCGTTTAGCAGTTTGTCATTGAAATGGCTCTCCGTATTACTGTCGAAATCAACGACGAACAGCAGTCTGCTGCCAAATCGCTCGCAGCTGGAATCGAGATTGGTTCTTCGGAATTAGGAAGCGCGTTTGCAAAGAATAAGCCTGAGACGCCGACATAAGAGCATTCACTACTTCTTCTTTGTTCACCAGCTGTAAGCTGCGGGGGGAAGTCCTAGTAGTTCGTCTATTTGTGCCTGAGTTTTGCGTGTGCATCCGTTTTACTGGCTTGTGTGCTGGTTGTTCCTTGCCGCTGGGGCAATGATGCACTCAGACTTTGAAGGAAGTCCCCAATTAATCGACTCCTACGACATGCTTTTTTGGGGAGGCAGTGGGTCTATTCTAGTGTTCCCAACAGTGGGACCCACACGGGGACATAAAAACTGTGCAGACATTTCAGAATATGGGATCCCCGCCGCCACCCACCACTCCCTGTTTCCTCTTGCGCTGACTCATTGACGATTAGGTTCAGCTGCTATATGGTTTTCTAGACACGCCAGAATAGACAGATGCTAAATGGTATGCTAAATACGCCAGAATAGACAGATGCTAAATGGTTTACTAGATATACTGACGTAGACGGACCAGGACAAACAGCCTTGGTTGTTCTGGCCAGCACTGTTAAGTGAAAGTTTTAAGTAAACGTTAGATTAGGGCGTTAGATTCTGATAGTTAACTACTAAAGTCAGCTAAGAAACGCCTTCACTCAAATTGGATTTATTATCCCTAGAATCATTGTGACGATCACTGTGAAATAGTGTGTATGTCCTAATAGTTTACGAGCCACTAGATTTAAAAAAAAAATGATTTTGAATGAATCAAGAATTAATATCGCTCGTTGCTGTCGGGATATCCACATACGTGCACCCACCCCACCTTCAATAGCCAGCGAAGAGTTCCATACTGATGGTACTTGTTGCAACCTAATTACAAGTTCTCCTACTCATTGATTCTCCAGCTGTGGATGCTCTGTTGTTTTTCCCTCTCCCTCTTCTGCACTTTTTCTTGATCGCAGGGATCCTTCATCACCACCCCTGTATCATAGTTTATTTCATTGCCTAAAGGGGTGACAGCAGCCACTCAGTCAGCCCGTTCATTACCACGCACACCCGAATACCTGGACACACACAAAATCTTGATTTTGATCGTTACATTTGCAAAACACATTCCTAGTCTAAACAAACTGATTATTTTTTTCTGAATTATCATGTGCTACTTTGGAGGTTGTGTGTATTACCCATGTTCGTCTTCTTTGCGTTCACTGACTGTAAACACCAGCGGAAAATCTGGTTGTTTGTCCACTTCTGGACTTTCAATTTCTTTTTATCAATATATACCTTTTTTTTTTGTATGCAGACTGGTGGTTCCTTGCTTCTCGGGCTGATGCACTACCACTTCAAAAGAAACTCCCTAATTACTGAGCTGTTGCGATATGCTTGTTAGGGGGGGGGGGGCGGTGAGACTATCCCTCACCCCCCCCCCCCCACCCTCACAGTGGGGACCCGGTATACATACGTGGATGTATTTTTGTGGAGAGAGAGGGAGAGAGAGAGAGAGAGAGAGAGAGAGAGAGAGAGAGAGAGCGAGAGAACTGGGGAAAAGGCGGGTGGGGGAGGGGTGGTTCGATTTGGTTTGTTATTTTAAAATTCACATGTGCTTCTTGAGAGAATATTCGATACGTAGTGAGGGAATTCGCATATGTGATTGAGTATGTGTATAAGTGTGTGGTTGTTTGGGGTGCGGGAAAACGGTCATGTTATATCTGAATTCTATTGTGCTGCTATTGAGGGTAAATATATCGTTTATGATTTTGATGTATTTCTTTGGGAGTTAAGTTATTTCTGAATACCCATGTGCTTCTTTGACTTTGGAGGGTCTGTATGTGATCTTTTTGAATCCCCATGTGTTTAATTGGAGGTCGCCATTCCCGGGGCCCTGTCATAGGGAAAACAAGAATAGACCCACTGCGTACTCAAAAGCATGTCGTAAGAATCAACTAATTGGGAGCTTCCTTCGAAGTCGAAGTGCGTGTGCCTGAGAGGCAAGGAACCAACAATCTGCATACAAATTAGTCAGATCCGTCAAACGGATGCACGCACAACACTCAAGTTCTGGAACAGGACTGCATTCCAGAAGTGGACGAACAACCAGAACTTTCCGCCAGAATTTACAGCTGGTAAACGCGAATAAGAAGTATCGTGAAGGCTTCTCTCTCTCTATCTTTCGCACGCACGCGCTCGCGCACATACGCATGCACGCACGCACATGCATGCAAGCTCTCTCATCTCTCTCTCTCTCTCTCTCTCTCTCTCTCTCTCTCACACACACACACACACAAACTCACACACCCATATCCACGAACTTATTTATGTACCACAAGGTCTCTTACGATAATTACAAGTTATGTGGGATTCATTAACGGTTCCTTGTGTCACTACCAGAGCCAGTGTACCCCAGGTCGAAGCAATTACAAGACATACAAGGTTGGTCTGTCTCAGTTAGTAGCTGTTATGTGCACTGGATGGCTGGCGTGCCCCCGAACCACCCCTCCCCGTTTCAGTGGGAATTGCTGAATATAACAAAATCTAATAATATGTACTACCACCACCACCACCACTGCTGCTGCTGCTGCTGCTACTACTAACACCATCATCACCACCACTACTACTACTACTACTACTACTACTACTACTACTACTACTACTACTACTACTACTACTACTACTACTACTACTACTACCACCACCACCACTACTACTACTACTACTACTACTACTACTACTACTACTACTACTACTACTACTACTACTACTACTACTACTACTACTACTACTACCACCACCACCACTACTACTACTACTACTACTACTACTACTACTACTACTACTACTACTACTACTACTACCCCTACTACTACTACTACTACTACTACTACTACTACTACTACCACCACTACTACTACTACTACTACTACTACTACTACTACTACTACTACTACTACTACTACCACTACTACTACTACTACTACTACTACTACTACTACTACTACTACTACTACTACTACTACTACTACTACTACTACTACTACTACTACTACTACTAGCACCACTACTACTACTACTACCACTACTACTATTACTAGCACCACTACTACTACTACTACTACTACTACTACTACTACTACTACCACTACTACTACTACTAGCACCACTACTACTACTACTACTACTACTACTACTACTACTACTACTACTACTACTACTACTACTACTACTACTATACTACTACTACTACCACTACTACTACTACCAGCACTACTACTACTACTACCACTACTACTACTACTACTACTACTACTACTACTACTACTACTACTACTACTACTACTACTACTACTACTACTACTACTACCACTACTACTACTACTAGCACCACTACTACTACTACTACTACTACTACTACTACTACTACTACTACTACTACTACTACTACTACTGGGCAACATCAACAACAGTAAACTTCGATTAATACTACTGCTGCTGTTATGAATCTTTGTAGGAGGGGGGGGGGGACACCTCATCGCCCTTATTTTTTTCTTGCGGCGTACAATAATACTTTGACCATGTTTAAGTGCACATTAGTAATAATAAGTATGTGCTTAATGACACAGAAAAATAATATTTAAAAATATTAAGTGCATAAATACTTAGTTGACCCTATTGCACATTTTTTGGAGTATGGTCGTCCATCCCCCTTTCCCTAAGAATTATGAGGTGGAGGGTTTTATGAGCTCCTAGTTTACGCCGTCTGTGGCCGGGTTTGAATCGCCACCAGCACAGGACAGAACATCACTATAAGCCTATTGGTTTCTGGTTATTTTACTTATTTAATTTACTTATTTTAGGGGGTCTGCGTGGCGAAGTGGTCAAGCTGTTTGCCTCGCGCTCTGGAAGTCGTGGGCTCTTTTCACGGTTCAGTTAACAAGTGCAATTTTTTTTAAACGGAGATCCCTGGGGATCGTCGACGGAACTACGAAGTTTGTGCTTTGTGCGATGCTCTCTGCAAGCGGCTTGCCGTTCTGTGGAGAAAGACTGAGCTGTATGTGATATATTTCCGGTGCAGTGAAGTCGATCCTCTCCACTTCAACCCTTTAATTTTGTGTACACATACCTGATTTTTTGGGTCAGTGGTGTAATATTTCTAGCCGTGTCATTTAACTGTAAAAAAAAAAAAAAAACAGAAAACTGATTGTGGTTGACGAGGTGGAGGTAGGGCGGGGGGGGGGGGGGGGGGGGGGCTTAAAGGATATTTAAACCATTAAAGAAGTTCCAAATGCAAGCTGTGCACTTTTAACATCTCTCATCGTTCAAGGGATGACAGAGTAGATCTTGGTGCCGCCGCCCTGGTAATTTTGTTTGGAATGAAAAGAATTACCGACGCCTCCAAGGCAGCAGTATACAGTCTGTCTGGAGGGAGTAAACTGGCATCAAATGCAGGCTGAAATTGAGGACATTGACCTGTGAGGCGCATAACTGGCCGTAACACGCTGACCTGAAAGAACGATCGATGAATGAAGGATAATGGTTCCTGTGTTGCATTGTGGGGTGTAATTAATGGTGAGACCGGTAACTTGGTTGCAACGGGTCATGTTCTCTTGGCATTGTACGTCTGCGGAGCGGCTGGTCGCCTTTCCAGAGTACCGCACATGATCGAACACCATAATTTACGACCTTAACAATTAAATAAAAGGTGGAAGGAATTTTTTTTTTTTTTTTTTTAAATATCCAGAAACTATGAGTTGCTAACCCTGCATATCGCAACCCTTCGGTCTTGATTCCATGATAGATACCGTAAATCTGGGAGAAATGTGGCTTTTCTGCCTACTTACGGGCGTGAACCCGGACTACAAGGAGTTCTTCACCCATTCGCCGCGCAGTCATGTTTAACTAACTGAGCTAGCGAGCTGGGCAAAAGGCTTGTAAACTGCATTGTGGAGTAAATCGTCTTCTTTTGTCATCTCGCTGTGGCTTAAGAAGGGGATTTGTTCATTTTTTTGCAGGTTTCACCTACACCACTTATCCGTGTCTTTATTGGTCTTCCGCTCGCCCTTCTCCCAGATGTTCTGCTGTAAAAAGTCGTATATGCAGTTTGGTCTGTCTCGTCTCACTAGATGGCCAAACCAATTCAGTATTTGTCTGTCAGTATAATTCAGACACGGTCTTATACTAACTTTCTTTCTAAAGCTGATATTCTTACCTTGTCTCTTCATGTGTAGTTCGTTACCTTAGGAGACAGCGTATATCACAGGCAGTTATTTTATTTTGTAGTGCTCTGTTGGTCGACTCTGTGGCTAAGTCTATGCGAACGCTTCGTAATGCCGGGGTGCCGGGTTCGATTTAAGCTGCAGGCCATGCGCCTTGCGTTGGTTTCGTGGTATCAGGGGTCCGACCGCCCAGGAGCAATGGCAAACTACTGGATATAAATTTGTCTAGAGAAACAACACAACAGCCAGGGACTGCTGGGGTTGGTTCTGCAACGTCCTGTAAAGGATACACAACTAACCAGTGCTCTATTGTGAGTAATTAATCGTGAAAATATCTCATCTGAAATATTCTCTCTGCTGAGCGCCGCATGATGCCCGAACTTTGTAGCTGTAGATATGATCCTAGTAAACAGTTACACTCGTAAACCGATGACCTGCTGTGAAAATAACTCCGCCCACGATAAGAAAGAGTATACAAAATATGGCCATCGGAGGCCTTGCATATGGCTGGGGATCGTTGCCAACTGTGTTGTGTTATGTTTCATTCAAGGAATAATGCACAACATAGGCTGGTCGGTAGACGACGCCGCCGATCGGGACAGTTTTTGACTGTCTCCTTTGATCACATCATTACTGGAGTCCTTTTTTCTTGGTGGCGTGCAGTGCTAAACCATTTTAAAAGGCCCCCATAGCCTAGTCACAGTTATCTTCTTCGCTGTTGTGGTTTTCTCTAGGCAAGTTTACGTCCAGTTGTTTGCCATTGCTCTCTGGACGGTCGGCTTCCCAGTACCACTGTCGAAAACTTTATTAATATAAAAATATAGGTCTAGCCCTGTATGCTCAATAGGCCTTAAGACCTAAAGAAGGGTCCTTTACTTGTAGCATGTTAAATGCCTTACAGACTAGGAGATCTACCATGCAATGCCAGTGAGGCTTTATTTGTTTTGTTTACAGCAATTGCTTTAGTGTTAACACCCCGTCCTAATAATATTTTTCCCATTCCGGTTTTCTTCGGAGCCCCTAAAATAATCTAACGGTTGAACGGGATTTTTTGGGAGCTAATGCCTGAGTGATTCTCACCCAACTGGTTACACTTTGTGTCACCAGGTGTTTATCACTCGTCGTGCAAGTCCCTGTGAGACACTTATATTACTTAGTGGCGTGCTAGCACGGCCGACTCTATTTATAGGCCAACTGGATCAACGGGAATTCCCGTTCTTGTGCAAATAAGCAGTCCCTCTTGTGTTCACAGTTTTTATCTGGAGACGGCGATGCGTGCTAGCTAAGAAGCTTCGACTCCGTGTTTAGACCACGAAGGTCTGATTCCTTTCAAGGTTGGGATTTATAGTTTCTAACAGAAAAGGAAAAAGTTGAACTGCTGCCTAATCCTGGGGTAATGTGTCAGACTTCCTACCTTCGCAGATAAGGGTACATTAAAGGGGGCATCAGATAATCATAACAACACAAGCCTCAGCGGGTATTTGAGAGTTCTACGACTATGTATGTAGGCAGGGCCTGTACTGTCCAAGCGTGGATGGATATTTTATTCACAGGCCTAAGCTAAGTAATTGGGGAAGGGGAAAATAAAGGGGGGAGGGGCTGGTATATATTTTCTTATTATTGTCAATCTGTTTCTTATGCTGATGAAGACTTTTTAACCGCAACATTCGTTTCGTCGTTCGTGATTGTGGTACTGTGAAGCTGAGTAGTTCTGCTTCTCGCGTTAATTGACATTTTTTCATGCTACACCCTCTCGACTTGTGACCTATGCTACTTAGACCATCCGCATATACAACCACCACCCCACCCCCTGTTCTCCTCCCCCCCCCCCCACACACACACACACACAGAGTCAATCAAAATAAAAAAATAGCAACATTGGTTGAGTCAGAAAATTCCTGACTGATGCCCACAGTGAACAGAAGTATTTAATTATACGAACATAGCTTGAATATCTGTGTTTAATGTACAATGTTTATAACCTGTTCCAATGAAAATAGGTACTAAAGAATATAATTTTTACTCACGACCCCTTTTTTGTGGAACAGAAGTCTGGTAATTCTAAAGAACCCTGTATTTACTTTCTACCAAATTGTCCCGTGTGCGTTCCGGCGCCCGATTATAAGGAGAACGAGAATAGACCCACTTCCTACTCAAAAGCATGTCGTAAGAGTCGACTAATTGGGAGCTTTCTTCAAAGTCCGAGTGCATCTGCCTGAGAGATAAGGAACCAACTGTCTGCATACAAATGAGTCAAATCTGTCAAATGGATGCATATGCATCACTCAGGTTGTGGAACAGGACTGCAGTCCAGAAGTGGACGAACAACAAGAACTTTCTGTTGGAGTTTACAACCGGTGAACGAGAAGAAGAAGAAGAAGAAGAAGAAGAAGAAGAAGAAGACAGCCAAATGATTGTTATTATTTACAGAACAGTAGTTACAGAACGAATGAAGGAAAACAAGCCAGGGTGAAGTCACTAGTGCTGGCATGGGACCTGAGGCAACGGGTGCAACCGGAGACAATTGTTTCATATGTCTTTGACATTTGCTAGGTGTGCACACCCGGTGGGTTACCCGGGTATCAGGTCTTGCCAACCTGTTGGCTCATCTGAGAAGTTGGAAAGGTCAGCCAATAGTCCCAGAAATGGGAAAAGGGGAAAAAGGTGGGGGAGTGGGGGCTGGCCAGGTAAAAGTGATGTAGCTGGGAGCCACGCTTGTACTAGAGGTATTCAAAAGCGCTGAATGGTACTGGTGGTATCTGTGTGGTGGTGCCACACAGAGGGGGTAGAAGTAATCGCCATCTGGTGACTTTCTTCACCTTGTGTGCGTCCTTAGTTTTACGATTGTTTGCGGTTCCTTTGTTTGATTTGTCCCAGAAGAGCGCAGCAGAGGCTCAGGGCAGTTGGCACATTTTCCTCTTGCCAGATTGTGTTCTGTCGTGCTATACGCCCCGCTCACTAGCGCAGTTGGCTAAACCGTACTGCGCGGCGACCGGGTGATGAACTCCTTGTATTTGGGGTTCACGCCCGGGGGTTGGCAGAAAAGCCAGATTCCTCTCAGATTTTCGGTATTGTTAATGGAACCAAGGCCGAGAGGTTGCGTTATCCATAGTACCGAGCGAAAGGGTTAACAACTCATGGTTTCTGGATACTTTAAAAAACATTGTGCTATACATGGAGTCATGGCAATCCCAGCCCATGGTGATTCAAGGGAAAGAACTTCTTCTTCTCTCTATGAACATGCAGAAAATCGTAAGAGGTAATATGCGCTCTGAATATGTTGTAAGCATTCGAAGTCGTACCTGGCCTCCCTCACCTGGATCTAGACACCTAGCAATGCTGGCATCAGAGGTAACCAACCAATGAGTAGACTATCTCTGACAAGCAGTGCACAAATACATCTAGAAAAAAGCATGGACGGGGGAAAAACTGACAACGTCCATCGTATCCAACAGTTTACGGACGGTTTTCATCTCTCTTAGCGCGGACTGTCTCATATGTTTTTCTAACATTGCATTTCTGCCCTGATGTCGATAATTCTGACGTGTAATTTTTCTCTCTTCTTTGCATCTTCCTTGAACATTTGTTTTGTTAAGAAGTCGTTAACAACAGTCACGTTGGCTCAAACACCGTGTATTATTTTCAGCACTGTGCTTACTGTTTGATCTAAGGTGTTGGCTGTTCAGTAACCTAAGCATGCTATCGCTGTTGGTGGTGTTTGCTTATTTTTGCAGTATATAAATTGTTTATAAGTGCTGTGCCATTTTATCTGTGGCATATTTTTCTCCCTAAGCGTCTACAGTTTCTTTGTTACGTTGTTTTCTCTTTCATAAACATTGCTTTCTACCTTGCATAATTTTTTTTTTTAATAGCTAATGTATGAGAGGGGGAGGGGGGACGTTGTTGAAACATTCTTAACATTTTCTTTCCTATAAAGAGCAGCGGGTCCTTTTTATGCCAGGGTCTAGACCTGCTTTAGAGACCAGCCAGCATTCGATGGGCAATATAGCCATCATCACCCCGACCAAGCAGTTTATTTATTATGTCTGTGTCTGGGTTTTTTTTTTCCATACTTCCTTCTTCATACTCCTGCTTTTTCTTCTCCTCCTGCTCCCCCTCCGCCTCCTGCTCCACCTCCTTCTTTTTCTTTTTCTTCTTTTTCTTTTTCTTCTTCTTCTTCTTCTTCCTCTTCTTCTACTTCTTCTTCTTCTTCTTCTTCTTCTTCTTCTTCTTCTTCTTCTTCTTCTTCTTCTTCTTCTTCTTCTTCTTCTTCTTCTTCTTCTTCTTCTTCTTCTTCTTCTTCTTCTTCTTCTTCTTCTTCTTCTTCTTCGTCTTCTTCTTCTCCTCATTCTTCTTCTCTTCCTCCTCCTCCTTCTTCTTTTCCTCCTTCTCCTCCTCCTTCTTCTCCTCCTCTTTCTTCTCCTCCTCCTTCTTCTCCTCCTCTTTCTTCTCCTCCTCCTTCTTCTCCTCCTTTCTCTTCGTCTTTCTCCTCTTCTTAAAAAGGCACTTGGTGCACTAAATTGTGGTTTACAGCTAACCTGCCTAATCTGTGACCTTCTGTATAAAACATCCCATTTCAGCCACACCGTTCATTAGTCGTCTTTCCTGACAGGCCTATCAAGGGACAGCCCCCCCCCCCCCACAATGAGGTCCTAGAGTTGTCATTTGGAGAGGTAATTACAGAAAATCCGGCATCTAGATAACATCAGATCTAAGACGTATCCTGGACATACAAAACAAGGACAAGCAAAACCTGCATAAAGAGAACGATAGAGAGACGGGAGAGAGCAGTAGAGGCAGCGATACAAAACCTGCATAAAGAGAACGATTGAGAGACGGGAGAGAGCAGTAGAGGGAGCGATACAAAACCTGCATAAAGAGAACGATAGAGAGACGGGAGAGAGCAGTAGAGGGAGCGATACAAAACCTGCATAAAGAGAACGATAGAGAGACGGGAGAGAGCAGTAGAGGCAGCGATACAAAACCTGCATAAAGAGAACGATAAAGAGACGGGAGAGAGCAGTAGAGGCAGCGATACAAAGAGACCAAGAGAGAGAGAGAGAGAGAGAGAGAGAGAGAGAGAGAGAGAGAGAGAGAGAGAGAGAGATATGCTTGTATGAAATACAGCCGTAGCCTGTGAGATGAGAATATAAAATAATTCCTTGCTTTTTTTACATGAAACACGTTTTAACATCTACTTGCAAATTCTGGATAATCTTTAGAGGATGTACATCACATGATGCTAAGGAAATGATGTTTTATACATAAGGTATACATTTACATGAGCAGCGACAATCGTTATCTAAATATTGAGAGAGAGAGAGAGAGAGAGAGAGAGAGAGAGAGAGAGAGAGAGAGAGAGAGAGAGAGAGAAAGGCACGAATTTACTCATAAACATAAAACATCGCAGTCGCCATGTTGTCAAGAGAGAAACAGAAACATGTGAAAACTGGAAAGATTTATGGAAAGAGGAAGGAAGACAGTCTTTTATAATGGCTGGAGGGAGTGCCTGTAGGAGGAATTTACGTAGTTTTAGAGAAGTCTGGTCTGGTAGTTTTAGAGAGATCCAGTGATGTGGAAAAAAAACATGATCGGCTACGCCAGTCGACAAGGCCCTTGATGGTTAACAGTTGGAGAGAGAAGGTTGGGAGGGGGCAAAGAGAGAGAGAGAGAGAGAGAGAGAGAGAGAGAGAGAGAGAGAGAGAGAGAGAGAGAGAGAGAGAGAGAGAGGTTAACGAAATTTATTTTCAAAGGGTCACAAATTGGGCTAGCCTGCCCGTCTCGTGGAGGAAAAAAAGGGAGCAGGAGGGGTGGGTGCTTTCAATATCATGGATGGGGTCCAGTCCAGCACATTTGTCTTCTCAGTAACGTTGCTCATATATTGGAGTTTCAGTAATATATCTTGTTTCTGTATGATGATAGCTGGCTCTATGCCAATCCCTCCTCCTTTCTTGTCCGCGCTTGGGACTGACAGTGGCACTGTGAGTCTCTTTAGGGGGAAAAAGTTTTTGCACATCCTTTGCCGGACGTTGCACGCCATCACTAGTATTTGTTGGCTGTTCGTGGTTTCTCTAGCAAATGTTGCATCCATTATCTTACCATTGCCTATGAACGGTCGGCGCTCGATACCACATTGTCGAAATCAACGCAAATCGGTCTGCTACCAAATCGCTTGCATCTGGAATCGAAACGGCTACACGGGATTATAAACCGCGTTTGCAAAGTCCGAGCCGCAGACGCCGATGAGTCTCACAGCCGAGTCTTACGTGAAGAAGATTAAAAAGTCGTCATCGCCGATGCCTGTTCCAGGCCAGAGATGCGAAGAAGAAACGAGTATATCATAGCAAAGTCTCTATGATCAAAAATAGCACACATATTTGCGGGGGCCTGTGACAATTCAAAACAAAACAAAAACATATATAGCTGAGAATGCACGTAACAAGTTTAGACGTTGGATTAAACACAGACACAACGAGCACAGGGGAAGATTATGAGAGAAATAAATCATTTCTGCATTGTGGATTATTTCTAGCAGACTAATTGCTTTTGCAGTGAATTTAAGTGGCTCCAAGAAACCCCGCCGACGGCATCAGGACCTTATCACCTTAATTACCTACTGCTGGCCGTTTGTGTTTTCATGTGTAGCAGCGCATTATGATTTTAAAAACAGAAGATAAACATTTATTAGTAGTTTTATCGTCTTCATTATCAATATCTTCGTAAGGAACAGAGCTGAGTTGAATCAAGAATTGACGTTTTTGCACTCGTGGCATTCCCATGCGTGCTCCGTCCTCATCTTCAGCAGCCAGCGAAGAGTTTTAATACTAATCGTACCTATCGTATTCTGGTTATATTTTCGTCTTGCGAATCCTCTGAGTGTAGTGAGCCGGCCAGACCCTCTGGTAACACCCTGGTGCATTATTCTCTCCAGGCAATAATAATAATAATATTATTGGTTTTCTTCTGACTTTATTGCTTGTTCCCAAAGGGGCCTTGACCACATCTGCCTTGTCGTGTATCAGTTCACCACTCAATGGTGCGGATCCAGCCAACATGTCTGCTTGTTCATTCCCCACCTGGCCTAGAGACAAGATCCAGAGTTAGGTTTAGGGTCAGGATGTTTGTCAGCCCTGACCGCCTCAGGGGCACATAATAACCATACCACCAACTCTAACCCTAACTAACTCAAGCTCCTAACCCTAACACAGGGCTTTTCAGTTGGCGGCCCGCCGACCAGATTTGGCCCGTGAAGACCTAACAAGTGGCCCGCGAATCACTGCCAGTTATGTTGTATAAATGATTCTGTGCTGGGCTCAAGCCGCTGGCCCCTGACAATCCCTATTTTCAACGTTTTTTCTTTTCTTTTTTTAACCCCTGAGTAAACTTAGTTGAATAGCCCTGCCCTAACACAAGCCATGACACCCCTAGAATATTGAACGTTTTTAGGAACTCCTGGATTTCTTTTGTTTTTGGTAAATTAAAAATGAAGTACCCATTTCCCATCACCAGTGTTAGGTTGAGTTGACCTAGAAACCCTAGGCCAGCGGAACCAATCCGTCACTAATTCGACACACGACTTTCGGGTCGGTAGGCTTGTGGATATGGACACAACTGTAGTGTGTAGGAGTACACATCCTTTGAAGAGTGCAGCTTAGAAGTTAGTGAATGCGTCTCACAACTTCGAGGTTCTTGAAAACAAGAGTTCCGTTTCCGTTGCGGAGTTTTTAAAAAGCCTTGGGAGCCGCCGTTGTGTAGCGGCTGGTGGCTCGCCTGCGGGTCGGAAATGTGTATATATAGTTGTAAGGGGCCTGTTAGTAGTCTTGCAGAATCACTTCGTCCCGCCCCTCCCAACTAATTCGAGGGCGGGGGGAGGGGATGTTTCGGCGCCTATGGAGGTCAGAGGGTGAGCTAAACGGGACAGCAAAGGAAAGGAGACAGACCGCAATCTGGTCCTCAATTAGGGCATACAGGATAAACCATACACGTTACATTAGTATCGGCTCTGTGAAATCTTTGGCTTTTTATTTTCTTATTAAGATTCGCACCACTCTTTGTCCCCGTCATGTAAAACGTCTGTATGATCATGATATACGTTAATTTAAAATGCATTGAAAATGTATTTAAAATGATAATGTTGCCGTTTTATTAACGAAGTCAGATAGTCAACCAGGTGCCGTTGAGAGAGAGAGAGAGAGAGAGAGAGAGAGAGAGAGAGAGAGAGAGAGTGAGAGAGAGAGAGAGGGAGGGGGAGAGAGGCAGCAGCCGATATCCCTGCTTGTCTTTTGCCATGGTTAAAACAAACAATTGTATGCAGTCTTCATACTGAAAGTTTGATAGTGCACTCACTGCTGCCTTGGGAAACACGGTAGTACTGTATTCCGAAAACCACAATTAAAAAAATAAAATAACAGTAAAAGGACACTTGTTCGCACCTTCGGCCGTACTGGGCATATAGGGTTAGACCTAAATGTGACAGACCATTCGGCACTGGGTGAGTGATGTGGTCAGTTTCACGCCGGCCGCCCTGACTTTCCAGGACTTGACCTGGTACCCATTTAAGTCTGGGTCGACGTGGGAACTAATGTCATTTTTTGAAGAAGAAAAAAAAAAGTAAGGCATCACGAGGACATAAACCCACGACCTTCCGATCCGCATTCGAGCGTCTACCCGCTACGCCACGGTGGCTACCGTTGCGTTGGTTACTATTACAATTGATCTACCAACTGTAAGAAAACTGCTCGCTGTAACGATCGCTGCTATTGGCTAAGGTTTCAAGTGTTTCATTTTTGTTAGTTTATAATTGGCTTTTAAAATATTTGTATCTCTGTCCTTGTCTGTTACTTTTAGAAAGTCTGTTGTACTATGTCTAGAGTTTACGGCACCTGTTGTTTTCCTTTCCCACATTGTATTTGTTGGCGGAGTGTGACAGGCAGACGGTGGCTGCACTTTGCAGATGAGGAACCCTTCCTAAGTAAAGTTTAAAATGAGACTCTTAGGCAGCGCTTCTGTCTTGTCCCCTGTCTCTACTTATAGGCGCCGAAACCTAGGAGCTGAGCTCCCTCGAACTATTTGAACGACGGAAGAGGGTGGGGAGTGGGGGGAGGGACTAAGTCACCTAGGCGCAGTGGCGTTGATGCTCTCAACTTTAAACTTGAAAGATATTAGAACTTTCTTTGAGGGATCATATAGCATATTTTAAAAACCTGTTGTTTTAAGTACAGTACCACCTGTTTATAAAAGTGAAATTGAGATTTATTAGCACCCCCCCCCCCCTTCCTTTCCCACCCTATAGTTGCATCGCATCGCTTAGCTATGACAAAATTAATTGACAAGCTGCGAAATTCTCTGTGGCAGTGGAAAGCACTGCTTGCTATTTGCATATGCAAGTGGACCAGAAATAATAGAACATTCTCAATTTAAAAAAGTGACAGAAAAATTTGATCATTTTGGCACAAGTAAACAGTGTCATCGGGTTTTCTAAAATTGATAAAATGTACTTTAAAACAGTCAGTATATGGGCCTGAGTGAGTTGAAAAAACAGTGGATAAGAACTAGCTAAGCTTGCTGTTTAGATACAGTAAGTTAATATAATTGGCTGTGATCGGGACGTTTTGACATCTTGCATTCCCCTGGCGGCTTTTGGATGTGAGTCATAGACTCCTGCTCACAAGGGGGAAAAAACAACAGTCAAAACGTTTGAATTGAAATGCTACAGCAACATTCTCCGAATGTCATCGACCGGGATGAAGACAAACACCTTCAGCTCACGTGATCTGCACATTGAGGAGAATTTGCTCGTTAACAGCATCCTTCCTTTAACTGAGAGTGTTCTAGCCGTGGTAAACGTGGTGGTGGTAAAGAGAGAACGCTGATGGAGAGTACAGCTTTCGGAAAACGGTGCAGAGGCAGACCTCCGCGAAAGTGGATACAAGACATTGAAGGTGCATTAGCTATGAAAGCACATAGGGTTGAAGAATTGCTAGAGAAAGAGATGTTTAGGCGTGCGGAGACCAACACGGCTTTCTGTGAAGGACTTTTTGATTACGGACGATGATGACGATCGGGAAAAAACAAAACATTGTAAACATTATTTAAGCCAACTGAAGCAGGGGCGGCCGACCGACACGAAGATGGTCACAGGATATAAATGACTCCTTGTACATGACGCGGGAGAGCTGGGGAGAAACCGAGTTTCTTTCAGACAGACCGTGATGAGGGCGACGTTCTGCAAAGGACCTGCTACACGATGATGAACGCATGGTGTGTAGCTTGGTACGAACAAAGTTAAATCACGAAACCCATTTTTTAAAATTAAGTTTTCCCTCTTCAGGATACAGTCCGTGGGAGTAACATCAGCAATCAGCTGCTGGGAAAGTTTTTCAAACCATAAACCGAGGGTTCCTTAGCGAAATAGAAATTGGCAAGGCGACGAAAATGGCTGTTTACCGCTCTACTTATGTGCCGGTCCTGACCTACGGGTGAGAGTCATGGCCAGAGTGGGACAAAAAAGTGATCCAAATGACAAAGTTTGCTGACATGTCAATATCTTGAAACCTAAGCCTCGCAAACTCGATTGAATCTGTCACAGTTATGATGGTTTGAACATGTATGCATACTGGAAGAAAATCGAGCACCAATGCAGGCGAAGAACCAGGGAACAAGACCTCAAGGGCAACCAAGGGTCCGCTAGGAAGACAACATCCTATAGTCCCTGACTGACACAGATACAAATCCCGCAAATCTCATTCAACCGTGTAGCCACGTAACAGGTATATTGAGTCAGCACAAAACAGTTTTGAAGTAACCATGTAGTCCAGTGTGTGACGTTTTGCATGGATGAAATCAAGAGTGAATGTGAGTGATATCCCTTTGGTTTTTACAGAAGGCAATAGTCAGTCCAACTATCCTCTAAACTTTGCTACGATTCTCTGACTGACTGATGTTTAAACCCACCAGGACCACACAATCAGCGACCGACACCTGCTGACAAAACTTGCCACTATTAGGCACAATTCTCAGAAACCCGTTTAACTCGGCTCGTTGGCGTAGTTGGTTAAACCTGACTTCGCGGTGACCGGGTGACGAACTCCTTGTGGTCCAGGTTCACGCCCGGGGGTAGGCAGAAAAGCCACATTTCTCCCAGATTTACGGTATCTATCCTGGAATCAAGGCCGAAGAGTTGCGATATCAATAGTACCAAGCCAAAGATGTAACAACTCATGGTTTCTTGATATTTAAAAAAAAAAACGTTAGGTTATATTTAGGGCCCCTGACAGCAGCCGGAGTGCGGCTTTAAAAAAACATGGCGGCTCTCGCATATTGGGGCGGATTACTCTTCTATGTTTGTGTCAGCGCTTGAGTCTGGGCACTGAAGCCTTTCCAGCTGCCCATCTATCACAGAATCAATGCTTTTTACTTATTATGCATGTCAACTTCATTTAAGAATGTTAAAAGTTAATGTCGGGAAAAGGGGAAAAAAAGGGGGGGGGGGAGGGGCGACTTTATTACACTAGGTTACCTCATATGGCCCAGCCTCTCTCTCTCTCTCTCTCTCTCTCTCTCTCTCTCTCTCTGTATGAGTGTGTGTCTTTATATGTTTGTATGTATGTATGTGTGTGTGTGTGCGTGCGTGTTCGTATGTATGTGGAAGTATGTGTGTATTGGGTGCCTATGTGTGTAAGTGAGTGTATGGGTTTTACGTGTGTATGTGGATGTGTGTGTGTTCACGCGCGAGCGTGCGCACATATTTTACCATCCATGCTTTTGTTTTTGACTTGATATTCGTAATATGCATATTAATACATGAACATAACATGCTTTATTGATGAGATACAACTGCTGTGTGAAAGATGGGCCGAATGTAAGACAGGTCTGCGTGCCTAATTTATAACCCTTTTAAAAATAAAGTTCGTTCGTTCTCTCTCTCTCTCTCTCTCTCTCTCTCTCTCTCTCTCTCTCTCTCTCCGCAGAACAGCTAGTCGCCTGCCATGCAGAGCATGAACTCTGTAGCTCCAGCTACGATCTTGTTTGTAAAAAGTGTGACTCGGGAACTAACCCAGACACATTTGATGGTTAGTTGTTAGTTGGCGCTGATCTGATGTCAACTCCGGCGGAAACTCCTGACTTGTCGTCTGTTTCTGGACACTGTTAGTTCCTTGCCTCTCAGGCCGATGCACCCTGACTTCGAAAGAGAGAGAGAGAGAGAGAGAGAGAGAGAGAGAGAGAGAGAGAGAGAGAGAGAGAGAGAGAGAGAGTCTAGTTTTTTTTACCGGAGTAGCCTAGAGATTGGCATGGTAGGTTGGGCCATGTAATTTTCGAAGGCGTCGGTTTGGCTAACCTGTTGCAGGTACTGACTACAACGGAAATTAGTTAATGGATTCATGACAGAAAAAAAGGGGTTTTGATCCTGTGGGGGATTTAACGTAAGCAGGTTAAGAACACTTAACATTGCAGATGCAGCACTCTTTTTGTTAGGTAGGAAGAGATTCGAACTTCCATTTATTCGGACTTCCTGCCTGTTGTCTTTAAATGGAAGGGTCACATGCATCTGTAAAGTCTGTGATGTGATGCGTGTACTCTACCGATCCATACAGGTGAGGTTTCCATTGGAATGCCAACAGTCCAAAGCTGAGACTTCTCTCTACTGCATATAGAGAGCCATATCTGTAGCACATATTCTGTGGTGCCTGGCCTCATGGGCAAAGTTCTCAATCCCCAGTCTTGAATTTCTGGTACATAAGCAGCAGAAGTCTGTTGTGTGCAATACGCAGTCTAAACATAGTGGTCTGTTTCTTTCGTGTTTGGAGGTTGATTGTGTCTTCTGGCTTGGGTCCTGGATATGAAGTCTTACATTAACTGCTCTTGGCTTTGTTTTCCTTTGCCTTTTCAGCCTTCTTATAGTCGCAACGTTTTCCTCTTCTGATGATTCTTCCAAAGATACGTACGTGGATTGTCTTTTTTTTTTTTTTTTTTTTTTATGCGGGCAACCGGTTCTGTTTATGAGTTACTGTCTTGTGGTCAATTGCTTTGATACTGAAATAATTCATCAAGCATCAACATCATAACACTTCGGAGAAACCCATAGATCATCCGTTTTCCTCTGTAGATGTGGCAGACTGTATATGCTGATCTTTCCATTAACGCACTAGTTGTAAACACTCCAGTTACACTCCTGGAAACCCCAGTTTCATCATACCTCGAACATCTTTAAATAAATTTTTTTTTTTTTTTTAAATTTGCCTTTGTATCTTCATTCATAGGAGCTTCAAGCTAGCTGCTTTGTCTATGGTGTTGCAGTTGCCGAATTTCTTAGTTGTAACTTGATCTACACTTCAGAACGACTCAGAAATCTAGGCAAACCAATGATGAAATGGAACATCTGCTTTCAAAGCAGTCTTGCGTCTTTGCCAATCCTAGTTTACTCTCGCTTGTAAAGAGAGGGAAGGGGGATCTCTCTCTCTCTCTCTCTCTCTCTCTCTCTCTCTCTCTCTCTCTCTCTCTCTCTCTCTCTCTCTCTCTCTCTCTCTCTCTCTCTCTCTCTCTCTCATACTTACTAGGCCATACCACACACACGCCGGATGTATCAAACTGTGTCAAGTGCTGTATGAGGCTTGAAATCTGCAGCCGGAACTTGATCACTGGTGAACTAGGGCAGTGTTCTTCAAACCCGTGGGCCGCCATAGTATTCAGCCTAACCATTAACTAAATAGGGTGGTTGGTTTTTCTCTTCCAGTGCGGAGGCACAACTAGATCATTACGGTCTGAGGAGATGAAGTTACCTGAAGATCTGACCGACGTTTAACACTCAAGGGGAAGGCGAGACGGATATACAATCACAGTTACTTGTGCCATCGAAACTAGAACGCTTCGCTTGCTGCTGAAGATGGGGACGGAGCGCTTATGGGAGTGTCCTGAGTGCTATAATGTCGATTCCTAATTCAACATTGGACGTACTCTTCCAGTCTGTAGTAACAACTCTTGTTTGTAAGAAAAGACTTTCTGAGGGATGTAAGAAATTTACACACGCACGCACATGCACACACACACATACAGACACACACTCACATACGGAGAAATCGGATGGATGTTACTGTAGCGCTTCCTATGTTATAAACAACGCTCCAGTCACATATATCAGATGTGTAAAACCTCTAAGCTGCAGCAGAAGCCGCATTAGCTGAAAATTGTGATTTTGTGATATTATCGGATTGAACAAATAAACTGCTGTCTGCATGCGTTTTAATTTCGTGTTTTGTTGGCTGTCAGGTGGGTCGGCCAAGGGTGTGAAAAGGTTAAAGAACACTGAACTTGGATATCTACCATTTTTTCCTTGACACATGCTAGCAGCGGCACCGCAGCCAGGTGGCTCGGGCAACCAGAGAGCCTCATCAAAATTTTTAGAAATGGTTACCCAGTTTTTAGAAGGGGTTACCCAAATAATTTCTGAGAAAGTGGGGGGGGGGGGGATGTTGAGAGGCCATTTCCAAGCACATTTCTAAGATGTCACCTCCCGACGCTTTTTTTTTTTTAAACAAACATATATTGACATTCTATATGGTTAGATTTGTTTTGCCTTTGGTATATTATTATTATTATTTTTATTGTTGTTGTTGTTATTATTTGGAACTTGTATACTTAAGTTTAAGATCCTCCTTCACCTCTTATTAAATTATAACGAAATGTAGCCTGCAAGGCCACACTAGTGATTCTGTTGTGGCGGCGTCCCAGCCATGGGCACACAGGCTTCAAACTTCGGGCTGAAGCAGCTACACGCCTCCCTGGCAAATCAAAACAAAAATATGGTGAATGCAGTCAAGCTAGTACAAGAAATTCCAGTGAACTGTTACTCAAAAGCTTAACCAAGCAGAAAAACGTGCACAAAACAACACAAATAACATCAAATTTGATGTTTGACAAAGGCTGGCGGCCGAAACGTTATTTGTATTGTTTTGTGCAAATTTTTCTGCTTCCCCATTTGGTTAAGCTTTTTAGTCACAGTTCACTGGAACTCCCTGGCGAAGCACAGCCCTTTGAAATGGCAAATACAGAACAATTAAGAACAGCTCTTTCTGTATTTTCCTCAGACTGCCTAAGCAGCAATTCTTCCCACAGTTGGTCCCCCTTTCTGGGGGCAGGCTCTGCTGGGCTTGATCCGAACACTCTCAAGCTCATCCACTGCATCTACTGCAAGGAGTGTCGCATGGAGAAGATGGCGGCATCTGGGCTGCCGGAGCATCATCACAGTCATCATCATCAGCAGCACCAGCACTCGGGGCAGTCGCAGGAAGGGATCGCCAACGGCGGGTCGGTCAGCTCCAACAACAGTTCGTCGCAGACACCTCTAATGGGGATTCCTTTGGCACTGCCCAGAACTCCTCCAGACCAAGCTTCTATACAGAGCAGTATGGACAAGAACAAAGAAAGTAAGTCGAGTGTTCTGTTGGCAGCGGGTTCCCCCGTATCTTCATAGTTGTTGTCTTTTAGTACTTACCTTGCAACAGTCAGAGATAAGTCGAGTGTTCTGTTGGCAGGGGTTCCCCCGTATCTTCATAGTTGTTGTCTTTTAGTACTTACCTTGCAACAGTCAGAGATAAGTCGAGTGTTCTGTTGGCAGGGGGTCCCCCGTATCTTCATAGTTTGTTGTCTTTTAGTACTTACCTTGCAACAGTCAGAGATAAGTCGAGTGTTCTGTTGGCAGGGGTTCCCCCGTATCTTCATAGTTGTTGTCTTTTAGTACTTACCTTGCAACAGTCAGAGATAAGTCGAGTGTTCTGTTGGCAGGGGTTCCCCCGTATCTTCATAGTTGTTGTCTTTTAGTACTTACCTTGCAACAGTCAGAGATAAGTCGAGTGTTCTGTTGGCAGGGGTTCCCCCGTATCTTCATAGTTGTTGTCTTTTAGTACTTACCTTGCAACAGTCAGAGATAAGTCGAGTGTTCTGTTGGCAGGGGTTCCCCCGTATCTTCATAGTTGTTGTCTTTTAGTACCTAACTTGCAACAGTCAGAGATAAGTCGAGTGTTCTGTTGGCAGGGGTTCCCCCGTATCTTCATAGTTGTCGTCTTTTAGTACTTAC
This sequence comes from Candidula unifasciata, assembly GCA_905116865.2. Taxonomy (NCBI): domain Eukaryota; kingdom Metazoa; phylum Mollusca; class Gastropoda; order Stylommatophora; family Geomitridae; genus Candidula; species Candidula unifasciata. Next base: position 203,472 of record CAJHNH020008068.1, read on the forward strand.
CTTGCAACAGTCAGAGATAAGTCGAGTGTTCTGTTGGCAGGGGTTCCCCCGTATCTTCTAACATTGTGTCATAGTTGTCGTCTTTTAGTACTTATTTTGCAACAGTCAGAGATAAGTCGAGTGTTCTGTTGGGAGGGGTTCCCCCGTATCTTCTAACATTGTGTCATAGTTGTCGTCTTTTAGTACTTATTTTGCAACAGTCAGAGATAAGTCGAGTGTTCTGTTGGGAGGGGTTCCCCCGTATCTTCTAACATTGTGTCATAGTTGTCGTCTTTTAGTACTTATTTTGCAACAGTCAGAGATAAGTCGAGTGTTCTATGGTGTGTGTGTGTGTGGTGGGGGTGGGGGGGGGGGTGTTCGTCTTATCCTCTAATACTGTATCATAGTTGTTGTCTTATAGTACTTACCTTGCAACAGTCAGCGCCGCTGCGCCTTGGGCATTCCCAAGCGGGCTCAATCCTTCGGTACAACGGCCACTCCAAGGTACCTACCTCTGTTGATTATTCCCATAACGAGTGGTTATAATGTCTCCTATCTCGGCCTCGAAGGCGGCAAAGACGTGCTTTATTAATGTATACTCCCAGATCACGCAGTCATGTTAAGTATCAGATTCTTCAGTATCCTCTAGCCTGGTCTCTGCAGCGCTGATGCTATCTTCTCATCGTTGACTATAGAACAGCATGTCTGTAGCAGACGTGCAAGGGCATGAGCAAGCTGATCGGCAATGGATCATGATGATGTTCTGAATGCCACAACCAAGTGTTAACTGTGGATCTGCAACCGTCACTGGACTGCAACAACAGCATGTCTGTAGCAGACGTGCAAGGGCATGAGCAAGCTGATCGGCAATGGATCATGATGATGTTCTGAATGCCACAACCAAGTGTTAACTGTGGATCTGCAACCATCACTGGACAGCAACAACAGCATGTCTGTAGCAGACGTGCAAGGGCATGAGCAAGCTGATCGGCAATGGATCATGATGATGTTCTGAATGCCACAACCAAGTGTTAACTGTGGATCTGCAACCATCACTGGACTGCAACAACAGCATGTTGAAAGAGGTATGGCCAGTCAGGAGCATTACGCAGGAGGCCAAAGATAAATAAGAAAACACAGAACTGGTGTCGTTAGCTGCTACACGCTGCGGGATTGACTAAGCAGGGGATCCGAGCACTGAAGCACTGTGGTTCGGTGTGCACTGAGGATAATCTGATGTGCAGCCAGGATAATTTGTCGACTAACCAACTAACTTTGTCTGTAGCAGTGCTGTTTGTGTTCCCGCAGGTTGAGCGTTGTCACTGCCATACATCATAGCACTAAGGAATTTGTGGAGGTCAAAACAAATTAAAAGAAATACTAAACTAAAAATTTTTAATTCTAATGTCAAATCAGTACTTTTGTATGGGGCGGAAACATGGAGAACAACTATGGCAATTACTAATAAATTACAAACATTCATTAACTGTTGCCTACGCAGAATAGAAGGAATTAAATGGTATGATAGAATAACTAATGTAGAGCTTTGGGAGAGAACTAAACAGGCTCCAGTGGACCAAGAGGTGAGGAAAAGACGCTGGCGTTGGATAGGACACACACTGAGAAAACAGGAGAACAGCATAACTAGAATGTCTTTGCATTGGAACCCACAGGGGCATATGAATAAAGGAAGCCCCCCCCCCAAAAAAAAAAAAAAAAAACATGGAGCAGAGAGCTGGAGAATGAAGTTAGAAAGATGGAGAGGACATGGGGAGAGCTTCATGCAATGGCGAAGGATAGAACAACTTGGCGTGAGTTGGTTGAGGGCCTATGCTCCATTGGGGGATAGAAGACAGAAGAGGAAGAAGACGAAGAATTCCAACCTTTGTGGCAGCTCCTTTTGCGGGGTATCTGAGATGAGATCTGCCTTGTCGGTCTGCAGTTCCGAGACGGGGTATCTGAGATCTGCCTTGTCAGTCTGCAGTTCCGATGGTGGGGTATCTGGGATCTGTCGGTCTGCAGTTCCGATGGTGGGGTATCTGGGATCTGTCGGTCCGCAGTTCCCATAGCGATTTTTAATCTCTGGACGGTAGGGTAAACCTTTAGGTAGCAGTCCACAGTGAGCAGACTGATCGATTGATCAGTTAAGACACACCCCACGTTAAATCAGACAATATTATTTTACATGCAGGCCGAGACAGCGCAGTGGTTAGACCCTTGCCGTCCAGCCCTGAAGTTACTGGGTTGGAATCCGCACCAAGGCGAATCTTTTTAAGAATAACATTGGTTCTTAATCGACCTAATTGTAAGCTTCATGATGGTCCGCCCCTGCCCCTCTTTCCTGGTACCATGCTTTTTGCTATTATGTTTTCTATTTAGTCCGAGTGTAACAGTCCGTGTAATTATTAGTGAGAAAATTTGTAGAGATGATATCCACCCTGTTTTCAGATAGTTGCCAGGGATTAGAACAGTGAATACGCTGAAGAAATAATCGTTGGAAATTTCGCAGTGACTGAATTGGAAAATCAGACTTTTAAAAACAAATCTGTCTGTATCGCCTTCATATCGCTGTTGAAAAAACATAGGGCACTCACAGGTGACCCCTAATGCTGCAGGACTGCTGGTTGTATGCCCTTGGTATCCCTTGTCATATGCTTCATATCCCCTGCAGGACTGCTGGTTGTCTGCCCTTGGTATCCCTTGTCATATGCTTCATATTCCCTGCAGGACTGCTGGTTGTCTGCCCTTGGTATCCCTTGTCATATGCTTCATATCCCCTGCAGGACTGCTGGTTGTCTGCCCTTGGTATCCCTTGTCATATGCTTCATATCCCCTGCAGGACTGCTGGTTGTCTGCCCTTGGTATCCCTTGTCATATTTACATTCCTGTAGCTTGTTTAAGCAGGTTGTCTGCGTCACCTTTTCTCATCGGCCGTCCACCGGAGAGCTGTTCTTGCTAGCTCAAGTAAAGGGGACCCCTTTCCCACGCCTTCAGGCATATTTGGCACATAGGGCTAGACCTGTATTTTATAGACCAATCGGCACTTGGTGGCTGATGTGGTCAGCATCAAGGCGGCCGCCTGCACTTCCCAGGACTTGTACCTGGTACCCACTCAAAGCTGTGTCAACCTCGGAGCCAAGGTCATTTTGAAAAAAAAAAAAAGTTCGGCTCCGCCAGGACCCGAAACCACGACCGTTCGACCCGCAGCGTCTAGCCGCTACCTTACGACCACTCCCTCCTTGCCGACTGATCAGTTTGAAATGCTACCCAAACATTATTAGCGTACCTGTGATCAAAACGGGAGCCGCCTAGTTCAGCGGCTTGACGTCGCTTTCTGGACCTGAAGATTGTCGGCTTCAGGTCCTAACGGAGCCGGGCTGTTTAGAAATTACCTTGGCTCCCAGGGCAACCCAACCTTAAACGGGGTTCCAGGAAAAGTCACGGGAAGTAAAAAGCGGCCTGCTTGCTTTTGCTCATATCACTAACCATGTGTCGATGGGCTGCAGAATGTAGGTCATGCCCAATACGCCTAGAGGCATGGACATGGTACTTTACTGTGATCAAGGAGAAGAAAGTTGCTGACGTTCCGGCACTGAACTTGCAAGAAAACTGGCTTACAAGCATCAGCACATCTGGGAACCGGAAACACTTTAGTCTTATGAACCGCCTGTGTGGCTTAGACAGACCATTGGTGAAAGGGTGAAGTATCTGGAAGACGACAGAAAACACTGGGTGTAGACCAGTACAAGATGCGCACAGGAGGCGGACATAATGCCTGAAATAGGGACCGGAGCTGGTGAAAGATTCAGTCTTTCCAGCGAAAGAGAAAGATTGACGTCGAGAGAGAGAGAGAGAGAGAGAGAGAGAGAGAGAGAGAGAGAGAGAGAGAGAGAGAGAGAGAGAGAGAGAGAGAGAGAGAGAGAGAATTGATTTTTGTGTGTGTTGTTTTTGTGTGTTTATGTGTGTGTTTGTAATTATGCTCCTTTCCCCTAGTTCTGTCCTGCTGATATCATAGAAGACAAAAGCCTGCAATGGTTAGGGCATATATAGAGAGAATAGCACATACGAGAGGGACAAAAGCTGCGTACACAAAAGAGTTGAATTGGAATAGACCACGGGGAAGACCAACAAGACAGCGGAGAGATGATATAAGACACGCAAATCTTGAAGTCACCAGCTGGAAAGAGAGTCAGAGAGTTGGGAGATATCTGCAGCAATGAACGAACCTCAAGGGATCGGAATGCTGAAGACGCAAAAGAAGAATCAGATTCTTTATTATCATAAATCATATTTGACCTCCGGTGCCAGCTTGCAGCATCACTGAACCGTTTTCTACGTCAGATCTGGGTCACCCCCCCCCCCCTTTTTTTCCCCCCCGCCGACGCGCACACAATCCATTGATTCACCTGATTTCACATTGTAGTCGTTTAAATGATCCTGGAACTTGTAAGTTTCGCACCATCCATTACTAGTAGCTGTAGGAAACTCGAGCTGGCTTGCCGAGAATAACAGCTGAGGTCTCCGGGAGCAACTGGCGTTACACTATCTAACGGCAGCTGACTCGAGGGGGTAGTGTTTAGCTCTCAGGCGGTTTTTCGTTAACTAGTCTCTCAGGTGAGAACTCTTTGATCTGTGCGCCATTAAGGGTGAGGAATCTTTTAGCCAACTCTTCAAATATGCTAGAGTACACACGGTGTTACCTTCCCCCACGCTAGTCAGTTGTATCTCTTTGACAGGGCTCCATTTGTTAGCCGTCTGCAGTTCCTCACTAGGCAGATTTACATTCATTACTTCGCTTGACTCCCAGGTCGACCCAGGCTTGAGTGGGTACCGGCTGCAATCCCGGGATATAAAGGCGGCCGGCGTGATGCTGACCACATCACCCATCTTGTGACGATTGGTCTATAAAATTATAGGTCTAGCCCTATATGCCCTTTACGCCTAAAAGCATGGAAAAGGGGCCTTTACTTTACTGCATTGCTTTTTAACGCTTCGACTCCGCGTATTATTTATAATGTGTTCCCGATATACGTCGCCTAGGACCATTCCATTTGATTATGTTGTTTTAACACCCTGGGGGTGGAGTCCAGTCCAGCATCTCTGGCCTCTCTCATCAACATTCTTCTGAGGGTTTCTTTGGGTTTTCCCCGTTTCCTCTCTGCATTTGTTTCTTGTTTCAGTGCCTGTTTGGTGATTGTCTATTCGCTTCTTATCTGATTGTGCCCTTGTGTTGCCATCGTCTTTGTCTTTATACAGGTTGGTACCAGCGATTGTCACTTCTCTTTTTACACATTGTCGATATCAGCACGACGCTGTCAGCTACCTAGTCTGTCAGCTGAATTCGAACAATGGTATGTCGGCATTATGACACTGCGGTCATACCCCCCCCCCCCCCCCCATTCATCAACCTTCCCCGAAGCAACAGACGCCGTTTTACGCCAAAGTATTAATTCCCGTGCATGTTTAGACAGTTTTATTTGAATATGTGCGTACGCACCGTTGAGTATGTATGTACGCCCCGTTTAATATGTGTGTACGTACCGTTAAATGTGTGTGTACGCACTGTTGAATATATGTTTACGTACCCTTGACTATGTGTCTTCGCACCGTAGAATGTGTGTCTACGCACCGTAGAGTGTGTGTCTGCGCACCGTTGAATATGCGTGTACGCATCGTTGAATGTGTGTCTACCTACCGTAGAATATGTGTCTACGCACCGTTGAATGTGATTATACTGAACCAAAACGTTGTCTGGTTAAAGGGATGCCGACAGACCACAATACGTGTAGAGAAGAGACTTGTAAAATGAGGTGAGAACAAATGAGAGAATATGAGGTGAGCTGCCTGCAGTTGTTAATAATTGGATGACTTGGTGTGAGAGTTATTTAAGGGTCTGCTCAGTTGGGCAAGGAAGAGACGATGTGCAGGAAAAGGAGAAAAAGAAGGAGAAGAATACTATATGTGTACATATTTATATGAAAGAAATTATGGACAAAAAGATATGTGAATCTTGTGTTGTCTTCGGTTAACATTTTCATCAACATAATCAATTTACATAAATGACGAAGAGACAAACAAAAGAAAATCTTTCAAATGGCAGATGAAAACCTGAAATCCATGTGAGATATTCAATGTCGATGGTCATAGTCTGTAAGTGCTTGCAGTGGAATAAGAACTTGGTGACTTCCAGAACACGTACGCAAAGAGCTAAAAGAGAACATGTAGATCTTATTTCTGTGTTCGCCTCTTGACCCCCTAAAGGCCGGTTGGTGCATTGTTTTGTGATTTACAGCTAGACTGCGATAATCTGCGCCTTTCGGCTTATCACATCCTATTTCAGCCTTAACCCCGTTTTGTTACTTTGTCCGACATTTGAGGGATAGTGAGTTTATTATTGTCACTCCTTGAATATGTTCCCGGAACCTACACTGATAGAACAGAAAGATACACACCCTGTTGTTGCGACTAAACTGCAAAGTACAGACAAGAACGCAGACCTGATCGGAAACTGGTGATCGTGTGAAACAGTTTAAGTTGGTTGCGGGTGTGTTTAAGTGGGTGATGCATTGCAGAAGAAGAAGACTGCCATATCGCTTTGACTAGTTTACTTGGCTCCTTCGACGTAATTACGCTGCCCCGCTCGTAGCAAAGCGTCTTTCACCCCTCCTATAGTCCTGCTGCAACAACTGTTGTCAGTCTGTTTTTGTTTTAACTGCTACTGTTGTACTGATGTTTCTTTTGTAGATTAATGGGTTTGTTTTTCAACTCTGGCCTCTAACAATCGTGGAGACGGCGAGGAATTTCCATTAGTTTCAACCAGAGAACCGTTTCCTGACATTCCAGCTGCTTGGTTGGCAGTTTGTGTAGCGGTGGAAACATTACCTGTTGAGACTGAACCCGACGACGATACCAGTGTAGTCAGCATTAGGGAATCAGAAGGTGTAACTGTCGAACTTTCTGTCGTGTGGAGCAGTCGAGGGCAATCAGTTACCGTCCTTAACATCGTTTGTTTCGTTTACAGAGGGCTTGTAGATGAAGTGTTTCCGTTTGTGTGTATGTGTGTGTGTGTGTGAGAGAGAGAGAGAGAGAGAGAGAGAGAAAGAGAGATAGAGAGAGGTGTTTTTTGTAAATACAGAGTTAGCCAACAAAAATGTATACACAATAATTGTCCAGCAGTGAAATGCATTCGCCAGCGACCAGGTACTTATAGCAGGAAGTACCGAAGGCTTGCAGAACCAATTACATCAAAATAATAACAAAGAGGAGAACAATAATATGAGAATAAACGCTACAAAGACAGAGACAGTGGTGATAGAAAGACAGAAAAACAATTTAGAAATATAATTAAAAAACATCGCCGAAAGACAAACAGGTATTCAAGTATTTTGGAGCAATTTTCATATCCGATGGAAATCTGGACAGAGAAATTAGCTCGAGATGTGCCAAAGCTAATTAAGTAATGGGGCAACCATCTGGCAACCCTGTTGACACACAAGTAGATACCCCGGAGTACTAAAGTGAATTTTATCAGAACTATTTTTAGCCAAACCTATGCTGTCAGTGTCAAACATGGACACTTGCATCCTCTACTAAAAGTAAAATTGTGGCAACAGAGATGAAAGGCCTTAGAAAGGCTGCAGGAGTTTCAAGGAAAGACAGAATACGAAATCAGACGAATGCTAGGAATAAAGCCAGTGTTACAGGTTATCAAAGAACAACAAATAAAGTTGTTTGGATAAACAGGAATGCCCTGGTACTATCTACCACAGCGAGCAACACTGAAACGTTACAATGGGTATAGAGTGAGCGGAAGACCTCGGAAAAACGGAGTGATGACATTAAGAACAGCCTTACAGAAATGAACATCAATCTTAACAGTGCTCATGACAGAACTCATCAACGAATGTTACATTTTCCCCTACACTTCGCTGATGTACAAGGTGAAAGAGAAGAAGACGAAGAAGTGAAACGCATAAACATTTTCATAGAGTCACCATTACGTGACATATTCCGCCACATATAGATCGAATTGCGGTACCTGTGTGTTGTATTCTGGTTATAAAAAGTGTCTGCAGGCTAATGGGAATCACTTAGTACACCTGTAGTAACTGCAGACATCACATGTAACTAGCATGCATCTTTTCGTGTCTGAATAAATGTGATATCTAAATGTGTATACACCTTGTTATTTTAAAGACTCCGTGCAACACATTGCTACTGTAATGTATTCAAAGACCACAGATATCGTACGATTAGATACATTTCACGGTTCTTTATTAATAATACCCCAGATGACGTTACAGGACAGTCCAACATTTTAGAGGGTGGTAAGACTGGGTTTTCCGACTTTCTGATGTTTTAACGACCCCAAAACATCTAGAACTGGCCCTAAGCCCCAACCCACCTATGTCCCACGAGAGAGTGCAGCCTAGGTCCCACGACTGCATGCAGCCTAGGTCCTACGACTGCATGCAGCCTATCTACCACCCCCCTGAAATATTAGACTGTCCCGTGACCTGTGTATTTCCCATGTTTGGGGTAGGGTGTTAATAAAGCGCCTTTCACTGCTGAGTGATTACTGTGTATACATTTGCTGTTGTTGCTAACTCTGTGTGTGAAACTGGCCTGACAATCTGTAGCTTGGTGCTGCAGAAAGAGGCGCCGATACTACTGTTAATACTTCTACTGTAGCTTCCGCTGCTGCTGGTCTACCTCTTCTTCGCTCTTCACATTCACCGGTTGTAAACTTCCTGCGGAAAGTTCTGGTTGTTCGTCCGCCTCCGGACTTTTCATCACCACTGTCAATGCCTAGGTTAAAAATGTGCGACCATGTTGTGGGTTCCAAGACAAACAAATCAGGGTAAACATTTCGAAAATATGCATCTGTGTGGGACACCATTCCGTTGTGAGTCACGCATCGTTTCGTAATCGTTGAAACATATAGTCGGAACTTTCAGACAATAAATGTCAGAAACTAATTCCTAGAATTCTGGGGATCAAGAAAATGAGAAAAATACTGAACATGGATGAAAACAGCTTCATATTTGGGAAAACTGAAATAATTTGTCATATTCATCATCAGCATCTTGTTGTGCCATGTGTGTCACATAGTGCTCACAGTTAATTCTTGCCCTTCGCTCTGTCCTGTGACTTTCAGTATTAAGGGCCGAATCCACTCCAGCATTTTAGCCTCCCTTATCAACGTATGTTTCAGAGTTTTTAACTTGTATTCTTTTTGTGTGTGGACATTTTCGTTTCCTGAATCCATTTGTTTCCCATTTCACTGCCTGTTTGATAGTTCTCTGCTGGTTTCTTCTTGGGATGTGTCGGGGATAGCGCCATTGCCTGACACCTTAAATGATCCATTTATACGGCACTAGCTGTACCCGGAGGTGTTTTGCTTTGCACTTGGATAGACCGATTGGCTGTCGGAGGGGGATGTGGTCAGTATCACTTCCTGTGATATGTTCAAATGAGGTGTCTAAGAAAGGCTGCAGGAGTGACCACATGAGATCAGATAACGTCATGAGAGAAAATGTAGGGACAGAACCAGTTATGACTAATTTACAGCGACCTAAATAAAATGGTTTGACCACTTAGAGAGAATCCTTTACGACGCTGTACCACACAAGGCGTACACCAGAAGAGGAGAGGGACGTAGAGCAAGAGGTATTTCAAGAACAAGATGTGAAAGTAGCTTCGGGGAAACTCTTGTAACAGCACGATGTGTCTGGTCGAGGCGGGGAAACTCTTGTAACAGCACGATGTGTCTGGTCGAGGCGGGGAAACTCTTGTAACAGCACGATGTGTCTGGTCGAGGCGGGGAAACTCGTGTAACCGCACGATGTGTCTGGTCGAGTCTGGGAAACTCTTGTAACAGCACGATGTGTGGTCGAGGCGGGTCTTGTAACCGCACTGTCGAAAACTCTTGTAACAGCACGATGTGTCTGGTCGAGGCGGGGAAACTCTTGTAACCGCACGATGTGTCTGGTCGAGGCGGGGAAACTCTTGTAACAGCACGATGTGTCTGGTCGAGGCGGGGAAACTCTTGTAACAGCACGATGTGTCTGGTCGAGGCGGGGAAACTCTTGTAACAGCACGATGTGTCTGGTCGAGGCGGGGAAACTCTTGTAACCGCACGATGTGTCTGGTCGAGTCTTGTAACCGCACGATGTGTCTGGTCGAGGCGGGGAAACTCTTGTAACCGCACGATGTGTCTGGTCGAGGCGGGGAAACTCTTGTAACCGCACGATGTGTCTGGTCGAGGCGGGGAAACTCTTGTAACCGCACGATGTGTCTGGTCGAGGCGGGGAAACTCTTGTAACCGCACGATGTGTCTGGTCGAGGCGGGGAAACTCTTGTAACCGCACGATGTGTCTGGTCGAGGCGGGGAAACTCTTGTAACCGCACGATGTGTCTGGTCGAGGCGGGGAAACTCTTGTAACCGCACGATGTGTCTGGTCGAGGCGGGGAAACTCTTGTAACCGCACGATGTGTCTGGTCGAGGCGGGGAAACTCTTGTAAACCGCACGATGTGTCTGGTCGAGCGGGGAAACTCTTGTACCGCACGATGTGTCTGGTCGAGGCGGGGAAACTCTTGTAACCGCACGATGTGTGTCTGGTCGAGGCGAGGCGGGGAAACTCTTGTAACCGCACGATGTGTCTGGTCGAGGCGGGGAAAACTCTTGTAACAGCACGATGTGTCTGGTCGAGGCGGGGGAAACTCTTGTAACCGCACGATGTGTCTGGTCGAGGCGGGGAAACTCTTGTAACCGCACGATGTGTCTGGTCGAGGCGGGGAAACTCTTGTAACCGCACGATGTGTCTGGTCGAGGCGGGGAAACTCTTGTAACCGCACGATGTCTGGTCGAGGCGGGGAAACTCTTGTAAACCGCACGATGTGTCTGTCGACGATGTGTCTGGTCTGGTCGAGGCGGGGGAAACTCTTGTAACCGCACGATGTGTCTGGTCGAGGCGGGGGAAACTCTTGTAACAGCACGATGTGTCTGGTCGAGGCGGGGAAACTCTTGTAACGCACGATGTGTCTGGTCGAGGCGGGGAAACTCTTGTAACCGCACGATGTGTCTGGTCGAGGCGGGGAAAACTCTTGTAACCGCACGATGTGTCTGGTCGAGGCGGGGAAACTCTTGTAACCGCACGATGTGTCTGGTCGAGGCGGGGGGGAAACTCTTGTAACAGCACGATGTGTCTGGTCGAGGCGGGGGAAACTCTTGTAACCGCACGATGTGTCTGGTCGAGGCGGGGAAACTCTTGTAACCGCACGATGTGTCTGGTCGAGGCGGGGAAACTCTTGTAACCGCACGCACGATGTGTTCTGGTCGTCGAGGCGGGGAAACTCTTGTAACCGCACGATGTGTCTGGTCGAGGCGGGGAAACTCTTGTAACCGCACGATGTGTCTGGTCGAGGCGGGGAAACTCTTGTAACCGCACGATGTGTCTGGTCGAGGCGGGGAAACTCTTGTAACCGCACGGTCTGGTCGAGGCGGGGAAACTCTTGTACCGCACGATGTGTCTGGTCGAGGCGGGGAAACTCTTTGTAACCGCACGATGGGTCTGGTCGAGGCGGGGAAACTCTTGTAACCGCACGATGTGTCTGGTCGAGGCGGGGAAACTCTTGTAACCGCACGATGTGTCTGGTCGAGGCGGGGGAAACTCTTGTAACCGCACGATGTGTGGTCGAGGCGGGGAGGAAAACTCTTGTAACCGCTGGTCGAGGCGGGGAAACTCTTGTAACCGCACGATGTGTCTGGTCGAGGCGGGGAAACTCTTGTAACCGCACGATGTGTCTGGTCGAGGCGGGGAAACTCTTGTAACCGCACGATGTGTCTGGTCGAGGCGGGGGAAACTCTTGTAACCGCCACGATGTGTTGGTCGACGACTCTTGTGTCTGGTCGAGGCGGGGAAACTCTTGTAACCGCACGATGTGTCTGGTCGAGGCGGGGAAACTCTTGTAACCGCACGAGTGTCTGGTCGAGGCGGGGAAACTCTTGTAACCGCACGATGTGTCTGGTCGAGGCGGGGAAACTCTTGTAAACGCACGATGTGTCTGGTCGAGGCCGGGAAACTCTTGTAACCGCACGATGTGTCTGGTCGAGGCGGGGAAACTCTTGTAACCGCACGATGTGTCTGGTCGAGGCGGGGAAACTCTTGTAACCGCACGATGTGTCTGGTCGAGGCGGGGAAACTCTTGTAACAGCACGATGTGTCTGGTCGAGGCGGGGAAACTCTTGTAACCGCACGATGTGTCTGGTCGAGGCTGTCAGAAGTGCAGAGAGCAGAATTTTTCAGATCCCTCGACGGCCGAAGCGGTAGAAAAGAAAGTGAAGAAGAAGACATTCAAGTATTCATTGATTGTGCGGTCGACCTTAAAGCCTTGCCATTTGTCAAAGTCCACCTCAGTAAGAATTCGAACCTCTGACCATTTTAGTACTGATGTGTGTGTGTGTGTGTGTGTGTGTGTGCGTGTGCGTGTGTGTGTGTGCGTGCATACATCGTGTAGCTGCATACGCACATATGTACAAACACAGGCGTTTTTAGAGAGAGAGAGAGATATGCAGACTGGAGGAGGGATGAGTCAGTTTTGTTATTGTAAATGCTCACAGTTTATCAGCATACAATCGCCGTGTTTACCCAACCTTCCATGTTCTGTGATTTCTCCCCCCTCTTTTGCGATGCGGCCCAGCTGTTATTTTGACCGCAAAACGCATGTGACTCGGATGCGGCTTTAGGGCCATCTCATGGCAAGAATATTCGTGTGGGCGCCTGGAAAACAAGGCTCGATGTCGTCATTTCTAGGTCTCTATCTACCTACCTGCCTGCCGGTTTATTGTGCTTTACATGTCTTGCTCAGGTTGGCGAAAACGGTGTTCATGTGGGACTGAGGTCGCATACCTCGTCCCTCGGTTGCCAACTGCATCACGTAGGTGGTTTGGCCTCTCGCTCGCTGTTTGTGCAGTTTTTTGTTTGAGTATGCATCGGTGCATTCTCGCGCACGTTCGCGACAGCCAGTTGCGGCTTAGTAACTTTGGTCTCTGTGTTGGCTTTTATATGTGTGTATATAATGTTGCTTTTTGTTGTTAATGCTACTTTCTTTTCGTTGTCTGCTGTGATAAGAAGAAAATAAAATAGAAAAGAAGCAATCGTTAGTTTTTTCTTCGTCTGTTTCTTCTTCTACTTCATCATCATCATCATCATCATCATCTTTTTTTTTGCTCCGTGAATCGGAAAGTTCTGATATTTGCTGAATTTATGAAGTGGGAACTGTATGATATCGTCCTTGTTCGCATTGTTGTTATCGGCGTTATCATCATCATCCTTATATGCTGTTGCATTCACATAGGACTCGACTGGCAGTCCACTCTTCCATCAATTCTACCCTGTGCAATCCTTTAAAAGGCATGAGTGGAATCCATCCAGCACCTTTGGCCTCTCTCTTCTGCGTTCGTTTCAGGGGCTTTCTTGAACTTCATCGATTTCCTAATCCATGGTATTGTATGTTGGAATTATAAAGCGGGGGGGGGGGGGGGGGGTCATGAATATTGGAATTATAAAATATGAAAACTGGTCTGAATGCTGGAATGCCGGCGTTCTTGCTGCCTTCCCTACCTCACATTAGCAGGTGGTCATTCATCGCCCACTTTCTACATCCTAGCAACTATTTAGCAATGCTGGATCTTACCCAGACCGGTAGAAGACCGGATAAACATTGCAACTTCTTCGTGTAACTTTAAGAGGGAATTGGAACCCAACCCCCTCCTGGTTGCTGTGTTAGCACTGTTTGCGTTAATGTGTTTACGGCGATTGCTAATTGCTTTCAGCTGGTTTTAATTGATCTCAACTTGTGTTATAGGCACAGGCACGGATGAAAGCTTTAATGGGATAAGATGAGCTCTGTTTCCATCCCACATCTGCGGGTTTGGGTGTTTTCGGTCCGGCTAATGATGACAGGTTTTGAGTGTCCTTGGCTTGCCAAATGTTTTCATTCAGAAAAGCCAGACGCCTAGACTATTACCATTTTATGATAGGCGTCCTTGAAGCTCCTGCTTGCAAGTATCATTTTAAAATATGATGTGTCGTTTAGTGGTTCTCGGATCTTTTATTCTGGTAGCTCCTTTTCTGTAGTCGCTTGTCTGTTCTGCAGGAAGAAGAAGAAGGAGAAGCGTATGTGAATGTAGTTGTTGTAGTGCTGGCGGTAAAGGCAGGTGTACTTGACCATGCTTTCTCATTACTTGAAGGTTGGAGCTCTGGCGTGCCCATTATTTTTGTGTGTTTTTTTTTTCTTTCTCATAATGTAATATACACAATAAAGATCGAGAGTATATTCAAGACGACCTTGTACGAATTAAAAATGAATTTTACATAGAGATTGCAGTGTATCGTACACATATAAACCTTCAAGACGACGGTGGCAAACATAAATCTTTTACAGTATGAAACTGGGGTGGACGTTTTACTTACATTTGATCAGAACGAGGCTTTAAGAATCCCATTGTGGATTTGTTAAGCAAAAATGAGGAACTCGAGATGACGGTACATTCTCTCTTGACTGTGAGACAGGGAATCGTATACCTAGCCTTCTAATATAAGAATGAAGGCTGAAAGGACTCGTTCTTGTTTGGTCAGTTAAACCAACTTTACGGATGGAAAGGGAGTAAATAAAACTGTATAAATAGGCCATCTGAAACACTGGCACAGTTACTAATAAACTACCAACATTTTTCAGCTGGTAAGTAAGCAAATATCCTTTTTTACGCCTTGGGCGTATCGGGTATATGGGAAGAGCCTCTTATATTTTTACAGACCAATCGGCACTATGTGGGTAATGTGGTCAGCATTACACCGGCCGTCTTTACTTCCCCAGGACATCTATCCTGGTACCCGTTTTAGGCAAGGTCGACCTGCGACGCCCCATACCATGATATAAATCCACGCAGCCAGTAGTGGGTTTCGATCGCGGTACGTTGGAAATTTAGGGTCTTAAAAGTTCATTATTGGTTCTGTGCCGACTCTCCCTCTGATACCATACGTTGCCTCGTTATCCCTAGCATAATACGTAAACATTTCATTTCTCTCGTGACTTTTTTCCTTGTCTTTTGAAGACACTGTTGTCCGTGTTTGACATTGATAGCATAGCGTTGGTAATAACATTTATATTGAACAGTGTTTTTTTAGTATCCTCATTCGCATACTTGCATTTCAAAATTGATGCCATTTGGCCTACAACTTGATATTTTGATATTCGAATGATTGAATCACTAATGTAGAGCTTTGCGAGAGAACAAGACAAATTACAAGGAATCAAGAGGTGGGGGAAATACTAGCGATTTAACTAGTATGTCTTTGCACTGGAACTCGCAGTGTTAAAAGTATACAGGCGGACATCACACGCGCGCGCGCGCGCACAGACACACATGGGGAAGGGAAATAGAGAACGAAGTAAAAAAGATGTGAAGGAAATGGGTTCAGCTGTGTGTTTTATATAGCAAAGGATAGGGCGACTTGAAATGTTGAATTCGGGACTATGCTGCAGTGGGGAATAAAAGAGATGATGAAGAAGAAGAGGAGGTCATCGGGAATGATATACAGTAGAACCTCGCTTAACGAGCACCTCTCATAACGAGCAAAACAAATTGTAAAAAAAATGACCTGCTTAATGAGCGACGTTTCGCATAACGAGTGGCGAGGAGAGGGGAAGTCCCGAATTGTGCGCATGTTACATTAGTCGGTGTTTAGCACTCGTTCCAGTAGCATCGTAGTGTGGCTTGTGATCACACATTTTCTCAAGCTTGTGTTACATTGTGATATATGTACATGAATGATCCAGGCCTACAAGATGACCTCTCTGAAAATTTAAGTTCATCAAGATCCAGTTTCTGCCTCCCAACACCACTCCGTTACTCCAGCCAATGGACCAGCAAGTTATTTCTAACTTTAAGAAGCTCTACACTAAAGCACTCTTCGAGCATTGTTTTCAGGTGACTGAAGGGACCAACCTCACTCTCAAAGAGTTTCTGGAAAAATCACTTCCACATCATTGCCTGCCTCAAGATGATCGACAAAGCGGGGAAGAGGTTACCAAGAGAACCCTAACTTCATCTTGGAGGAAGCTTTGGCCGGAGTGTGTTGTCGATTTGTGACTTTGAGGGGTTCGAGACGTACGTGTGGAACCTGTAGTCAACGAGATTGTGTCTATGTCTACTGTCATGGGATTTTAGGTGGATAACAGTGATATCGAAGAGCTTGCGGAAGAGCACAGCCAAGAGATGACCACCCAAAAGCTTAGGGAGTTGCACTGTGTTTCACAGCAAGAAGTTTTGGAGGAAAGTTTGTCAGAGGAGGAGGAGGAGGTAACAGAAAAGCAACAATCTTCTGGCGAAATAAGATAAATGCTGAAAGCATGGCAAACTGTTGCATCTTACATTGAGAAGCATCACCCTAATAAGGAAGTCGCTATGCGCGTTGCAGATTTATTTAATGATAATGCTGTGTCGCATTTTCGCCAAATTTTGAAGCGTCAGCAAAAACAAATGTCTCTCATTGTTTATTCTTTTTCTGCAAATCGAATTCGCATTCCAGGTGGGTTCGTTCTCGTTTGAAGAAAAGATGAAGATGATTCACTCTCCTTAACAATATGTATATAAGTTTCTTTGAATAAACGTTATACATAGCATTCTGTGAGTATTTGTTTTCGACGTGGAACGCATTATCGTATTTTACATTAATTTATATGAGAAAAGTTGTTTCGCATAACGAGTGTTTCGCTTAAAGAGTATGATTCTGAAACGAATTATGCTCGTTAAGCGAGGTTCCACTGTAGTTGCTGGAAGTATGTGCGACAATAATGCTTCTAGCGCAAATTTTTCTAGCTGTGCAATATCTTTGGCATGGACGCCGTGTTCGCCTTCGCTTTGAAGCTTGTTCCTTCTTGTTGTTTGTTGCTTCTTCTGGTTAAAAAGACGCGACAGGAATGTTGATGAGGTGCATACGGACAAAGTGGCGCACAAACACTGGGTACAGCCTGCGGGCCTGAGTGATGCAGGGGCGTCGCATTTCGGGGGTGGGGGAGGGGAAAGGACGTTTTTATAAGGAAGTATAATTTATTTGTTTGTACCTTTCGTATGTTTTATATTATATTTATTTGTCATTCAGCACATACAGAGTATTATTAATAATAATAATTATTATTATTATTATTACTACTTATTATTGTGCACTTAGTGAAGGTTTAAGCCCTTGCACCGTCCCGCAAAAAAAAATTGTCAGTGAATCAAGTCTTCATACAAATAAGCCACATCTGTAGAACAAAAACATCAAGTATTCATTTTCTCCAACAAGACCGAAGTCGTGAAGTGGACGAACAACCAGAACTTTCCACCGCAGTTTACAGCCGATGAACGCTTTAAAGAAGATGAAAGAGTTTTGTGTGATCTGGGCTGTGTTATCACAGCTGGAGCAAGACTAAAGTTCAGACACAGACGAAACCGACCAAGACTTTCCACATACTGTAAAAGCAGTAGTAGAAGAGGAGTAGGAAGAAGACGAAGAAAGGAAAAAGAAGAAGAAGAAGAAGAAGAAGAAGAAGAAACATAAGAATAAGAATAAGAAAAAGAAGAAACATAAGAAAAGAAGAAGAAGAAGAAATTTATTTCTTGAGAGTAACAAGTACCTTCATAAGGTCGCGCCCCGTGAGTATTTAACAATCTGTGCCTTCTTCTTCTTCTTCTTCTTCTTCTTCTTCTTCTTCTTCTTCTTCTTCTTCTTCTTCTTCTTCTTCTTCTTTCTTCTTCTTCTTCTTCTTCTTCTTCTTCTCTTTTCTTCTTCTTCTTCTTCCTTCTTCTTCTTCTTCTTCTTCTTCTTCTTCTTCTTTTCTTCTTCTTTCTTCTTCTTCTTCTTCTTCTTCTCTTCTTCTTCCTTCTCCTTCTCCTTCTTCCTTCTTCTCCTCCTCCTCCTCCTCCTCCTCCTCCTTCCTCCTCCTCCTCCTCCTCCTTCTTCTTCTTCTTGCTCTCCTTCTTGTTCTTATTGTTCTTGTTCTTCTTATTCCTCTCCTTTCCCCCCCTCCACCTACCAACGCCGACCTAATCCTAGCCTGTTAACAATGAGATACATCACATTTTATTAGAAAAAGTTACCAGCCCCGACCAAATTCTAGTCTGTTAACAGCTAGGAAAAGTTACAAGCCCTGATTTAGCTCTAGCCTCTTAATAACGAGATTCATCAAACTTGTAAAGGAAAAGTTACCAGTCCTGATCTTATTCTAGCCTCTTAATAACGAGATTCATCAAACTTGTAAAGGAAAAGTTATCAGTCCTGATCTTATTCTAGCCTCTTAATAACGAGATTCATCAAACTTGTAAAGGAAAGTTTACCAGTCCTGATCTTATTCTAGCCTCTTAATAACGAGATTCATCAAACTTGTAAAGGAAAAGTTACCAGTCCTGATCTTATTCAGCCTCTTAACAGTAAGATACCTCACACATGTAAGAAAAAAGTTACCAGCCCGGATCTAATTCTAACTTTTTAACAATTAAATGCCTCACATCTGTAAAGGAAAAGTTACCAACCTAGACATAATCCTAGTCGTTTAACAATGAGATACATCACATTTGTAAAAGAATATTTGCCAGAACAACGAGATACATCACATTTGTAAAAGAAAAGTTGTCAGAACAACGAGATACATCACATTTGTAAAAGAAAAGTTGTTAGAACAACGAGATACATCATACCTGTGAAGAAAAAGTTTGACAGAACAACGTGATATATCACATTTGTAAAGGAAAAGCTTGCCAGAACAACGAGATACATCACATTTGTGAAGGAAAAGTTTGCCAGAACAACGAGATACATCACATTTGTAAAGGAAAAGTTTGCCAGAACAACGAGATACATCACATTTGTAAAGGAAATGTTGCCAGAACAACGAGATACATCACATTTATCAAGGAAAATTTGCCAGAACAAAGAGATACATCACACTTGTAAAGGAAATGTTGCCAGAACAACGAGATGCGTCTTATTTGTGAAGGAAAATTTGCCAGAACAAAGAGATACATCACATTTGTAAATGAAAATTTGCCAGAACAAAGAGGTACATCACATTTGTGAAGGAAAAGTTGCCAGAACAAAGTGGTACATAAACATATCCTCCTTTTTGCGGATTTGAGCCTAAAATGTTCGCGTTGACAAGCAAAAACTAACAACAGCATTACGACAGCTTCCAAATTCATACACACAAAAGTTAATGGCAACTGCCTGGTCATGTGGCAAAGTGAGGGGCTGCAAACAAAACCAAAAGAGATCATGTCAGAAATAAAGAAATTAGAACTGTCGGAACAATAAGTTATTTTCGTGTCCTTTGCAGGACGTTGCAGCACCAACATGGGCTCAACAAAATACACTTGTTGGGTATACTTCTCGCAGCAACAATGTGAAGTGACATGGGCTCAACAAAATACACTTGTTGGGTATACTTCTCGCAGCAGTAGTGGGCAGTGCTATGGGATTACCAAACTAAACTGTTCTAGTCATACATTTCAGCAGCTTGTAGTGGCATGGTCTTAACCAACCACACACGCACGCGCGCGCACACACACAGACACACACACAAATGACCCCACATTTACCAGAATTGGTTCAATGTTGCCAAAATGATTTGTGGGGGGGGGGGGGGGGGGGGGGTGGCGCGAGCTTGTATATACGCCTGCGTTCATTTGTGCGTTTCTAAACTGTTTATAGTTGAAACGTTGCCTCGGTGGGGGTGGGGGGGGGGGGGTGTTTAACAGACTGATTGGCGTTTTTATCCTGGTTTATATTAGGGCCCCCGGCAACAACCAAGGCAGGCCATCAAAATAACTAAATATAAAACGAAAAAAACCGTCCCACATGGGGGACAGGGAGTAAACTTAATTGGTGAAACGTTTTTTTTTTTTTTAATGAATGTTATCAGTGACATGAATGGTTTCTTCTGTCTCTCCCAGCACTGAAGAGGAAGCTGATGTTGAGGAGGTCTGTTAACGAGCTTGTGGATCGAGGCATCTACCCACGTAAGTATGCTTGTTGCTGTGGTAACCGTTGTTGTTCATCAGCAGTCCGAAAGTTTAGACGTTCTTTGCCGATTTTGCCGATCATGTAGTCGGGGCCTCATCTATCTATCTCTCTCTCTCTATCTATCTATCTCTCTCTCTCTCTCTCTCTGTCTATCTCTACCTCTACCTCTCCCTCTCTCTTTATCTTTATCTATCTCTTACTCTCTCTATTTCTATCTCTGCTTATCTCTTTCTGCCTCCATCTCTGTCCATCACTATATGTCTATATATCTGTCTCTGTCGCTCTAAATATCTCTATATCGTGTGGAATTTTTACAGGATGCCTACTGTTCGGGAGATCTCCAAGTCATCATCTTCCAGCTCTGTTTGGCAGTCAGTCTCTTTCTCTGTATCTGTATGTCTGTCTATCTATCTATCTATCTATCTATCTATCTCTGTCTATCACTATCTATCTATCTATCTGTCTCTATCGCTCTATCTATCTATCTATGGAATCTTTCAGGATGCCTATCTATCGGAGATCTATCTAGTCTATCATCTTTCATCTATGTTTGGCAGTCTATCTTTCTATGTATCTATGTCTATCTATCTATCTATCTATCTATCTATCTATCTATCTATCTATCTATCTATCTATCTATCTATCTATCTATCTATCTATCTATCTATCTATCTATCTATCTATCTATCTATCTATCTATCTATCTATCTATCTATCTATCTATCTATCTATCTATCTATCTATCTATCTATCTATCTATCTATCTATCTATCTATCTATCTATCTATCTATCTATCTATCTATCTATCTATCTATCTATCTATCTATCTATCTATCTATCTATCCATCTATCTATCTATCTATCTATCTATCTATCTATCTATCTATCCATCTATCTATCTATCTATCCATCTATCTATCTATCTATCTATCCATCCATCCATCTATCTATCTATCTATCCATCTATCCATCTATCTATCCATCTATCCATCCATCCATCCCTGCATGCCATCCTGCCTGCCTGCCTGCCTGCCTGCCTGCCTGCCTGCCTGCCTGCCTGCCTGCCTGCCTGCCTGCCTGCCTGCCTGCCTGCCTGGCTGCTCGTCCATCCGTCTTTCTTACTCTTCTCTCTTCCGTGAGGATACATGCTATTTGAACGACCTCTAAGACGTCATTCCCTACTTTTCCTTCCCCCCCCCCCCCTCCCCAGTTGTTGTTAACAGTTACATACCACTTAGTGTTTTGTGCATGTGACTCAATTATAATATGTATACGTTTGACCCCTGTGTCTCTTGTTGAGCTTTAGTTTGTAGCCGCACATTCTAACATACACCTGATGTCACTCACCCTGGCTCTAAATGTGCTTGTCGCAATTCCAGACTCCCATGTTTTTAATACCAAACTCCCATGTTTTTAATACCAAACACCCATGTGTTGAATCAAAACCAGACAAACGTCGAGTGTGACGACTAGCGATTAAGCAACAGCTAAATGTTTCCACCAGGATCCTTCTCAGGGAACATAACTGACAACGTGTATTGCTGTATATTGTTGACGATCAGCCTGTTCTGCTTTTCAGTAAATTCGAATGCTGGAACACACAACGCAATTTGCCACCGAGGAGACGCTCAAACATGCAAAAAGGAACACCGTCACTAACCTAAACTCGATCTTCTCCAAAAAATTACTGACTTTTTCTGGTTAAAATTTTGCTTGCATGGCATCTCTCTTTCTCTCTCCATCTCTTTCTCTCTCTCTCTCTCTCTCTCTCTCTCTCTCTCTCTCTCTCTCTCTCTCTCTCTCTCTCTCTCTCTCTCTCTCTCTCTCTCTCTCTCTCTCTCTGCCTGCCCCCCCCCTCCTTTATCATAGTTTCAGGCAAAAGTAACGTTTGAAAAGTGATATGCCAGGGCGGCTGTCGTGGATGGATCCAGGTAGTTATGCCAGACACAGTTTGCCAGGCAGACACGATTTGAGCTCTTGATTTATCTACCAGTGAACAGAATGTGTGGAAAATACACCCACCATCTTCTCCTCGTCTTGGTAAACATGTTCGTCACGCATCACCGACTTACACCCATGGGTCTCTGTCCTCTTGATATGTTTGTTTGTGAACGCATCATCGCCTCCGTAAAATGTAAAGGTCCCTTTTACACAGCAGTGGCGCATTGGGCATATGAGTATTGGTATACACCAGCGTTTCCCAAGTTGTTTGGCCCACCCCACCCACTTTTTTCATTGAAAGAAATCACCCACTGCCCCATTCTCAGTGAAAGAAGTCATCCACCGCCCCATTCTCAGTGAAAGAAGTCATCCACCGCCCCATTCTCAGTGAAAGAAGTCATCCACCGCCCCATTCTCAGTGAAAGAAGTCATCCACCGCCCCATTCTCAGTGAAAGAAGTCATCCACCGCCCCATTCTCAGTGAAAGAAGTCATCCACCGCCCCATTCTCAGTGAAAGAAGTCACCCACCGCCCCATTCTCAGTGAAAGAAGTCACCCACCGCCCCATTCTCAGTGAAAGAAGTCACCCACCGCCCCCTTTTCCGTAAAAGGAATCACCCAGCGTCCCCTTCAGTGAAAGAACACACACTTGGAATCCAAGGTCACATTTGAAAAACAAATCTGCCACTATGCGGATTTTAACCCACATTATGCGGATCCATTGTACCTTATGTGTTTTCATCATTGGCATCTTCATATTAGTTCTCCTCCGCCTCCCCTCCCTCATCTACCTCCGCCTCCTCTTTCTCATCCACCTCCGCCTCCCCTTCCTCATCCACCTCTGCCTCCCCTTCCTCATTCACCTCCGCCTCCCCTTCCTCTATTGAAGTATTACTTTGGGGAAAAACAAATGCTATCCTTTTATAATCATAGGAATACAAGAACGTCAGTATGCTATTAATGGAGTATAATATAACTATTAGCTTACAAATAGATATTGAAAAGCTCATAACGTTGGTGCAAATGCAAGAGGAAAAAGAAAAATTATATCCCATGGCATGAAACATAACAAAATGACTGCTGATGAATATGTCTAAGGAATATAGAGCATTAGAGAGGAATTACAGAAGATGGGCATTTTTGAATATCTACCTTGTGAGCATTTTAGAAGTATACCTAAAATCTGACAACTGGTGAAAATAAGATGACAGACTTTTCGTTTGGACTCCGGGGCCCCATGGTGGGGACAACAAGAATAGACCCACTGCCTCCGCAAAAAGCCTGTCGTTGGAGCCGACTAAATGGGGGCATCTGTCGGAGACGTACCACGTCTACTTTAGAGGCAAGGAACTGAAAGTCTACATTGAAATAAGCCAGATCTCTCAGATCTACGTGCACGCAACACTCAAGTTCTGCAACAAGACTAAACTCCAGAAGTGGACGAAACACCTAGAATTTTTCACCGAACAACCAGAACCTTCTGCTGGAGTTTACAGCCGCTCAACGCGAAGAAGAAGAAAAAGAACAGATAGAGCAACAAATATTAGAGTACACACACAGAGAGAGAGAGAGAGAGAGAGAGAGAGAGAGAGAGAGAGAGAGAATGTATGTATGTATGTGTGTGTCTGTTTGTATGTTTGCGAGTGCCTACGTCCGTGCGTGTGTTGTTTGTTGGTACGTTTCCATCTTCCCAGAGAATAATGTTACAGTAAAACCTCATTAACACAAACTCGCTTAAGACGAAAACACTACCGTAACATTAAAAAAAAATGTTGGCCGCAGCGGGAATGTATATTATTCATAATACAAATATAAGCCCACGGTTATGACACATTTAAAAAAAAAACTAAGATTGTATTAGCGGCAAGCATGTGAATCTCAGCTCCCGCCATCCCCCACCAGCTGATAGCGAGGGCAAGAGCTTCTCCTTCTGATTGGCCCAGTCTTCTGACGTCACCAAACAGGGCTAACAATACTTTAATGCAGTGATTCAAAAACTGTGCACCGCAGCGCCCCTGAGAGCCGCGACCTCTTCACAAGGGCGCCGCGAAATATTCGAAGATATACGAGTTTATTTTTTTTTTTTCCATTACATCGGTGTTTCCCAAACTCTACTTAGTCGCGGCGCCTTTATTCAATTACCATTTTTCTACGACGCCCTAACCTAAGTAAAAATCTGACTTTTCGTATGTAAGAGATAAAAAAAAATCCTGTATCTTCGAATATTTCGCGGCTCCCCTGTGAAGAGGTCTCGGCGCCCCGGCGCACAGTTTTGGGAATCACTGTCTTACATACGAATAGTCATACTTTTACTTATGTTAGGTCGCCATGGAACCATTTTAACAGGAAAAAAGGCGCCGCGACTAAGAACAGTTTAGAAAATAAAAAACATCGTTAATGTATCATAAGCCTTGTTTGATGACGTCAGCAGCATGGCCCGTCAGATGGAGACGGTCTTGGCGAGGGTGACTAGCAAGACCTGCTCAACTCAAGATAAATTCTTCCATAATTAGAGCATGGGATTTCGGGACTACTGTTGACATACCACACATGGAACCTGTTTCTCCTCGCAGAAGCTCAGAGCTCGTAATCTTGTGTGGTCATATTTTACTTTAATTGGGGAGTCGTCGTGGCGTTGGCGGCTGGACACTCGCTAGCGGATCGGAAGGTCGCCGGTTCACGTACTGGCGGAGCCGGCCTTTTTGTGTGTGCAAAACTGACCTTTACTCCCAGCCTTGAGTGTGTGTCAGGTGCAGTCCTGGGAAGTCAAGGCGGCCGGCATGATGTTGACCCACCAAGTGCCGATTGATCTATGAAAATAGAAGTCTATCCCTATATTCTGAATACGCTTAGAGGTGAGGACAAGAGATCTTTACTTTTATTTTACTTCATCTTTGTTCCCCTCGTGATCCCTCCGACCCCGACCTTTTTCCCTTTTGTCATGCAGCAGGATATATATATATATATATATATATATAAGTAAGTAAAGGACCCTTTTCTACGCCTTCAGGTGTATTGGGTATATAGGGCTTGCCCTATATTGAATAGACCAAACGGCACTTAGTGGGTGATGTGGTCAGCATCACGCTGGCCACCTTTACTTCCCAGGACTGCACCTGGTACCCACTCAAGGCCTGGGAGCCAGGGTCACTATCAGGACCCGAAACCTTCCGGTCCGCAGGCGAGCGCCTAGCCGTTAGACTACAGCGGCTCCCATATATATATAAATATAAATCTTTGACAAATAACAAATTAACAAGGAGGAAAAAGACATATACTTCATCCTTGTATAGAAATTTTAGCGAAGAGTTGTAAATATTCATTGAAATGACAAGAGAACTAACAGGCCTATCCAATATAGTATGGAAGAAACGAATAAAGAAAATGTGTGTTTTCACTCCAAGTTGTTTTATCATTGGGTCATTTGCCATCGCAGGCAGCCCACCCCATGTCCAATCCATCTGTTTAACCTCACTTTCTAGTTTCCTTCTTTGTGTATGTCTGTGCATGTGTGTGCAGATCTGTCTTTATTCTTTTAACCCTGTGGGTTCTGTGCAAAGACATTCTAGTTACATTGTTAACAGGTGTACTCAACATGTGTCGTATCCAAGGCCGTTTGTTTCCTCTCCTTGTGTTTCGCTAGAATTCGTTTAGTACTCTCCCAAATCTCCACATCAGCGATGTAATCATACCATTCAGAATCTGTTGCAGCATCCCTGTGTTGACATGTACAGCTGATTCGGATGTTAAATGCTTACATTTGTGATGTCCATTAATGACAGGTCAAGTTATTGCAGTTTTATGTTGATCAGTGTTTACAGTAACTTTCACCTTCTTTTAACAGCATTGAAGACACCACCAGCATTTGCAGAAAAGACCAAACAGTTGGAGCGTGCAAAGGTGAGTATCAGTGCAGATTTCCTGTGTTCATAGTTGCAGTACCGGCACCTTTTTTGGGTATCATTTTTTCCTTACTACTATTGTAATAGCTCAACGTCCATAGCTTAGGGGTTGTAATTCCGACTCGTAATTCCAGTGTACCGTGATCGAAACCCACAGCTAGCTGCATGGATTTTTAACCATAGTATGGGGCATCGCAGGTCGACCCGGCCTTAAACGGGTACCAGAATGGATGTCCTGGGAAAGTAAAGATGGCCGGCGTAATGCTGACCACATTACCCACCTAGTGCCGATTGTTATGTAAAAAAATGTGTGCTTTTCCCATATGCTCGATATGCCTAAGGCGTCAGAAGGGATCTTTACTTAAACTACTATTGTAAAAGACATTGATGTGTCTATGGTTGAGGCTGCCAGAAAAATGAGAATCCTTATTTCTTCCTCGACACCCGAGGTGGTAGAAGATGATTTGAAAAAACAAAAAAGAAGAAGAACCATCTGATTCTCTCCCTTCTGTTGTGGTAGAAGGGCTTGTCTGTTAGGCTCAGTGACCCTGCCTTTCATGTCAGATAGGTCAAAGGATAGGGTAGGAATTAGTTCAGGAAGGTCACAGTTAAAGAGTTGATTTCAGATGTACAGAGCTGCCAGTGTGGGTTCCAGGGCCCCATTTGGGTGCGGGGATGCACAGAACCACTGCCCCTTAACAAGCATGTCGTAGAATGTGACTCATTAAGGTTTTGGTGAAATTTGTTGAATTGGGCTGAAAGGCACAAATATTGTGCCTTGCTGTAAACCACAGGACATGTGTCAACTGCCCTCTTAAGGATGAATGCAGAAAAAGAAGAAGATGTACAGAACCAAGGGAGAATAAAATGTTACTTGCTTCCTGATGTTTGGTTCTTTTGTGTAAAGCATGTTTCTAAAAGCATTTTAGCTTTGGTGTAACTATCCCATTATTGTTGTCGCTGCTGACAGACTGGTGATCTGCTGCGGCACAAGATCCAACAGAGGCCAGACAGACAATTGCTTGTTCAGCAGCATATACTTGAAGGTAAGGGTTCCTTTAAGAGCTACCCCAGACATGGAAGTAGCACAATGAACGTTTGACTTCATGGTATGGTAATAGGCCTAAAGGGCACAGGGGCCAGCGTGACCATATGCCAACCCTGTGATCGTGTGTTCAATTCATGTTTAAAAAAAAAAAAATAAAGTAATAAGCCAAACCAGCCTGAAATGGGAGCTGACAACAATTTTATGGGAAGTAAAAGCAGTTTATCACAACACCAGTCAGATTCTTATTTATGTACAAAAATGTCAGGCTTTAACATTTGAAAATCTATAAAAGTATAAAAATGATTTAACAGATCCTCATACAAAACATTTTGTTCAAAGACTAGAAAAAAAAACTAACCAAGTTAAGCAAAAGGAGCTTTATCTGAACTGTTGCATTTGTCTAATACTTCAAACCACTGGGTGTATAGTTGATTGTGATGAGTTAAGTGGGGGAGGAAGCCAGTTAGAAGAAGACTCTCAACCTTGACACATATTGCAGATGTTAAGTACTGGAATGATTCTAGAAATGTTGTTGTCAAGAGGATTGATGGAGCAAAAAGCTCTCCAAAGTTCAGTTTAAAAAAAAAAAAAGCACAAGTTTGAGTGAAGAAATGGAGTTTCTGACAAGGGCAACAACTTGACAAACTTTAGTGTTAGAGTGGGAGTGAAAATCACTGGTTTCCCACAAAAATGTTGACTTCAAACAATGATGGAGAGGTGCAGGTGGCAGCATAACAGCCTGCCAACAGAGTTTCTTTTTTGTGTGGTTCCAGAGCTCATGTGATAAACACTGTTCTGAAACTCTTGTTTTTCTAGAAGTTCTCCCATTAAAAAAAAAAATGTAATGAAGGTTCCTATAAATTGTTTTTGTAAGAGGTAATGAGGTTTGTGTTTCTGGTGGTGTGAAGTTGTGGGGGTGATCCACAAGTGGCTATCCCCACATGGTTATCCCCACATGGTAGGCAAGATGGCTATGTTCACACTGCAGAGGTTTGGAAGGGGGGCGAGGGGGGGGGGGGTATTATTGATGTGTGAAGCTGTGGGAGTAATCTGCCTATGGCTGGACCCACACAGTGGACAAGCTATTTTCAGACTGACGTAGTTACAATGAAACAAAACTTACAGTAAGATGGAAAATAATTGTAAGATTTCTCGAAGCCTCCGCGATTCGTCACCTGCGCTCGGGACTCTGTATTCAGAAAGATATGGTTCTGTCTTTATGACTGCCTTGGTTAAAAACAGGTAGTTATGTTTGATCGTTGTTGAAATTGTACTTCTCTCATAAAGGATTCACTTATTTGCTTAATTTATGTAATTGTTACTGAAATAATTGTGTATTTTGTCTACTTCCACTTTATTTATTTTTGAAGTTTTCTTCCCCCCCCCTCCCCCCTCCCCGAGAGGTCAGGCATTAAGCCTGCCTTGTTGCATTGTTGATCTGATGGTAAAAGATATATTTCAGCTGGGAAAATGAATGCTCAGCTGAGCAATTTGTGACCATTCTGTGATGCCCTAAGCACATGCTTATTTTGCTTAATGGTTAATCCACCCTTGGTCCCAGGCACTATATGTAAAGGATGCTTAATCATTATTCCCAGCCACTGCATAATTCTTCAACTCTGCCACTAATGGGTAGCAGGAAAATCATCTGGAAAGCAGACATGGCCAGTGGAATGTCAGCCTTCATTGAGTGCCAGTTGATTTGTTCAAAAATGGGGAGGGGAGGGGGGTGGCACTATCTATATACATGCTGAGCCTAAGGCGCACAATGGGGCCTTTACTTTTTTTTGGGTACTTGCTGGAAGTCATGGGGCAACAGGGAACAGTATTCATGTTGAAACCTTCACCTGTTATCAAGAGCTAACAACACATTTGGGAAGTTGGTAGGTACCCTTTTCAATCCAGTGGTGTGTCTGGCAGATGATTGCTGGATTCATATGTTTATAGACCAGTCGGCACTCGACAAGTGATGTGGTCAACAATCTACCTCCCAGGACATTTCCTGGTACCAGATGTTGAGTGGGTCGTTCTCCGAGTCAGTGATACGGGTGAAGCATTTCAGTCATGTTTTGCAGACTCCTTGTCTGGGGAAAAAGTATAGGCCCACTGTCCTCCTAAATGTCGTAAAAGTCAACTAATTAGAGTTGTTTACTTCAAAGACTAAGTGCATCTACCTGAGAGGCAAGGAACCAACAGTTTTCAAATAAATAAATAAACAAGGTGGGTTGAGAAAAAAAAAATGAAAAATTAAATACAAACTCAAGTTCTGGAACAAGGCTCAAGTCTAGAAGCGGATGAACAACCACCATTTTTCGCTAACTTTTAAGAAGGAGAAGAAAATATGTTGCTGATGTTTCACTAGTTCTAGTTTTTTTTTTTTTTTAGTGTAAGGATTTGTATTAAATGGGTTAAATTTTAAAAAAAAAAAGGTGAAAATGTTTGCTGGTATCAACAGTAATAAGAGAAAGGATGAGAATGTTTTGTATGTTTGCAGATACAACAATAGACCCATCGTTACATGAGCGTCAAAGATTACTGAAGCGTTCACGTTTGTTGGACGGCCTCAATGGCAAGCTGGCGCATAGACCTGGACCACTGGAGCTGGTGCAAGGAAATATCTTACAGCCTTCACATGAGCTGGCCAGTGCCATTAAGGGTAAGTAAGCTATTAGTAGCACTGCTAGAAAAATAGCTCTCTGTATGACATCTGCCTTGTCTAAATCAAGCTTCTCATTTGGATTGATTTCAGTCTACTGATTGGTGTGTCAACACAATCAGTGCGATTTGAGTTAAAAACCATGTTTTTTTTTTTAAAATAAATTTTTGTTGTTGTTGTTGTCGATTGACCAGTGCTTCAGATACATTGCACCATTTCATCTTAGATATATTCTGACCATCATATTCTTGTTCTTCCTTCTTCATCTTGCTCTGTTTGATTGTTGATATTCTTAGATAGAATTAATCGATCTGATTCTTAGTCTCCTGCTAGCTCTATCACCAGCATCTGTGATTATTGTTATTGTGTTCTGTTGTTTTCCTGTAGATCTAAAATGTCTGTCTGGGCTGAAAGTTGCAGCAGTAAACCTGAAGTCTGTGGAGGAAATATTAGAATCCATCACCCAGCCATCATTATCATCATGTAGCAGGTCTTTTGCAGAACGTCGCTTTCATCACGGTCTGCCTGAAAGAAACTCGGTCTCTCGCCAGCTTTCACCTCATGTACTTTCATACTCAAGGAGTCACTCATATCCTGTGCCCATCTTCGTGTTGGTCGGCCACTGCCTCTCCTTCCTGGTACCATGCCTTGTGCTATAATGTTTTCCAATCCGTTGTGGCGCTTGGTATGACCACAATATTTTAGCTTCTGAGACAGGATGCTGTTTATTAGCCAATCTTACTTGATGTTTAGATCTTTTAAGATGTCAATATTTCTCATCTTCTTTGTCTTCACCCAACCACAGCCGGTCTGTATTTGCTTTGCTGTGTCATGATTGCATTTGAAGGTGTTCTCCTTCTGCAGACGATTGAATGAAAAGTTTACATCATTGCACTTGAAACATTCCCGCACACGCTATCTCCTTCTTCTTTAGTAGCCACAAACAGTTGCCAGTTGCAACCTGATTAAATATTCACCCCTCGTCCCTGAGCCTTGAATATCGTCCAGAATACCCCCTATTGAGGAGACGCCCCTAAGTGACTGATAAAGACTTCAGTTTCCTCCGAATGATCACACTCTGAGAATTTCAGCCTGCCCTATTTTTTTACACCACTCAGAACCTGCTCTCTCTCTCTCTCTCTCTCTCTCTCTCTCTCTCTCTCTCTCTCTCTCTCTCTCTCTCTCTCTCTCTCTCTCTCTCTCTCTCTCTCTCTCTCTCTCTCTCTCTCTCCCTCTCTCTCTCTCTCTCTCTCTCTCTCTCTCTCTCTTAATATTTATTTCTGGTTTCATTGCTTTATCACTGACCTTATCATGTTGGGATAAGAGTATCTCATATACTTACTACAGGTATAAGCTATTCCACAACAGATACTGGCCCTGGAGTGTGAAGTGTAAGGCCTTCACAATTTCTAGAACGTAGCATAATGAAATGCAGAGAGTGGCTCCATTTTAGCTTACTGTATTTCCCAGGCAATTTTCAGACAGTTTGGCGTATTATCAATGCCTGCAATAGCGCATACTTTGAGAAAAATAAGGGTCATCCAGTCTGTCAGATGTGAACAGAGTCTGGCCGGAGATGACTACCACTTACTTGACCAGCATAGGCATTATACGATGAATCAGGACAGGATATAAAAAACTTAGCAAGCATAAGCACAGGCTTCGTCTGAGTATTTGTGCCAATATGGGCTGCATGTGCAAACTGCAGAACGTGTCTTGCAGGAATGTCCCTTGTATAGACCATTAAGTGGTTTGAGGTTTAAAAAGAGGATCAACATCATGGCACACGGGTAGTAACCCATAATTGCTCCGTTCTTCTTCTAACTCGAGTCTGAGTCGGAAAAAGCTCAGCACAGTGCACAGGCTCTGTAGCACCGGCGAGGATCCTGAAATACTTTGGGTAGATTTTTAACTCAAAATTTTCCCCGGGCAGTACTGTTAGGCTGCTCTTTTCGATTTCCAACAGCCAAGGGATTTTTTTTATGTGCACAACAGTGCACACGGGCGTCCGATTTCACTACCCAGAGACCAGGGGGAATTACTAGAAGTCCAAGTCCACATGACAAAATCCCAGCACTTACCGGGGATTGAACCCGGAACCTCTAGCACTTTAGGTGGACACCATGCCTGGAGACCATGCAGCCCCTCACAGACCATTAAGAAAGGAATACTGATCCATTGAGTCAAACACCATACTCAGAGTTGTATGGGACTAAAAGGAAACTCCTTAGAGCAGTAAATTTTATCACAGGAACTTGTCTTTCAGTGTAAATTAGGGTGTGATCACAAGAAGTTTCAAATAAAGTACATTTCATTGTCTCTGAAGATCTTAGGGTTAGCTTTGGAATCCAGTCAGATTTTGTGTAAAATGGCGGATCTGGACTTTTTTAAAAACAAAAGACCTTGGCTCCCAGGTCGACCTAGCCTTGAGTGGATACTAGGTGCAGTCCCGGGAAGTAAAGACAGCCGGCGTGATGCTGACCACATCACCCATCTCGTGCCGATTGGTCTATACAATATAGGTGTCTAGCCCTATATGCCTAAAGGTGGGGAAAAGGGTCCTTTACTTTACTTTTTACTTATTTAAATATAACTCTTTCAGTCACATGATGTTTATAAAGATGCCCAATGGAAATAATATCTATGGTGAATAGAATTTAAGTGCATATCTTTCAAAGAGGCAGCACATACACAGTTTGCATGAAACATGGACCATGTGACATGTTCAAATAAGAAACGAGATTTCACTAGTATTTATCATATCAGATTGTGTCTTGCATGGGTCATTTGGACACACAGGTGGTGCATTGTTTGGGACCGGAAGAGTTAAAACACCTTTGTATTGCCTTATATCAGACTCTGTTGGCTCTCAACTGTTTCGGTACCAGGCAGATATAATTTAACTCATTTTTGCCTCAACAGTTTTCACTTAAAGTAAAGTATTTTTAATTTGCATCAAACCGTCAAACCGTAAATTTTGATATATAAACATAGGATGCCATATGAAAGATTAATGCTTGGAAGGGCTAAATGTAAGACGGGCCTGCGTGCCCAATTTATAACCCTTTGGAAATAAAGTTTGTTTGTTCTGCCTGGGAAGTAAAGATGGCTGGCATGAAGTTTACCACATCACTCAGCTATTAAAATATGACTCTAGTATCATGTTGCCGATATGTCACTGGCATGAAAAGCGGTCTTAATAATTGTTTGGGTCAGAATGACTTGAAATAGTAGTATGTGTGGCAGAGAAATGGAACTGAATTTGGGACATTGTAAGCTGGTGTAACAACTGAGTGTGGTGGCATAAGGAGTTATAAACAAAAACTGTAGGTAGATGTCAGAGATGCAGAAGGGGGTCTCCCTGGTGAAGTGGTCAAGCCGTTTGCCTCGCGCTGTGAAGGTCGTGGGTTTGTTTCACAACACAGTTCACTTCACGGCAACTCTGATCAGTTAACAGTGGCGCTGTTCAGTTCACGAGTGCAATTTTTACGGAGATCCATGAGGATGGTCGCTGGAGCTATGGAAGTCGTGCTCACTGTGACTCTTTTGGCAGGCGGCTAGCTGTTCTGCTCTTAGAGAGACTGAGTCATATAGGATAAAACCCGGTGCAGTGAAGTCGATCCTCTCACTTTTATCTTTAACAGATGCAGAATTGTTACGTACTGAATGAGTTGAATAACAGTGTCCCTGCTTTTTCTTCCCCCAGATGGAACAATCCAGTTCTTACCAACCTGTGACACCGAAGATATGGAACACTCCAGCTCGTCATTCTTATTTGATGATGAGAGCACCGGCAGCGATGGAGCCCCTTCACCATCCATGGATGAGTCTTCAGACGTCAGTAGCCCAAGCTCTACAACACCACTTCCTTCTTCAGAATCATTGCCTATATCTTTCACATTAACCAAGAGCATATCCGTTCCACTGACCATCAACAAAGGCCCCCAGATTCCATTTGTGTCTGCAAACTCGGCCATTATCACTGCATCCAGTTCCACTTCAACACTCAATTCCAGCCACCCAGGGACCAGTTTTGGAGCATCAATCTTATCTTTTAGTAATAACAGCAGTATCGGCAACAGCTCAGGCTCAATCTTATCTTATAGTAATAACAGCAACAGCTCAGGCAAGTCTCGTTCCAAAAAGCCAAAACCCAAGACCATGTCTAAAGCTAGAATCATCAAATTCCATGAGTATAAAGGCCCACCTTCAGTTGTGAAGAACCAGTCCTCCAATGTTTCTGCAGCGGCGGCAGCAGCAGCAGCACTAGGCGGTGGCTGCGGGGAGGACACACCTTATCATATTTTACTGCAGCAGCAGCAGCTTTTTCTACAGTGGCAGTTGGAGTTTCAGCAGAAGCAACAGCACGGGACTGCAAGTGTGTCTGCTGGCCCCGAGACTGCAACATCCCCGACTTTGAATTCTGTCATTGTAACCTCCCCGGTTGTGACCACCGCACCCACAACACACATTCATCCAATTGTTGCTGGAGGAACAGGTTTAGTTCAAGCAGTCTCTCTGCAGCAACCGCAGACGCCCAACACCTCTGCGGTTGCACCTGGGGCCTTCAGTCTGGTGTCCATCCCGTCTTCATCCCAAACAAGTACCCAGCAAGCTAGTCCAGCACCTCCTCCGCCGCCACCACCTCCGCCTCCTCTGCCCCCAGTTACGAGGCCAACACAGTCAGTGGCACCAAGACAGTCTGCGAAAGCACTCACTGCAATACCAGCCAGTGCCCTGAGCCTGCCCAAACTGACTGCAAATTTAGAAGAGATGAAAGTGGCTGACCTGAAAGCAGAGCTCAAAAAACGCAGTTTACCTGTTTCTGGACCAAAACCTCAGCTTATAGAACGTCTGAAGCCTTTTACAGAGTCCAGCAGCAGTAACAGTCCTGTGCTTTCTACTGTTGTGCCTAAGAACTCAAATTCCAGACCACCTTCGTGTGCTTCTGCTCCCTTGCAGTTCAGTCAGACCACGTTTCACATCAAGACTGAGCCTAATGGTGAAACCACAGCTTCCCCTGTTACACGACCCATTCCTACTGCAGCCTCGTTGTTAACTTCCTCTTCTGCATCCGGGGCCAGCAATCATACCTCCTCCACCTTTTCCATGCCCATCACCCTCCCTTTCATGCAGGGCATAAAAACAGTTGTCAGTGTCAAGCCAATGGTCAAAGAGGAACCCATGACCACCACTGATATCTCCCCAGCCAACTCCCCTCCCACCCTGCAGGCATCTACTCCAGTGCCAACAACACCCATGAGCCCAGAGTATGAAGCCACCTCACCTCCTAGTCTGACCCCAAAGCTGACCCTGTCATCTCATCCTATTGCCCAGAGTCTGGGAAAGTCGGCAAATTTGGGAAGTAATCACCTTATACACAACGGGAGCCCAGGGAAAAACCCTGCACCTCATGGACAGACTGTTGTTTCCATGAGTGCAGACTCAGCTCATTCAGCGTCAGTTGTGCCCGCAGAGATGATGCCTATGGAAGTCGACTCTGTGTCCATTGATCTGAATCAGGGAGTAGATGATACCGCCTTCAAGGCAGCCAGCATGGGTCACAGCCTGGACTCTGCAAACTTCAAGGCTCTTGTTCAACATCCCATCAGCACCGCAGGGTTCAAGACGGTCAGCCTCAGCCCAAATTCCCTAGACAACAATTCTATAAAGACTGTCAGCATTGATACAAACATTATGGATGCCAACACAATCAGAACAATCAACTTGAGTCCAAACTTCGATGCCAGTGCCACCATCAAAACAATCAACATCAGCCCTAACACTGACCCGGCCACAATCAAAGCCATCAACCTGGGATCAAATGGCATGGCGGTGAAGACCCTGAGTTTGAGTCTAGGTGGTGATGGCTTAAAGACCATTAGTCTAAGCCCCGTGAAAGATGCCACTTCACTGCTGAAAGCCGTCAAAGTGCCTCTGTCTCAGCTGTCTCCGACACACCTTTCCCCAGTCCAGTTAACAGGACCATTGGCCCATACAGTAAGTGCTTAACTTTCCACTTGTCTTCCTCAGATGAATAAATGAATGAATGAAAAAAACAGTTGACATCACTGTACTTAGGGCATTCCCTTCTGTTGAATTAAGAATCGACATCATAGCTCTCAGGACACTCCCATAAGCGCTCCGTCCCCCATCTTCAACAGCAAGCAAAGAGTTCCAATTTCATTGGCACCAGTAGCTGTCTGATTGTATATCTGCCTTCCCCTGAGTGTTTAGCGTCTGCCAGATCCCCTGGTAACTCCTTGCAGCGCCATTCTCCTCAGACCATAAATGATTTATCTGTGACTCTGCACTGTTCACTCACTTCCAGAGGGCTCTCACAGTATCTAGCTTGTCATACATCAGTTAACTCACTTCCAGAGGGTTCTAAAAATATCCAGCTTGTCATACATCAATTCACCACCAAGTGGTGCAGAGCCTACCAGTCTATCTGCCTGCTCATTTCCCAACACACCAGCACCACCTGGAGAAAATATCCAAAGAACGCTAACTACTCAGGCATCGGTGTTCTCTCTTGTCTCAAGAGAGAGAACTCTTGGAAAAACTAAACAATGAGAAGACCTTATGGCCACATCTGGGGAATTAGATCTGTAATTGTCTCCAGTAATGCCACATTTGTTTTTCTCAACCTAATGTTAATGTACGGGTAAAACTGAGCACCCGAAGCTGTCCTCTTAGTGCAGTTCAGTAAACTGTTGTCATAAATACCAAATCATACATAGGATACGTAGGTTTACTGTCCCAGCTTGTCAAAACCATAAAAGAAGTGGCATTTCTTTTGTAAGGAGGAATAACTGAAGTAGAAGTATAATATTCACAAACAACTGTTATTCTTCTGTGTACTCCCTGAAAAGGGCATTTGATGCGATTTAATTTGGTTTCTGTCTGTGCCTTTTGACCAAGAACATCTACATCTCTTGGCTGGTTACTGGATCTCTGGAGTATCTACTGACATCTCTCAAGTAACTACTACATCTCTCAGCTGACTACTTCATCTCTTAACTGATTGCTATCTCTTAGCTGACTGCTGTATCCTTTAGCTGACTGCTACATCTCTTAACTGACTACTACATCTTTTAACTGACTAC
Source organism: Candidula unifasciata (assembly GCA_905116865.2). NCBI lineage: Eukaryota > Metazoa > Mollusca > Gastropoda > Stylommatophora > Geomitridae > Candidula > Candidula unifasciata. The sequence continues at coordinate 240,175 of CAJHNH020008068.1, forward strand.
TACATCTCTTAGCTGACTGCTGTATCCTTTAGCTGACTACTACATCTCTTAGCTGACTGCTGTATCCTTTAGCTGACTGCTACATCTCTTAACTGACTACTACATCTTTTAACTGACTACTACATCTCTTAGCTGACTGCTGTATCCTTTAGCTGACTACTACATCTCTTAGCTGACTGCTGTATCCTTTAGCTGACTGCTACATCTTTTAACTGACTACTACATCTCTTAGCTGACTGCTGTATCCTTTAGCTGACTGCTACATCTCTTAGCTGACTGCTGTATCCTTTAGCTGACTACTACATCTCTTAGCTGACTGCTGTATCCTTTAGCTGACTGCTACATCTTTTAACTGACTACTACATCTCTTAGCTGACTGCTGTATCCTTTAGCTGACTGCTACATCTCTTAGCTGACTACTACATCTCTTAGCTGACTGCTACATCTCTTAACTGACTACTACATCTCTTAGCCAACTACTACATCTTTTAACTGACTACTACATCTCTTAGCCAACTACTACATCTTTTAACTGACTACTACATCTTTTAACTGACTACTACATCTCTTAGCTGACTACTACATCTCTTAGCCAACTACTACATCTCTTAGCCAACTACTACATCTTTTAACTGACTACTACATCTCTTAGCCAACTACTACATCTTTTAACTGACTACTACATCTCTTAACTGACTACTACATCTCTTAACTGACTACTACATCTCTTAACTGACTACTACATCTCTTAACTGACTACTACATCTTTTAACTGACTACTACATCTTTTAACTGACTACTACATCTTTTAACTGACTACTACATCTCTTAACTGACTACTACATCTCTTAACTGACTACTACATCTCTTAACTGACTACTACATCTTTTAACTGACTACTACATCTTTTAACTGACTACTACATCTCTTAACTGACTACTACATCTTTTAACTGACTACTACATCTTTTAACTGACTACTACATCTTTTAACTGACTACTACATCTCTTAACTGACTACTACATCTCTTAACTGACTACTACATCTTTTAACTGACTACTACATCTCTTAACTGACTACTACATCTCTTAGCCAACTACTACTTTTCTTAGCTGACTACTACATCTCCTAGCTGACTACTACATCTCTTAGCTAACATTTCTTCTCTTATCCAACTACTACATCTCTTTGCCAACTTCTAACATATCTTAGCTAACTACTACATCTCTTAGCTAACACTACATCTTTTTGCTAACTGTATATCTGTTCTTTTGGTAGTAAACAGGGCACTTGACAGCAGTTTGTTGCTGTCTTGTTTGTGTTAGCTCTTGAGAAAGTCATGAAATTACACAGGAGTTAAAATATGCCTGTTGAGCATTATCCTGGCTGTCAGGTTAGCGTTCAGTATGAAGCTGGCTGACTTGTTTTGCATCCTGTCAGTGTGGAAATGTGCTGTTACCCCCCCTGAGCTGTGCAAATGTTTAGCTCTTAGCCCACATATTTTAGGCCCCACACAGGCAATTCATGTAGTTAGAAATGTACTCCCTATGTGAGTTTTAGGATTCCATTTTTAGGGGGGAAAAAATAATAGACCCATTGTAACTTAACAAGTATTTTGTAAGAGGTGACTAATTAAAAGGTTTGCTATTGTTGAATATGTTGGCTCGAAAGGCTCAGGAGGTATCGCAGCCTAGCTGTAAATCACTATCACAACATTCCAGGCATCCTTTTAAGTGCAAGTGTGTACAAGCAGAAGAAGGAAACTGGCAAGTTAGTCAAATGAAGGCCGTCTGGCAGCTTTAAAGTTTAAGTCTGCCGGCTTGTTCGACTTAACTGCACTGGCTATTAACCTGTATGGCTCCCAAGAGTCTCACACAAAGCAGGAACACTGTAGCTACTCTGACAATCTAAAGTAGTGAGGAGTGACTGCTGTGGAGCTGATATCGAGAAGTAACTAAACACAAAAGAAACTATGACTTCAGATTTTGATGAAAGGTCACGCACAAAAGCACCTAGACTTTGTTTATAGTTTTGGTATTTCCATCCCTGCGGAAATTAATGTTCAACATACTTTTATCTCATTTGTATTCAGTTATTTAGTCATGTTTATAATTTGTCTTCCACTGTTTTCCAACTGCTTCTTTTATGTCTGCCTGTATTTTCTCCCATTACATTTTCCCTGTGCCATGTTGAGCTGGTTGGTGGTGTACTTAATCTGTTATTTTGTCTGTTGATCAAGACTTGTCAAAATCTTGTTATATTTGTGTATGACTTTTCCTTTCTATCTGGAGCTTTCTGACTGGTAGTCTGGTAGTCTTAGTTTCAGCTTCATAGCAAACGGGTCATCCCATCTTTGCTCCGCTCCTGTGCCAACTAAAAACACACAGAATGTTTATCACAGTCCCTTGTGGAAAGATTGACAGACTGCTGTCTCAGCATATCTAGCATACACACGCATTAAATAAAACATACGGTAGCCATCCGAAGTGCTAACACAAACTGTCCGACATTAGAAATGCAGTTCAGCATTGATGGTAGCAGAAGTCACCAACAGATCAGCAGTTGCCCACGCGATCAATTTTAATCACATAGGGGCACTGCTAACAGGCATTGCGCCATGTTCTGAATCTACAATTCACACCATCACGTTGGTCACAGTCGAAAAAACATTCCAAATGAAATCCGCAGCTCACAGTTTCACGCCATGCATTCAGTTCAGAAGGTGGGCGACGAAACTATATCCAGTCTACAAATGGAGCAAACATTCATAGGCCACCATCCGGCAGAAGCAAAAAATTTGCCTCGGCTCCAAACAGTGCCCCTGTCTAATGTCCATTTTTGACTGTTTGTTTTGTGTGTAATTACTTCTTGGCAACTATGAAACCAGTATCTCCACTAGGTAAAAAATGCTGTCAGTTTAAAAAAAAAAATTTATAGGAAGTTAAAATTAAAGTCCAGAGGATTTACTTCAGTGCGCTGGGTTTTTTCTCCATGGGAATCAGTGTCTTTCTGCAGAATGGCTAGCCTCCTGCCGAGAGCATCGAACAGCACACAAACTCTGTAGCTCAGGTGACGATCCTGAGAGGTCTATACAAATTACACAGACGCCGAACACTTCTGCGGTTGCACCAAGGCGCTTTCAGCCTAGTGTCCACCCCATCTTCAACCCAGGCAAGTACCCAGCACTTCCTCCACCTCTGCCACCACCAGTTACGAGGCCGACACAGTCAGTTGCATTAACTCTACTTCCTCTGCCACCAGTTACAAGGTCGACACTGTCAGTTGCATTAACTCCACTTTCTCTGCCACCAGTTACGAGGCCGACACAGTCAGTTGCATTAACTCTACTTCCTCTGCCACCAGTTACAAGGCCGACACCGTCAGTTGCATTAACTCCACTTTCTCTGCCACCAGTTACGAGGCCGACACAGTCAGTTGCATTAACTCTACTTTCTCTGCCACCAGTTACGAGGCAAACACAGTCAGTTGCATTAACTCCACTTTCTCTGCCACCAGTTACGAGGCAAACACAGTCAGTTGCATTAACTCCACTTTCTCTGCCACCAGTTACGAGGCCGACACAGTCAGTTGCATTAACTCTACTTTCTCTGCCACCAGTTACGAGGCCGACACCGTCAGTTGCATTAACTCTACTTCCTCTGCCACCAGTTACGAGGCAAACACAGTCAGTTGCATTAACTCTACTTCCTCTGCCACCAGTTACGAGGCCGACACCGTCAGTTGCATTAACTCTACTTTCTCTGCCACCAGTTACGAGGCCGACACCATCAGTTGCATTAACTCCACTTTCTCTGCCACCAGTTACGAGGCCGACACCGTCAGTTGCATTAACTCTACTTTCTCTGCCACCAGTTACGAGGCAAACACAGTCAGTTGCATTAACTCTACTTCCTCTGCCACCAGTTATGAGGCAAACACAGTCAGTTGCATTAACTCTACTTTCTCTGCCACCAGTTATGAGGCAAACACAGTCAGTTGCATTAAGATAGTCAGCTAAAGCAATCACTGCGATACCAGCCAGTGCCCCTAGCCTGCCCAAAATGACGGCACTATGTTCAGTGTGTGAGGCAGACGGCTTGACCACTGTGCCACAGTAAAGTAAAAGCACCCTTATCACATCATTGATACACCTGGATATGATGTTAGACTTAGATATTCTGTATAGACCGGTCATGACTCCGTGGGTAACATCAAGCCGTCTGGTTATACTCCCAAAAACATTTCCTTGTTTTCATACTTTTAGGGAAGGTGCTTCTGGAAGCCTGTTTTTTTTTTTTTTTTTTTATCCTTTAAGTGTGACTTTAAACTCAAGGCACATTGTCAGTTGAATAAGTATTTTATTTTTAACTTTCCAGCTGTCATCACCAGCCTCACTGCTACAACTCCAGCAATTGCAGACACTGCAACAGCTCCAGCAACAGTTGCTGCAGCAGACGCAACTCAGCCAGCACCAGTTTCACCAGCACTCACTGCAGCAGCCTTCCCAGACCACCACGGTTCAGCTGACCGCCAATGACCAGATGGTGCTGGCTCAAGCCAAACAGATTGAAGAGCTGCAACGCCAGCTACAGGAGTCTCACCTTAAACTGAAGCTGCAGCAGTTGCAACAGCAGCACATGCAGTTGCAGCAGCAGCAGCAACATCAGCAGCAGCAGCACCAACATCAGCAGCAGCAGCACCAACATCAGCAGCAGCAGCAGCAGCAACAGCTGTGGCAGGTTCAGCTTCCGGCAAATTTTGCTCAGGTATGTCTTTGTGGTTGGTTGCCGTTTGTTTTGGGTTCATTTATGTGGATTCCACTGCCCCATTTTGAAGGAGAAAAAAAAAATATATATCCATTGCCACATGTCATAAAATGCCATTATTTAGGTGTTTTCTTAAATAAAATTATTTTTTTTTTTTGCTGCACTAAAACACTAAAATTAGGGATTTGCTGAAATAAGATATGTTAGGCTGAAAGGTACAAATATTCAGCTTAGCTGTAAACCACAAGATAAAAGGGTGCCAGCCACCATTTTACATGCAAAAGTAGAAAAAGAAGAAGTCTGACACCTCATTTTGAAAGGCTGGATCGACTCGATGTACTGGTAAAAAAAGATATCTAGTGGGCTCGTATTTGCGTAGGAGACTTAACATCTAACACAGTTTTATCTAATATGTTTGGGTTACTACCTTTGCCATTTACAGCTCTTTTCTTTTTCTGACTATTATTTTTTTTTCTATTGGTCACACATATATCATAGATTCGATTTGGCAGACAGATATGTGATTTCTTTCAGAGATATTTCATTTAAATGATTTTTTTGAGTATTCTTGTTTGTATTTGTGGTATTGTATCTTCATGTAGTCTGCTGATAAAGGCTATTTAGCCTGTTTGTGGTATTGTATCTTCGTGTAGTCTGCTGATAAAGGCTATTTAGCCTGTTTGTGGTATTGTATCTTCGTGTAGTCTGCTGATAAAGGCTGTTTAGTCTGTTTGTGGTATTGTATCTTCATGTAGTCTGCTGATAAAGGCTGCATAGCCTGTTTGTGGTATTGTATCTTCATGTAGTCTGCTGATAAAGGCTATTTAGCCTGTTTGTGGTATTGTATCTTCATGTAGTCTGCTGATAAAGGCTGTTTAGTCTGTTTGTGGTATTGTATCTTCCTGTAGTCTGCTGATAAAGGTTGCCTAGGCTATTTGTGGTATTGTATCTTCCTGTAGTCTGCTGATAAAGGTTGCCTAGGCTATTTGTGGTATTGTATCTTCATGTAGTCTGCTAATAAAGGCAATTTAGCCTGTTTGTGGTATTGTATCTTCATGTAGTCTGCTGATAAAGGCTGCCTAGGCCTGTGTGTGGTTTATGTCTGTGATCATCTGTGAAGCTGACTGGGTTCGACTTTTCGTTTGATTTGATATCTTTTGGTGGAGAAAAGATCATCCCGCCCCTGCTGTGGATTTTGTCTCCAGAGTGCTGTTTTGCCAGGCAAGCACGCTAATCACTATGCCACTGCAGTTCCCCTCTCTTTGCATACACGTTGTAAGGATTCCAAGTGTGTGGTCCTGAGGCACATGCTAGCCGAGAGAGAATAAGCCCCACCGCAGCATGTCATGAGCTGTAAATGTCAGATCTGCTTTTGGTTGGCAGCCTTGTCATTTCACATCAGTTGCCAGAGAAACCACATGTGCAAAGGTCATGCTTCATGCAGTGGAACTAAATGCACTTTTAATGTAGACATGGAAGTGATGATGATGATTGCAATGAAAAGCACTGCAGTCTGTGAAGATATCAGTTGTTTTGTTTGTTTGATGCACAGACTTCTCTGGTTGCAAGAAAACATTCTGTATGTGCTGTCCTTAAAGACAGAGGTTCCCAAACTTCTTCTTCGTGTTCACCAGTTTTAAACTCTGGCCAAAAGCCTTGGTTTATCATCCACTCCTGTATTTTAGTAGTTTCAGAACTTGAGTTCCACATGCACATCTTTTTTTTTTAAACTGATGTGGCGTATTTGTATGCAGACTGTTGGTCTCTCGCCTCTTAGGCAGATGAACTATGACTTTGAAAGAAACACCCTAATTAGTGAACTTTTAGGGCCTGCTATTTTGAGGGCCAATGAGTTTATTATTTTTATTTGGGGGGAGGGGGGGGGGGGGGGGGGGGGGGGGGGGGGGGGGGGGGGGGGGGGGGGTTTCTAACCCATGATTGTGGAATCAACAGTGATATTGTTGACTTGGTTCACTTATTGCATAACTGTGAAATAGTAAAGAAACCCTTTTCCATGCCTTTAGGCGTATTGGGTATATGGTGCTAGATCTATATTTTATAGGCCAATCAGCACTCAATGGGTGATGTGGTCAGCATCACGCTGGTCACCTTTACTTTCCAGGACCTTACCTGGTATCCATTTAACTCTGGATCAACCATTTTTTTTAAAAGTCTTGCTCTGTTAACATTTGAATCCATGACCTTCAGATCTACAGGTGAGCATCTAACCAATAGACCACAAAGATTTATCGTCGTCATCATGTTTCCACTTCTGCCGTTAAGCGTTGTGGGGAGGAACAGTTTGCGATCCATTGCTTGATGGGCAGCAATGACTTGTCATTCCATGTCGATGTAGAAGCTCTTTAATGTCATCAATCCATCTTCTTCTAGGGCGACCTCTTGCTTTTCACTTCAGTTCTTTAAATGTGTAGCACCTGCGTTGGTAGTTGTTCTGTCTGTGTTCTTATTAGATGACCAATCTGTTTCATCTTCTGTTTCTCAATGAATGTGCTGCATGCTGTTGTTCCTACATTCTGTCTGATAACATCATTTCTAACTGTATCTGATGGTTAAAGTTGGTGGCTTTTCTCAAGCATCTAATTTCACAGGTGTTAATTTTATATAGTTAGCCTTTGATAATGTCCAAGTCTGGCACTGGTAGCACATTGTTGGTATGAATATACTCTAGTAGTACTTATTTTCATGATATAGCTTCTGCATGTCAAACTTAGCCTGTCTTGCTCCCCTCATTTTAGAACAGGGACTGATCTTCTGCAAATACTAGTTTGTTTATTGTATGTGGATCTAGTTAATTCTTCTTTCTTCTGGAAGGTAAAGGTCCTCACTTTCTGGATTAACTACTTTAAAGCTGGCTTATTTTATATTCTGTCTGTGTTTATGGTAAATAAGAGAGGAGACAGAACACATCCCTGCCTCACCCCTGTATTGATTGCAAACATATCAGACATGCCTTCTTGTATTCTCACTGCTCTTTGGGAAGTGTGGTCCATGGCCATGATGTTATCTGACATTTTTCCTTGTAGCCCATAATCCTCAAATTATGTTAGCAAAACTTGTGTCTGCGTTCCATGAGTGAGGAATCAACAAAGATTATATTCCTAAACTATAAACAAGGATTATGTTCCCAAACTCGGTTCTCTGTCCTGAAAATCTGGAATCAACACAAACTTGGTTCTGTGTCTCATAATTGTGGAGTGAACATCACTTATGCTCTGCGGATTTCGTTCCCTGGCTCCCAGCTTGTAGAATGAACCCAGATTATGTCATGCTGATTTTGTTTATTGGTCTGTCTCATTTATTTGTTGTTGTTGTTGTTCTTTTTCTGCCTTTCATCTCCCAGCGATGTGTAAGGCCTCAACCAGCCTATGCTAAACCCTGTATAGAGGTGTTCCTTCTTTTTCCTTTTCTCTGTTTACATGTTGTGTTGTGACAGCATATACTATTCTTAACCCTCTAACCCCCCCCCCCTCCTCCCCTTTTTTTTTCATTCCAGTAATTATGTTAGCTAACTCTGCCTCAATTGTTACTTTATATCATTCTTTCTCATGGTGTTATATTTTATCACCCTCAGACTCAAAACATTTATTAGTTATAATAATAACATTCTTAGGATATAATGTAATATAATATAGTTAAATAGTATCCAGCCTAGAACTAAAAAAAGATGATTACTGTTTCACAAATCACACAACTCCCTAGTTCTAGTGACAATCCTCAAGGATCTCCAAGACACTTGTATTGGTGAACCGAAAGAAGGAATCTGAAATCAGTCCCGTAACCTTTAAGAGCTCAAGGCAAACTACTTAACCAATTTGATACAGAGACCTGTCTAATGTTGTCTACCCTATTTGAAGTTCTATAAATGTTGCACTCACGTTATTTGTACTGAGTGACATTATGTAGAAATAGCAGCAGCCAAGAACTATGAAGCTGTCATCTGATCAAGCTAGAGCCTAATAACCTACAGAATAATTTCCTCCAGATCTCATAAATAATTACACAGCGAAGACTTTAAGTGGGTGCAAATTGTACAGCGCCAGAAACGGACAGATATCCAGAACCAGGCATTTTATAAACAATCTTGAAACCCTTCTTATGCCCTGGTCATGTCTACCCGTTTGCAGCCACTGCTGGCTCACTTATGTACCCTCACACACATCCTTTTACCTTCTGCGCCTGGTGCATGTGTCCTTGACCTTATCTCCACCATTTCTGTGCCAGTTGTCCCGTTATCCTCAGGTTGCCAAAAGGCACCAAGCTCCATTTATCTTGTGAAATTTTTTCTTTCTATTGTTGAAGCTCTACTGTTGCATTTTCAGTCAGAGCTGGCCAAAAATAACTGGCAATCTGGCAAAGTAATCTCATTTACAATACAGTAGCAAGAAGGAGAAAAGTGTGGAAGCTTCTAAAAATGCCTGAGACATGTAGCATGCAGGGAATGCGGGACTTTTTAAAAAATACCCGTAAAGGTAGAGGACAGGAAAATATTGGAAGAGAGATGGGGGGAGTGATGCTGTTTTGGTTAGAAAGACATATGTGTGCAAGACTTCAATACATCCTGAACATATGCACACAAATAGGTAGACCTTCAACCTGAGTTTCATGTAGAACATCATTTTTTTCCCTATAACTGTTTCTCTCCCCTTTTTTACCTGTCCCCTGTTCTTTCTCTCTCCCCCCTTTTCTGGTTTTCCCCCTTTACTTGAGGGCAGGAATTCCCAATTTTCTAAATGGGTTATCCTGTACCTGATGATTTTTTTTTTCTTCTGTTGTTATTCTTTGGCAGTCAAGAGTTGCTGTGGTCTCCACTCTTCACTGTATGAATGTCTTGTGATTTCTGTCTCTTCGGCTTCCCTGCAGCATTGAGGGGGGGGGGGGGGGGGGGTGGAGAATTACTTGCTGTGATACTTCATGATTTTTATGTGGATGTCTTTATGGTAAAAATATCAGACAAATTAAATGCTGGAAACTGGTCTCCACCCTACAGTTGGGTGTTTTTCATGTCTGCCTTTCTATGATGTGGATATCATTACTTGTATACAATTAGTTGTTGATGAAGAGGTGAAGAGATTATATGCACTAGACGAGGGTGCTGCCTCTTTGTACAGTTACAGTCTTGTTCAACTGTCTCTTCAATCAAAGCCGGCTCATGAGGGTTCCCTAAAAGTGGCAGATGTTATTATTTTTCAGTTTGTTAATCAAATTAGCCACCTTTTTTTGTTTACATTATGTACTTTGCACTCTCTGTTTCTGGTTCATCTACTGTAATGTTGTCTTCATTGTCTTAGTTCTGTAAAAATCATCTATATGTATTGCAGAGTGATTGCATTACTTTTAATTATTCATTTTTGTATACAATCCATGAGAAGAATGACTCATGGTGCTTATTATCAGTATCGTGTTATTCTTTGTGTTTTATTTTGGTAATAGTTTTCGCAAATAACGCAAATTTAGGCATTACATGGGTTGACAAAATTCTGGAAGACCTAGACTTCGCCGACGACATAGCACTCCTGAGTTCAGAACACACAGACGCCCAAGAAAAAATCAATCGACTCCAGAATTTCTCAGAACAAATTGGACTCCAAATTAACACCGCAAAAACAAAAATTCTAGACCTTACCAACAGTTCAGTTGATATCACGCTGAACAACAACAGCCTTGAAAAAGTCAACAGTTTTCACTTATCTAGGGAGCAAGATGTCATCTACAGGAGATACCGCACCAGAAATATCATTTAGAATAGCACTGGCATCTAGTGCCTTCAATAAACTGTCTAACATCTGGAAATCAAAGACACTTAGCAAACACACAAAACTCAGATCTTCAATTCTTGTGTGATTCCAGTACTAACCTATGGATGCGAGAGCTGGAAATCAAACGAAAACTCTAGACACAAAATTAGACAGTTTTGAAAATAAATGCCTTAGAAGAATACTAAATTTCAAATGGTCAGATTTCCGAACCAATACACAAATAAGGCAAGAATCCAGGCAAGAGTATGTGTCTAATTTTTATACGAAAACGCTGCTGGAACTATGTCGGCCACGCCCTTAGAATGGATAAATCAAGACTTCCTTACCAAGCCCTCATTTGGACACCACAGGGGAAAAGATCTCGTGGAAGACCAAGGGAAACCCTACGTAGAACTATCATCAGGGAAGGCTCGCTCATGGGCCACTCAAACATCCAAGACCTACAACGGATTGCAACGGACCGCCGTGCATGGAGAGTCGCGACCTCTGCCCTATGTGCCGCACTCGACACAAGAGGAAAGACTAACTAACTAACTAATAGTTTTCTACACTTATAGAAAGATAAATGTTATCCATTACTTTCTTCTTTGTTTGGCTGAGCTCCCTGGTAAATCTCTGGAGATCTCATTATGTGTTTACAGTACAAAGTAAACTGTTATCTTCTTCATTACTGTAAATCATATTGATTACATTGTATTTAGAAAAACTTGTACTGCTTTCATGAAGGGCATAGCAGGTAATTTATCAGCGGTACTGTTAATCAGAATAAAACCGTACACACAAGATAGATTAGTTGACTGCCAGGTTTCCAACAGAACGATCAGCAATAGACCTTAAGACAAGTAGCAGAGACAGTTCTGGAATATAGAAGAGATATATATTATGTTTTTGTTGATTGAAAAAAAAGGCATATGATGGTGTTCATAGAAATAGTTTGTGGAACGCTTTACAGGAATTTTGAACACAAAATAAATAAATCAACATGACCAGACTATGCATAGACACTTATAGTTTATATACAAGTGAAGAAAATTTGCCAAAACATTTGGCTCTGTGGTGAAGCAAGGTGATGCCCTGAAGCAGGGTGATGCCCTGAAGAAAGGTGATGCCCTGAAGCAGGGTGATGCCCTGAAGCAGGGTGATGCCCTGAAGCAAGGTGATGCCCTTAAGCAGGATGATGCCCTGAAGCAGGGTGATGCCCTGAAGCAAGGTGATGCCCTGAAGCAGGGTGATGCCCTTAAGCAGGGTGATGCCCTGAAGCAAGGTGATGCCCTGAAGCAGGGTGATGCCCTGAAGCAGGGTGATGCCCTGAAGCAAGGTGATGCCCTGAAGCAAGGTGATGCTCTGAAGCAAGCTGATACTCTGAAGCAAGCTGTCTCTACTTCTTTTCAACTTGTTCCTTGAGAAAATTAGAAGAAAGTTAAAAGAATATCGGGCTATAAGAGAGACAACAAGAACATGTGGTTATGCAGATGGCATAGATGTACGAGTAGTAGGAGATGATAAACTAGAGATAGTCAAAACACTGGCTCATTACATATGCAGACGGCATAGATGTACGAGAAGTAGGAGATGATAAACTAGAGATAGTCAAAACACTGACTCATTACATATGCAGATGGCATAGATGTACGAGTAGTAGGAGATGATAAACTAGAGATAGTCAAAACACTGACTCATTACATATGCAGATGGCATAGATGTACGAGTAGTAGGAGATGATAAACTAGAGATAGTCAAAACATTGACTCATTTAGAGGAAGTGGCTCACACGCTCAACAATCAAACACTCATCTTTCACACAGCAATTGTATTTTATCAGTAAAGCTTATGTTTATAAAACAGTAAACAGAATATGAATATCAAATAGAATACACAAAGGCATGGGTGGTAAATGCATACAGATATACATGCATACACATGCTCACACATGCCTGCATGCACACACACATACATACCTATGCAGACACTATCATACATACACACACATACATACCTATGCAGACACTATCATACATACACACACATACATACCTATGCAGACACTATCATACATACACACACATACATACCTATGCAGACACTATCATACATACACACACATACATACCTATGCAGACACTATCATACATACACACACATACATACCTATGCAGACACTATCATACATACACACACATACATACCTATGCAGACACTATCATACATACACACACATACATACCTATGCAGACACTATCATACATACACACACATACATACCTATGCAGACACTATCATACATACACACTCATACATACCTATGCAGACACTATCATACATACACACACATACATACCTATGCAGACACTATCATACATACACACACATACATACCTATGCAGACACTATCATACATACACACACATACATACCTATGCAGACACTATCATACATACACACACATACATACCTATGCAGACACTATCATACATACACACACATACATACCTATGCAGACACTATCATACATACACACACATACATACCTATGCAGACACTATCATACATACACACTCATACATACCTATGCAGACACTATCATACATACACACACATACATACCTATGCAGACACTATCATACATACACACACATACATACCTATGCAGACACTATCATACATACACACACATACATACCTATGCAGACACTATCATACATACACACACATACATACCTATGCAGACACTATCATACATACACACTCATACATACCTATGCAGACACTATCATACATACACACACATACATACCTATGCAGACACTATCATACATGCACACACATACATACCTATGCAGACACTATCATACATACACACACATACATACCTATGCAGACACTATCATACATGCACACACATACATACCTATGCAGACACTATCATACATGCACACACATACATACCTATGCAGACACTATCATACATACACACTCATACATACCTATGCAGACACTATCATACATACACACACATACATACCTATGCAGACACTATCATACATACACACACATACATACCTATGCAGACACTATCATACATACACACACATACATACCTATGCAGACACTATCATACATACACACACATACATACTCACATACATAGGCATACCCTCACAAACTCCCTCATATTCATACACATTAGACAGAATACATTGTAATAACAAGAAAAAGAGAGAATTTAAAAAATATGTGGCTACATACACATACAAATATGAACATTTAAAAAAAAAAAAAAAAGAACATACAAGTACTTTGGTACAAATTTCAACTGCTCCAACTTACAAAGAGAAGAAATACAATATAGAAGCAGGCTACACTATACCCTGCAACATCTACTAAAATCAGATGCCCTGTCTCACAAGCCCAAGATTACAACATAGACAAGACCGGCTGTGCTAGAGCTGTGCAACCTGAAGGGCAGCTGAAAGAGATAAAGCCTCATTATAAACTTCTGAGAATAGTCTTATAGTGAATCTTTAGGCCATTAAAGATGCATATAGCAGAGAATGGAGAGTGAGAAGCAACAATGAAATTCATAATCCGATTAAATCACCACTAATTACTAGTTTCAAGACTTAAAGACTGGGTAAGACAGGGGCATGTAGACAGAATGGTGGAGAGGCAAAAACTGTGTGCGCAGAAGAGTTGAGTGGGAGCAGACCATGAAGCAGATCAGGAAGACGGTGGAGAGATAAAATTCAGGTACTAGATACACTTGTCCAACGTGCTGCGATCAACACTCACTGCTGGCTGCCTGGAATTTTATCTTCACAGGTCGACCCAGCCTAAAAGGGGTACCAGGATGTATTTCCTGGGGATGTACGAACGAACAAACGAATGAACAAACTTTATTTTTGAAGGGTTAAGAATTGGGCACGCGGGCCTGTCTGCCATTCTGCCATTCGAGGTCTTCCTCCGTTCTTACATTATTTCATTCATACATCAAGTAATATTGCAATAGCATCAAATAATCAATACAAGCACTGGAAAGTGCACATTTCTAACTACAGTAAACCATAGTAGTTGTAACAAATCTAGGGAAAATGTGTGTTATTTCTAACATATTTGATTTGCTGTGGCAGATAGTTCCACAATTGAGCTGCGGAATATGCCAAACTTGTTTTGTAAAGGCCTATCCTAGGTTTATGGATGTGTAATATGTTTAGGCGCTTACTATGTCTTCCATTATATTTAAACAACGACTATAAGTAACATGGAGCCTTTTGAGATAACATTTTGTGAATAAATTTCGCCTTATTGAAAAGTAGACGTTTACGAAGCGGCCAGCATAATGCTGACCACATTATCCACCTAACGCCGATTGGCCTGTAAAATTATGGGTGCTCTTTCCCATATGCCTGATGCGCCTAAGGCATGAAAAGGGATCTTTACTTTTTTTTTTTAGCACTTGAGGATTAATGGCTGCCTGGCTAGTACTGTTGCCCTGGACTATGCCTGTTAGGATTTTTTTGTGCAGAGGGAAAGGGAGAAAAAAACGCAGAAACTTACTGTGAATTTGAACCTGGGTTTTCTGCACAACCAGTTGGGATGATGTAAAAACATCTGCAAAATAGAATCTGCTGGAAAACTGGATTATTGTTCACTGTGTCCTTGAAGTAATAATAGCATCTTCTGATTGTGTGATAATGTTGGTCTGGATCTTGGTTATGACGTGGTGTATGTATGTCAGGCTGCGTGATTTCTTCCTGTTTAATGATATGTCTATCTTAACATCAAACAGTCTGAGGCTGTGCATCAGCATGTCGAAGTTAATTAAGTTTGATGTTCTGTACTATTGTTTTCACTTTCCGCTGCTTTCCAGATGAGATGATAAGTGCCTCTGGAAACAAAACTAGTAGATCCAGCTGAGTTTCTATTTTGTGTTGGCAGCCAGTTTTTGTGTGTTCATTTCCTTCACCACCATACAGTGGGATGTTGGTGTTTGATGAGATCAGCTGTGGTGTTGGTTCAGCGTTGTTCTCATCTTCTCAGTTTGTTTTCTTCTGTCGTGATCATTGAAACATTATGTTTTTACATTCTGAGATGTTAATTGCTCTATCTCTCTCTCTCTCTTTCTCTCTCTCTCTCTCTCTCTCTCTCTCTCTCTCTCTCTCTCTCTCTCTCTCTCTCTCTCTCTCTCTCTCTCTCTCTCTCTCTCTCTCTCTCTCTCTCTCTCTCTCTCTCCGACCTGTGCCAGTCTCTGTGCACTTCTGCCTGACGTTCTAAATCTCTACCTTGGCATAAGTACTTCCCCCCCCCCCCTTATCTCTCTCTCTCTTTCTTTCTCTCTCTCTCTCTCAGTGTATCTTTCTGTCTGTCTCTTGGTACTAACAAAAGCAGGGTATCAATGTCCTCCTCCCCTAGCACAAAGCCTGGGCAGTATTTTAGAGAACATATGTTGCCCATGCAGCATGATCCCTCTCTTGACCTGCCTTGTTTACTCCAAAACAAAGACAGCACCAGTATCTTTGGAACAGAGCATATTGTAGAGAACATATGTTGCCCATGCAGCATGATCCCTCTCTTGACCTGCCTTGTTTACTCCAAAACAAAGACAGCACCAGTATCTTTGGAACAGAGCATATTGTAGACACTGTTGCATCAGAAGAGTAGTGAGTGGTTCTTCTTCTTCTCCTTCCCCATCTTTTGGAACCAGCTTCTCTCCTAGATCAGAACCAAGGTTTAGAGCCTGGTCTGCTTTGCCATAGCATACAGATTTCAAGTCGCACTTCCTAGAATAAGAAAGTAGTCAAGCTGCCAATTACTGCCTGTATTTACCAGAACTGCAGTGGAGGGGGGGAGGGGTCTTTGAGCCGGAGGATTAAGGGACGCATGGGTAGTGCTGTCACCACAGTCTGTGCAGGTTAGGGTTTGTGTGTTGGAAAAAAAAATCTAGGGCCTCACATTCAAACCTTGGTCTCCCTAAGAAGACAACACCAGATGCATATTTATTTCTCTTTCTTCTTGACAGAACTCCCTGCTGACCAAACTGTCGCAAGACCAGCTAACCATTACCTCACAGAATGGTCAGGTGGTGACCCCGCTGCAGCTACAGCAGCAACAACAACAGCAGTCTACTCAGGTAATGCTGCAGTCAGCAGCTTCCATGGTGCAGCAGCAGCAGCAGACGGCATCAGTGTTCTTGAATGCTCACACCAACCAGCAGACTACACAAGTTGTCTCAGGTAAGCTTTTTTGGAACTGGCAATCTCCACCAAGATGCTAGGGCCCCATTGTGTTGAGGTGGTGGGGAAGATTCAATAGACCCACTACCCCAGACAAGCATGTTGTAAAAGCTGACAAATTAGGGGTGTTTCCTTTTGCTCCAAACAAGCATATTGTAAAAGCTGACAAATTAGGGGTGTTTCCTTTTGCCCCAAACAAGCATGTTGTAAAAGCTGACAAATTAGGGGTGTTTCCTTTTGCTCCAAACAAGCATATTGTAAAAGCTGACAAATTAGGGGTGTTTCCTTTTGCCCCGAACAAGCATGTTGTAAAA
Source organism: Candidula unifasciata (assembly GCA_905116865.2). Lineage (NCBI taxonomy): Eukaryota > Metazoa > Mollusca > Gastropoda > Stylommatophora > Geomitridae > Candidula > Candidula unifasciata. Next base: position 257,262 of record CAJHNH020008068.1, read on the forward strand.
GCTGACAAATTAGGGGTGTTTCCTTTTGCCCCGAACAAGCATGTTGTAAAAGCTGACAAAGCTGTTTCCTCCAGTTGGAGTGCATCTGCCTGATATGAGAACCAGCAGTCTGCGTACAAATAAGCCAGATCTGAAAATGTTCTGGAACTCTGGAACAAGGCTAAAGTCCAGAAGTGGATGAACAACCACAACTGTTCACCAGAGTTTACAGCTGGTGAACATGAAGAAGAAGAAATAACTGCCCCCAACCAGCTTATCATAAGAGGCGACTAATGTGACATTTCTGAAATCGGATGTGTTGGACCAAGTGGTACAGGTATCACAGCCTAGCTGTAAACTACTACAAAACGTGCCAACTGTCCTTGTGAGAGTGAAAGCAGAAGAAGAAGTATGACTTGTATTATGCATGAGGAAAAAGGAGTGAAGTGGTTAAACCATCAGCCTCATGTTCTGAAGTGTGCAGGTATGATTTCATTCTATTTGGGAGTGCAGAGTTGTTGTTTTTGTTTTTTTATATATATCTTGGATTTGTTGCCGGAGCTCCAGAGTTTGTGCTGTTGCAAGTCTGGGGAGAAGGGTGGTGTTGGTTCCTGCCAGCTAAGGGGATGAGTGATTAGGTGGTGCGCCTACTACAGGCGAGTGCAGTAAACATTGCTTCACCCAGGGCTATTAAGCTGGCGGTCTGTGGCCCAGATCTGGCCTGCGGAGCCCAGCAAGTGTCCTGCTATGTTATGTTATCACAATCGATGTCACTGCACATTGGGCAGTCCCATGCGTGCTCAGTCCTCCGATGCAGCAGCCACCCCAAAGTACTTCTACTAATTGTTCCGATGAGAAGCTGGTTATATTGTCTCCTATCTTGGCCTCGAAGATGGCATAGACCTGCTTCACCATGCTTAACTGCCATGTCACGCAATCCTATTAGATTCAGGGATTCCTCATTATCCATTACCCGTCCGTACAGCGTTGATGATATCTGCCCTGTCTATGCTTCTTCCCACATGCCTTAGTGCAATGCTTGCCACTTGTCTGCTCGCTCATTTCCCTTTACGCCCACATGACCAGGTGTGTAGATCCAGGTGAGGAAGGTTAAGTGCGATTTTTGAATGCTTTCTACACATTCAGAGCACATACCGCCTGTTGCTATCTTCTGAAGTGTCCTGCGATCCCTGCCAGTTGTATTCCATTAATTGTCTTCCCATGCTAGAGGACATTTGGGGCTATAGAGTAAACTTAGTTGGAATAGACCTGTTTTAGGTCCTGACATGCACGTTGGTGTGGCTAAAAAGCCAGTTTTCCTTCCCAATTTCTAGAAAATTCTGATGAATGCCAAGCATCCATTGTTTTGAGGTTTGGTTGACCCTAGGTCCGAACTGATTGGAAACAATATACCTACCGCTGCAGACAAGCACACTCAGTCACTGTACTACAGCAGCTGTTGTGACAGCTGGGAGTATCATGATCTTTAATCAACAGGTCCTCTACAAAATATCAACCTCGTCATGGCCATGCCTGAAAGTCTCTCTTTCTGTAGCTATTTCTTCAGCCCGCTGTGCTTTTGTAGCTATTTAGCCCCCTGTGCTTTTGTAGCTATTACTTCAGCCCCGTGTGCTTTTGTAGCCATTTCTTCAGCCCCCTGTGCTTTTGTAGCCATTTATTCAGCCCTCTGTGCTTTTGTAGCCATTTATTCAGCCCTCTGTGCTTTTGTAGCTATTTATTCAGCCCTCTGTGCTTTTGTAGCCATTTATTCAGCCCTCTGTGCTTTTGTAGCTATTCAGCCCTCTGTGCTTTTGTAGCTATTTCTTCAGCCCTTTGTGCTTCTATAGCCATTTCTTCAGCCCTCTGTACTTTTGTCTCCAATGTCTGCTATCCACGTTTCGTGGAGGTCTGCCTGTGTCTTGTTTTCTCGAAACTGTGCCCTTCATCCTCATTTTTTCCAGGCCACCATGATCACCAAATTGATTTTGGAAATGTGGGTTATATTTTGAATGTTACCATAGAAGATTCTGTCTTGAATGTTACCATTGAAGATTCTGTCTTGAATGTTACAAATAGGACCCCTCTCCACGTCTTCAGGCCTATTGGGTGTATAGGGCTAAATCTATATTTTTATAGAACAGTCGGCATTTGGTGGGTGACGTATGTTACTACCAAAGATTCTATCTTGAATGTTACTATCTTAGATTCTATCTTGAATGCTATGAACAATTCTATGTTGACTGTTACTGAGGATGATTTTATGTTGAATATTACTACTAAGGATTCTATCTTGAATGTTACCACCAAAGGTTTTATCTTGAATGTTACTACCAGGTATCCAGCAGGCACACATTCGGCCTCAGCAACAACAACAGCAGCAGCAGCAGCAACAAACTCCAATGATGATAACCAACCAGAATTTAGTCAATAATTGCACCAGCATCAGTGCTGCTGATGGCAGCATCGCTGGTGGTGTCTCCAGCGACAGCGGCCTTATAAACATGACCGGCCTGACCAGTGGTCAGATGACAAGTGTAGCCTCTGGCCAAACAACTGTTTCCTTGCCTTACGCCATACATATCAACCTGACCAGCTCTGGACAGGTCAAGCTGCCACAACAGCTGCAGCCAATCACCACATCAGCTGCTGCCGCTGCTGCAACCACGACAAAGTCATCAGCCGTAGCTCCTCTGCAGCTGCCTGCCCAGCTGTTGCTGACTCCAACATCAACCAGCATTCTGGCAACTCAGCATATCAAGTCTGAGCCTTGCACACCTAAGACCATGGGTAGGTGCAACATTAGAACCTTAGAACTTAGCACAGTCAACTGTCTATTTTGTTGCTGTCTTCTTAATCATTCATATAATACTGAATAAATAAACATACAAGGTCCAACAACTAAATAATGAAACTGATTTTATTATAGCCAAGACAAAAATGCCATCTATGAAGCAAAGTATGGAATCTAAAGAGGCAACATTCATCTACAAATGGCAACTTTTTATCACCCCTCAATAAGCAGACAACAGACAAGCCGCCATTTTGTTGACCTAGTCGGAGGTGCGTTGTTACGTAATCAACACGGAGCAAAAAGCTAACATTATATTCTTTTTAAAACTCAGAAAAAGGACCATTGAAACAGTTGAATTGATGCAACAGCCTTATGAGGATAATTGTTTATCTCGTGCACAAATTTTCAGGTGGTATTCACGATTCAAAAGTGGTGTGAAAATGACTACTAATGCACCTGAAACAATTTTTTTTTAAAATTTATTATTATACATTTATTATTCCTGTGTATGGAAACGTATGGGACAGCTTGTGTACTTAAAGTGTTGATTTTCTCACTTGCAGGTCCTCCACCCACCACAGCAGTACCCAGGTCTCAGGTCAACAGTGGACATTCCTGTGTGTTCACAGCCACTCCTTCCTCGACAATGCTGATACCAGGTCACACAAATGGGGTCATCTCTAGGTAAGTCTATATTGCTTTATTAGGATAGTCAGCAATTGTAGCTTAGGGATGTCCTCTCCCCCTTAGAGTTCACGGCTGTAAACTCTAGGCGAAAGCTCTGGTTATTGGTCCACTTCTGGACTTTTATTCTTGGTCCAGAACTATAGTTTTGCATGCATATCTGTTTTACAGATTTGGTTTATTTTTTGTGCAGACTGTTGGTTCCTCACCTCTCAGGCAGATGCACTCAGGCTTCGAAGATCCCTCCCCACCACCACGGAATTTTAGGAGTTGTAATTGTATTTTCACAATCCCGACATACCAGGGTTTGGAGTCAGCTTCAGGGGATTTAGAAACAGACTGCTTTGTTTATATTTTGACATCAGTTTGAGTGTTGGGCTGCTCAGAAAACAGTGACAAACTACTCAATGTGAAATTTTCTAGTAAACCCACACAGTAAATGCTGGGGTCGTTTTGTGAAGTCAGTGCAGAGTGGCAAGCATCGCTTTAGAGGTCCTTGGTAGTTAGTGTAGATAATATCTCCAGGGAGGATACTAGCCTTATCCTAGGAAGAGGACGTGCAACCTGAAAACTATGTTATGACTGGGCAGACCAGGCCCTTAGCCTTAGCTTGCAGCTGGTGTAGATAGGAAGCTCCTACACAAAGATAGATAGAGCACTGCTGTTCTGATCTGGCAGCTTTTACAGCCTGCTTTATTCCAACTGTTGTTACCTTTCTTCTGGAGCAAACAAGGCAGGTCGAGGGAGGGACCATGATGCGTGGGCAACATATGGTCTCTATAATACTGCCCAGGCTGTGTGCATTGTACTGTTAAGTGTTGTTTAGCTTGTAATGTACTGTGTACAAACTGTTGTGTTAAACGGTGTTAATCAATATCAACATGTGTGTGGTTGTAAATATACGTTTTACTGTACACAAGCTGTTTAACATTGTGAATTGTTATCAACATGTGTATTGTTGAAAATTTACAATTTACTGGGTACAAACTGTTTGTTAAACAGTGGTAATCATTGTCAACATATGTTAGGCTGTATAGCTTGCAATGTACATTTTACTGTGTACAGACTGTTTGTTCAAGATTGCTAATCATTCTAAATCTGTACCCTCATTATTTTCATTCCTTCTGTCAGAACAATGTCACTGCCATCCTCTTGTGTAAACAGTGAGCAACAGAAGTTAAATATCCAGTGCTCTTCACCGAATCCTTACTTCAGTGGACCGTTGAAAGAACCGCCACGTTATGATGAAGCCATCAAGATCAAGCAGCAGCAAATAGTGAGTATTGGGGTGTTTCTCACCAAATAGTGAGTACTGGGGTGTTTCTCACCAGATAGTGAGTACTGGGGTGTTTCTCACCAGATAGTGAGTACTGGGGTGTTTCTCACCAGATAGTGAGTACTGGGGTGTTTCTCACCAGATAGTGAGTACTGGGGTGTTTCTCACCAGATAGTGAGTACTGGGGTGTTTCTCACCAGGTAGTGAGTACTGGGGTGTTTCTCACCAGATAGTGAGTACTGGGGTGTTTCTCACCAGATAGTGAGTACTGGGATGTTTCTCACCAGATAGTGAGTACTGGGGTGTTTCTCACCAGATAGTGAGTACTGGGGTGTTTCTCACCAGATAGTGAGTACTGGGGTGTTTCTCACCAGATAGTGAGTACTGGGGTGTTTCTCACCAGATAGTGAGTACTGGGGTGTTTCTCACCAGATAGTGAGTACTGGGGTGTTTCTCACCAGGTAGTGAGTACTGGGGTGTTTTCTCACCAGATAGTGAGTACTGGGGTGTTTCTCACCAGATAGTGAGTACTGGGGTGTTTCTCACCAGATAGTGAGTACTGGGGTGTTTCTCACCAGATAGTGAGTACTGGGGTGTTTCTCACCAGATAGTGAGTACTGGGGTGTTTCTCACCAGATAGTGAGTACTGGGGTGTTTCTCACCAGATAGTGAGTACTGGGGTGTTTCTCACCAGATAGTGAGTACTGTGGTGTTTCTCACCAAATAGTGAGTACTGTGGTGTTATTCACCAAATAGTGAGTACTGGGGTGTTTCTCACCAGCACTTCCTGAGTGACAAGCTGTAGCATCTATGATAGTGAGGGTATCAGTATTATCTGTGGGTTCTAGGAGTGACAAGCTGTAGCATCTATGATAGTGAGGGTATCAGTATTATCTGTGGGTTCTAGGATTGACAAGCTGTAGCATCTATGATAGTGAGGGTATCAGTATTATCTGTGGGTTCTAGGATTGACAAGCTGTAGCATCTATGATAGTGAGGGTAGTATTATCTGTGGGTTCTAGGAGTGACAAGCTGTAGCATCTATGATAGTGAGGGTATCAGTATTATCTGTGGGTTCTAGGATTGACAAGCTGTAGCATCTATGATAGTGAGGGGATCAGTATTATCTGTGGGTTCTAGCAGTGACCAAGGGATCTGGTCAGTGCTCGAGTCTCAGAGCAGAGGCAGATGGATATACAGTCAGACTGTTTGCTGGTGTCATTGCAATTGGAACTCAGCTATTGCTGCTGAAGATGGGGAGGGAGCGCTTTTGGGAATGTCCTGTGTGCTTTGATGTCAGATCTTAATTCAGCATTATGGGTTCTAAACATTATTTAGACAACTGGGGCGGTGGGTGGCGGCTTGCTTAAACAGGCAATAAGTGTATTGTGTGCTGAATGGAAAATAAATATATTTGAAATAATGTGAAATGTATAAACAGATACTTCTTTCTTTAATGTCTAGATGATTGGGGGTGGGGGGCCTTAAGTTGATTGTGCCCCCCAGGTTCCGGTGTGAATGAAATGTTAAATGTCTTTTTTTTTTTTTTTTTTTTTTTTTTTTTAGAAATCTGGGATCGACCCACTACCTCCTAAAAGGCATGTCATAAAAAGTGACTAATAAGGGGAGTTTTATTCAAAGCCAGAGGGCATCTGCCTGTGAGGCGAGGAATCAACAGTCTGCACACAAATAAGCCAGATCAGTAAAATGGGTGTGCACACAAAACTCAAGTTCTGCAACAAGACCAAAATCCAGAAGTGGATGAACAGCCAGAACTTTCCTTTTGAGTTTACAGCCAGTGAAGAAGAAAGAACTCAAGACCTCAAAGTGATACTGATTGCTTTTCATTGCCGCAAGATGTCCATTTGGTCAGTTCTGTTGTCCTTATTGTTACAGATCACGCCAGGGAATTCCTCTGGTGGCAACAGTAAAGTGCCAGCCTCAAGTGATGGCTGTTTGAACAAGCCTCTCACTCTTGGACGGATAGACACTGGGGTCAAATCACAAACCATGGATGATGTCTTAGAAATTCTCATCAGAAATGGAGGTAGGCCGGTTAGACAGCCAGTGTTTGCTGTTTCCCAAAGGGTCTGGCTGTGACAGTTGACTGTTTGTAGGTGTGAGTCTGGCTGTGACAGTTGACTGTTTGTAGGTGTGAGTCTGGCTGTGACAGTTGACTGTTTGTAGGTGTGAGTCTGGCTGTGACAGTTGACTGTTTGTAGGTGTGAGTCTGGCTGTGACAGTTGACTGTTTGTAGGTGTGAGTCTGGCTGTGACAGTTGACTGTTTGTAGGTGTGAGTCTGGCTGTGACAGTTGATTGTTTGAAGGTGTGAGTCTGGCTGTGACAGTTGATTGTTTGAAGGTGTGAGTCTGGCTGTGATAGTTGACTGTTTGTAGGTGTGAGTCTGGCTGTGATAGTTGACTGTTTGTAGGTGTGAGTCTGGCTGTCACAGTTGACTGTTTGTAGGTGTGAGTTTGGCGGTCACAGTTGATTGTTTGTAGGTGTGAGTCTGGCTGTCACAGTTGATTGTTTGTAGCTGTGAGTCTGGCTGTGACAGTTGACTGTTTGTAGGTGTGAGTCTGGCTGTGACAGTTGACTTTTTGTAGGTGTGAGTCTGGCTGTGACAGTTGATTGTTTGAAGGTGTGAGTCTAGCTGTAACAGTTGACTGTTTGTAGGTGTGAGTCTGGCGGTCACAGTTGATTGTTTTTAGGTGTGAGTCTGGCTGTCACAGTTGATTGTTTGAAGGTGTGAGTCTGGCTGTCACAGTTGATTGTTTGTAGGTGTGAGTCTGGCGGTCACAGTTGATTGTTTGTAGGTGTGAGTCTGGCTGTGACAGTTGACTGTTTGTAGGTGTGAGTCTGGCTGTGACAGTTGACTGTTTGTAGGTGTGAGTCTGGCTGTGACAGTTGACTGTTTGTAGATGTGAGTCTGGCGGTCACAGTTGATTGTTTGTAGGTGTGAGTCTGGCTGTCACAGTTGATTGTTTGAAGGTGTGAGTCTGGCTGTCACAGTTGATTGTTTGAAGGTGTGAGTCTGGCTGTCACAGTTGATTGTTTGTAGGTGTGAGTCTGGCTGTCACAGTTGATTGTTTGTAGGTGTGAGTCTGGCTGTGACAGTTGACTGTTTGTAGGTGTGAGTCTGGCTGTGACAGTTGACTGTTTGTAGGTGTGAGTCTGGCTGTCACAGTTGACTGTTTGTAGGTGTGAGTCTGGCTGTCACAGTTGACTGTTTGTAGGTGTGAGTCTGGCTGTGACAGTTGACTGTTTGTAGGTGTGAGTCTGGCTGTGACAGTTGACTGTTTGTAGGTGTGAGTCTGGCTGTGACAGTTGACTGTTTGTAGATGTGAGTCTGGCGGTCACAGTTGATTGTTTGTAGGTGTGAGTCTGGCTGTCACAGTTGATTGTTTGAAGGTGTGAGTCTGGCTGTCACAGTTGATTGTTTGAAGTTGTGAGTCTGGCTGTCACAGTTGATTGTTTGTAGGTGTGAGTCTGGCTGTCACAGTTGATTGTTTGTAGGTGTGAGTCTGGCTGTGACAGTTGACTGTTTGTAGGTGTGAGTCTGGCGGTCACAGTTGATTGTTTGTAGGTGTGAGTCTGGCTGTCACAGTTGATTGTTTGTAGGTGTGAGTCTGGCTGTGACAGTTGACTGTTTGTAGGTGTGAGTCTGGCTGTGACAGTTGACTGTTTGTAGATGTGAGTCTGGCGGTCACAGTTGATTGTTTGTAGGTGTGAGTCTGGCTGTCACAGTTGATTGTTTGAAGGTGTGAGTCTGGCTGTGACAGTTGATTGTTTGAAGGTGTGAGTCTGGCTGTCACAGTTGATTGTTTGTAGGTGTGAGTCTGGCTGTGTCAGTTGACTGTATCTAGGTGCGAATCTGGTTGTAATAGTTCAATTATCTAATTGTGAATCTGCTTGGAATAGTTGACCGTATCTAGGTGTGAATCAGGCTGTAATAGTTGACTGTATCTTGGTGCTAATCTGATTGTAATAGTTGACTATCTAGGTATGAATCTGGTTGGAATAGTTGACCGTATCTAAGTGTGAATCTGGTTATAATAGTTGACTGTATCTAGGTGTAAATCTGGTTGTAGTAGTTGACTGTATTTAGGTGCCAATCTGGTTGTAATAGTTGAATTATCTAATATTGAATCTGGTTGGAATAGTTGACCGTATCTAGGTGTGAATCTGGTTGAAATAGTTCACCGTATCTAGGTGTGAATCAGGCTGTAATAGTTGACTATCTAGGTATGAATCTGGTTGGAATAGTTCACCGTATCTAAGTGTGAATCTGGTTATAATAGTTGACTGTATCTAGGTGTAAATCTGGTTGTAGTAGTTGACTGTATCTCAGTGCCAATCTGGTTGTAATAGTTGACCTTATCTAGGTGCCAATCTGGTTGTAATAGTTAACCGTATCTCGGTGCCAATCTGGTTATAATAATTGACCATATCTAGGTGCCAATCTGGTTATAATAGTTGACCATATCTAGGTGCCAATCTGGTTATAATAGTTGACCATATCTAGGTGCCAATCTGGTTATAATAATTGACCATATTTAGGTGCCAATCTGGTTGTAATAGAGGTATGAACCATCTGCTGTGTTTACATTTTGAGAATTTCAATTAGGAATTAAATCATTTCAATTGGCTTTTTTGTTGTTGTTGCAGATCTACCACCTAGTGCTGCTACTGAAGCTCTCCCTACAGGAAAACTGGCTCAGGTCATGGAGTTGCCTGCGACCAGCTTAAATACAGCCATCAGCACTTCATCACAATGTTTATCAGTAACTCCGTCCGTGTCGGCCTCCTTAGTCACTGCTCAGAGTCAGTCCATGCCCTCCTCACCTGCGGTGCCGACCATCACCAGCAGCGTTAGAAGCATGAGCAACAGCATCCACCACAACCATCATCATTATCAAATGAGCAACAGTAGCTGTAGCCCTAGAGACCAGACTCTGACATCCATACATACAAACATGTACTCTGATACGCTGATGAATGACACGCAGAGCTCGCCGCCAAGCCATCATGACACCAGTGGCTCTTCCTCCCTCATGCTGAATGATGGAACCTCTCATTCTGATGAAGGGGAGCTGCTGGACTGGGGGGAGATGCTGCCATCCCCTGACCTATGCAATATGGACTGGTCTTCAGAGTCTGGTTTCGGGCACCTTGACTTGGGAGATTCCAGCCTTCATTTAGATTCAAAATCTGGTGACAGTCATCATGCCAATGGAGTTCAGAGTTCATATGACACCAGATATGGAAGTATACTAGTTCAGGATGCAATGTGCAACAGTAGTGAGCCTGGGTCCCACTGTCAGAGTGATGGTAATAGCCACAAAAACAGCTTTGGGTTTTGTGCCATGACGGTGCATGGATCAGAGCCAGACCTAGCTGCCTTTAACCTGGGCGGGGACACCAGTGAAGCCATAGACCCAGCTAGTCAGATGGACATGTCAGAATGGCTGGACGTCATTATGCCCAACCCCAGCATCCGCTTGGAATGTATGCATACACCCACCAGTGTGTCTTACACTGCCGACCCTATCTTGACACCTCGAACTCAGCAAGATGTGTTTGACATTTTCAACTTTGATGACTCCGACTTTGGTTCGTCTGTCATGAGCTGGGATAAGGTGACAGAGCAGGGGACGAGCAGTTAACGAGAAAATGCCGGAAAACTTTGATTATGCTGTTAAATTTCTTAGTATTATTACTAATCAGGCTCAGGACATATGAAAATCAATATTACCGACTGGTAATAAAGTGGTGCTACTTTGAATATCTCTATAAAATAGGGCATGTGACGTATATTAACAGTCACACTGGCTGCCATTTTTATCTGGTAGTGCTTCATTTCTGCCAGTTTGTCCTGTCACTTCTCATTGGAAGTGTCAGTCACAGAGTGCAAGAACATTTTAAGCTCACTTGCAAGTGTTGTGTTCAGTGAAGATAAATATATCTTTCGCAGTGTTTTTTTCCTTCTTCACGTGTATGTCTTCCAGAATTATACATATAAAGAAAATATGTTTCACACCTAACTTATTAAAATCAAATTTTGTTTTACGTTTTCTCCCTCCTACGGCTGAATGTAAAGCAGTTTAATGTATGGATATCTGAGGACTGTGTGTGTAAAGCATTTTAGTGCATGTCGATTTGGAAATATAAGTATGTGACAAATGTGTGGAACTATGATGTCTGTGTATATATATCAGAAGAAGAAATTGACGCAAGAATGAGTCCTATTTTCACCGTATGCATTTTTATATTCTGTTAATTAAATCACTTTTTTCAAGCCATCAGAGACACCGGGCTGGTGGTGCTAAACCGTTATTTCATAAACCAATCAGCGCTTTTAGGGCGATGGGGTTAACATCAGATCTTTTACTTCCCAGGATATTTCCTGAAACACGTTTTAGGAAACTGCATTAACTGGAGAAATATCACACACTATTATCTTCCCTTGTGGGTTCCAGTACCTCACTGCCCTTCCGCATAACCCCACAAACATGTCCTAAAAGTCAACTAATTCAGTGCGTTTCCTTTGAAGTCGGAGGACATCTACTTGAGAGATGAGGAACCAACAGTCTGCATACAGATAAATTTGATCTGTGAAACTGATGTGCGTGCAAAACTTAAATTCTGGAACAATTATCTTAAGAGAATGGCTCAAGCACTTGATTGTAAAATTGCAAGAGCAAGCAAGTTTTAGAAAGGAGAAATCCTGCATTGATCATATTTTCATGTACAAATGGTCTACGTAGATTTTGAAAAGGCTTTTTACCTGGGGGACAAGGTAATTTTATAAAAATCTGTCACGTTCCAGATTTGAACATAAAATCTTCAGACTGGCTGGTGGGAATCTAATCACTGCGCTACCATGACTCTCTCTCTATTATGTAATTGAGTGTGTTTAATTTGACATGCACAAGTTTTGGGTTTTATTTGTATTTTCTTAGCAAAGAATTCTGCTTTACAGTTTATGTCACTAGTTAGTGTGTACATTTTGTTTGTGTGGTTTGTTTTGTTTTTTTATCAGAAAGCCTTAATTATTTTGCTGTTTTCATTCTCAGTTAAGTTATGAAAGATTATTTGTCTGTTATTTAAGTTTCTGAGTAAATGACAGATTATTTCAGCTGTTTGTTTTGCTTCGAAGTTATGGAAGATTATTTAGATTGTTTGTTTTAATTCTGAATAGGTTAGGGAAGATTATTTTAGGTGTTTGTTTTGTTTCTGCATAAGTTGTGAAAGATTATCTCAGTTTTATTGTTTCTGCAAGGTTGACCACTTGCGTTCTCATTTCATTATCCATTTTATAGTGCATGTAACTCCTGAATGTCCACCATAAAAGTCTGGCTGTTTGAAATTGCTGGCCCGAATAAATTCTGAAAGTGTTTCTGAAACCCAGCACAAATTTGGCTCTTCTACGATATAGCATATTTTTCCATGTATAACAGGCATGTTGATCTGACATCCTTCCCCCCCCCCCCCCCCCCCCCCCCCCCCACCTATATGCGTGTTGTCATACAAGGGCCACACACAATCACTAATTTTATTCATTTAATAACAATTATTGCAAAATATTTGTATTATGTGCTGTAGGTGAGCCTGCAAAGGGCCACATAGGGCATGCGAGCTGCATGTTTGACATGCCTGATGTATAAGATGATGTGTTTTCCCAAATTTCTAAAGTTACAAACGGAGTGTTGTCTTATACACAGAATGTTATGAAAATATTTATTTCTAAATTTTTAGGCTAAAACAATAGGGGTGCTCTTTTACATGGCGCTTCTTATTAGTTAGTTAGTTAGTTAGTCTTTCCTCTTGTGTCGAGTGCGGCACATAGGGCAGAGGTCGTGACTCTCCATGCACGGCGGTCCGTTGCAATCCGTTGTAGGTCTTGGATGTTTGAGTGGCCCATGAGCGAGCCTTCCCTGATGATAGTTCTACGTAGGGTTTCCCTTGGTCTTCCACGAGATCTTTTCCCCTGTGGTGTCCAAATGAGGGCTTGGTAAGGAAGTCTTGATTTATCCATTCTAAGGACGTGGCCGACATAGTTCCAGCGGCGTTTTCGTATAAAATTAGACACATACTCTTGCCTGGATTCTTGCCTTATTTGTGTATTGGTTCGGAAATCTGACCATTTGAAATTTAGTATTCTTCTAAGGCATTTATTTTCAAAACTGTCTAATTTTGTGTCTAGAGTTTTCGTTGATTTCCAACTCTCGCATCCATAGGTTAGTACTGGAATCACACAAGAATTGAAGATCTTGAGTTTTGTGTGTTTGCTAAGTGTCTTTGATTTCCAAATGTTAGACAGTTTATTGAAGGCACTAGATGCCAGTGCTATTCTAAATGATATTTCTGGTGCGGTATCTCCTGTAGATGACATCTTGCTCCCTAGATAAGTGAAACTGTTGACTTTTTCAAGGCTGTTGTTGTTCAGCGTGATATCAACTGAACTGTTGGTAAGGTCTAGAATTTTTGTTTTTGCGGTGTTAATTTGGAGTCCAATTTGTTCTGAGAAATTCTGGAGTCGATTGATTTTTTCTTGGGCGTCTGTGTGTTCTGAACTCAGGAGTGCTATGTCGTCAGCGAAGTCTAGGTCTTCCAGAATTTTGTCAACCCATGTAATGCCTAAATTTGCGTTATTTATGCACTTGCGCATGACCCAGTCGATTGCTATACCAAAAAGCATCGGCGATAGGACACAGCCTTGCTTCACTCCTGTTTCCACCGGGAACCAGTCAGAATTGCCGGAATCAGTTCTTACACAGCATCGTGTTTCATTATAAAAAGATTTTATGATGTTGATATATTTGATGGGGAAACCATAGATGTTAAGCAATTTCCAGAGTGTTGGACGATGGATACTGTCGAAGGCTTTTTGAAAGTCGACAAAGTTGATCAATAATTTCGACTGGAATTCTGTAGAATCTTCAACAATTATTCTAAGAGTAAAGATGTGGTCTATGCATGACCGCTTGGATCTAAAACCGGCTTGTTCTTCCCTTAATCTTTCATCTATGGATTTTTTCAATCTTTCTAGTAGCATACTACAAAATAGTTTCCCTGGTATCGAAAGCAGGGTGATGCCTCTCCAGTTGTTACAATCGGATAAATCACCTTTTTTAGGTAATTTGAAGATTACACCATCTTTCTTATACATGGAAAAATATGTGTGTTCATTTAGAGGTTTAGTGGTTAGCTGGGCAGTTAAAATTCTCCGTGTAACTAGCATTCACATTGTGATAAAATTGCAAATTTAGCTCTGATAATATGCCTATGTGGCAGAGCAGAAGGGACCCATGAAATTTCTCAGTGTGTCCTATATTATGGTGCCCAATGAATGAGGGACCTATGAAATTTCTCAGTGTGTCCTAAACTTTGGTGCCCTGAGTACAAGGGACTCATGAAATTAATCTGTATTTCACACATCTTGGTACCTAGACCATGGAAGATGCATGACATGGACCGGTATTTCTGAAATGATGGTGCCTAGAACACAAGGAACCCATGATATTTATCAGTTTTTTCTAAACTGTGGTGGCCTGGAATATAAGATCCCCATGACATGATTGGGAGTGGTTGTTTGGGAAAATGTCTAATGGCCTGGAGGAGGGGGGAGACACTGAAAATGTTTTTTACTGCCATTAGGAGAGAGATAACCAGTCACTGTCATAAAGAGAAGTGACTGGGTGTCTGTGCAAATATGAGCACCCATGACATATAATTAAGTCTGTTCTGTGCATGTGTGTGTGTCTAAACCTCCCCCTCCACTTACCCTCTGAATGAATGATAAGTGCTTGAAAGGGATTTGAAAAAAAAAAAAAATATGCAAATAGTAACTCCATACTTGCACATTGAATTAGCTGTGGGCTTTTCAGCTCCAAGACATGTGTCCTGGTCACATCCAAACAGTGAATTGGCCCTGTGTAACAGTGAACAGTGTTTACTCTGGGGCCAACATGTTGAAACTAGGCTAGAGTCCCAAGCTTAGAAAGATCATGAATACAATACATCTGGCAATTATATACAGGCCTGCCTCCTGCTAGCATCTAAAGACATAGCAAGTGGTGAATGAGATGGTATACGCAAGTGAGATTAGACAGTCATGAGCAGGACGTGATGATTCCCTGGGTGAGCCCCGTACCAGAGCACCTTGTATTGGCTTTGCATTCTGGAAGCCTCCTTGGATTGTGGGGAATGCTAATGTTTCGCCCCAGCCTTCTCTTGAGGCCTGACCAGCATAGCCTCTCAGCCACTGTGAAGGTAGGCCGGGATACAGACTGCTTATATAGTGCAGTGACCCTCTTTGGGTCGAGTCAGCTGTTGTTTTCATCTGTCAGTGTCCCTTTTTTTGACTCAGGATCATTTGCAATCACTAGGAACTTGGGTGGGGGGTGGGGGGGTCTCTGTCCCACACGCACACACACAACTGTACACAGTTAAGTCCACAACCAACTGGTGGGCGTAAACACAGTTGACTTGAGGTGTAAACATTTATTTAGTAGTTCAGAACATGTACAGTCTCTGTCAGCAGCTGTCCTTGTCTGGGTGTTATTGCATCACTTGTACTCGCACCAGTCATTCTACACCTGTCATTTCACTACTTACAGATCCATCATGTCGTTGGCTGCAAGTATACATCACTGGACACGGTTAATAGTTCTATTTCTTTGTTAGCCGCCGCTTGCCCATTTGTATTTACCCAGAGAAGACAGATTTCACATTGAAAAAAGCCTAATGAAGCTCTGGCATATTATAAGTGCTTTTGAAATCTCTTATACAATATTTAACCTAAATAACTGATTTTTTTTTATCCTTCTGTTTAGAAGTGGTGGGAAACAGCATATTTTGGGCACTTGTGTAAATGATAATTTGATAGTGACATGCATGTAGCACTTGTGTAAATGATAATTTGATAGTGACGTGTGTGTGTATAGCACTTACGTAAATGATAGCAAATGACAAGTTTTGGTAGCACTTGTATAAATGATTGAACTTGACAAGTGTGAAGCACCTGTGTAAATGTTGTTTATAAAGTGTCTTTTTTTTTTTTTAAAGTGAGATAATCAGTATGAATGAAATATATATATATACACATTTCTGGCTCATCTAGTTGGTTATTGGCCTTTTATCTCCCACAAATCCTTTCTGTGATTTTTTCCTGTTGGACCAAGTGCCTGCCTGTGTTATTGAAGCACCAGCTGCTTCTATTGTGCTCATGTTACTTGCCTTTTTTTTTAAATTCAGTCATGATTTCATAAGCTGATTCAAAAAGTTGAACCTGTTAAACATTTTTAGGGAAGATTTCACTGATTGTTGGATAGCCGGGAGACTTTTTATTGTCATATCGAAAGAGATGAATACAGTTGAAGGCTGTCTGCTAGAAATTGTGTTGAATGTCTTTACTGTAGGATCCACAGGGTCATAGAAATAAAGGTAGACACAAAACACATAGAGATGGGAACTAGAGTCAGTTATTTGTGTATACTTTCCAGCACGTTGCAGAACCAACCCCAGCATTTTTTTTTTCTGTTGTGGTTTTTCTAGGCAAATTTTACATTCGGTAAATGCCATTGCTCTAGAGAGTGAAATTTTAAAAAATGGGGAGGTCATGGAGTGAGACATATGTGATAGAGAAGAATGTATGGGTTTCTGGGCCCCAATGTGGGGATAGCAAGAATAGACTCACTGCCTTCCCATCAAGTGTGTCGTAGGAGTCGACTGACTGGGGACTTCCTTCGAAGTTGGAGCGCTTCTGCCCGAGCGGCAATTAACAACCAGTTGCACACAAATAAATCAGTAAAACTGATGTACACACAAAACTCAGGCCCTGGCAAAAAACCAAAGTCCAAATGGATGAACAACCAGGACTTTCCTCCGGAGCTTACAGCCAGTGAACAAAGAAGAAGACGAAGAATGTGGGTTACTGGGTCACTTTGTGGGCGAAAAGTAATTGATCCACTGCTTCCCTAATGAGCTTGTCATAACAGTTTAATTAGGGGTGTTTACATCTAAATGGGAATGCATCTGCCCAAGAGGCCAGCAACCAACAGTTTGCATACAAGTAAACCAGATCTCTTAAATAGATGGGTTCCTGGCCCTCATGTGGGGGGGGGGGGGGGGGGGGAAACAGACCCACTGTGCCCTAACAAGCATGTCATAAGAGCCGACTAATACGAGTTTTGCTGAAATTGTGTTGGACCGAAAGGCACAGATATCGCAGCCTAGCTGTAAACTACAACACAACATGCCAACCGCCCTTTTAAGGGCGAACGCAGAGGAAGAAGAAGAAGAAGAAGAAAGACATGAGCATGCAACATTAAAGTTCTGAAACAAAACTATAAGTCCAGAAGTGGACAAACAACCAGAACTTTCCACCAGAGTTTCATAGACGGTAAACATGAAGAAACACATGAAGACTTGCCATGTTCTGGTTGAGAGTGTCTAATAATAATAATAGGTCTAATCTGTTGGATAAGGGGCGGAAGAAGACTGAAGAAGAAAAACTATTTTTTTCATCTGCTTGTAAAAAATGGTCACATGTTTTTTT
This sequence comes from Candidula unifasciata, assembly GCA_905116865.2. Classification (NCBI taxonomy): domain Eukaryota; kingdom Metazoa; phylum Mollusca; class Gastropoda; order Stylommatophora; family Geomitridae; genus Candidula; species Candidula unifasciata. The sequence goes on from CAJHNH020008068.1 coordinate 274,555, forward strand.
TTGTCTTGTTTAATTTGTGAACTATACTGTTAAGATGTGCATAAGCTGGTCTTATATGTGGATTGTAGCAAACACTTGGCTTCTCAGTGTCATATTCTGTTATGGTGTACTGTTATTTCATGAATGTTTTAATCATTGAGATATTTATATACATTGTTAGGGAAGTCTGAGGACTCCTTGGGGAAGCCTGAGCACGGTGCTAGCGGGTTACTGTTCTGAGTCTGAATACCTGAGTGCTGTCTGGGAAATCTTGAGTACTGTTTCTGTCAGCAGGTGCTGCCTAGGTTGTCTGAGTGCTAACTGGGAAAATGAATATTGTACTGGTCAGGTACTGTCTGGGATATCTGGGTGGCAACTGAGAAATTTGAATTCTGTGTCTTGTCAGGTACTGTCCAGGATTTGTGTGTGCTGTCTGGGACACTTGAGTACTGTTCCTGTCAGCAGGTGCTGTCTGGGATATCTGAGTGCTTTCTGGAGTACCTGAGTACTGTGCCTGTCAAGTACTGTCTGGAATGTGTCTAGGCTGGTATTATACTCATCATATGTATTTGAGCTTTGTGCAGGCTGTTTCTGAAATGAAACTTTACATGTAAGCTGCCCCCGAAGTATCACTTTGTATTTCACTTTGAATTTCTGAGGAGAAGAACTGTTTCTTGGGTCCTCCGTGAGTTTCTCCCTGAGTTCTCCTCATAAGATCTCCTCATCAGGTTTACACTGTATTTATCACCTTTCTGTACTTTTACCTCATTTAGTTTGTTGTATACGGTGAGACTGACACCCTTTCCATTTGCAGAATTTCTTGTAGTGCTATCCTGTCTAGTTTACACTGAAAATCCTGTTACATTTTTATCATTCGTCATGTAATATCTATCTACATCTAGTTTAACACTATATTTATATTACATTATAATTTACAATCTAATTCTCTTTTTCAGAGTTGGCATTCATGAAGACTAGAACGTTGTTAAATGGGAATTTAGTTGCATGATCCAAAAGTTAATATATGTTTGTTTTTTGTAAATGTTTTATTTTATGAAAGGCTTATATTAATTAATTATGACCAACATTGACCAAAAAAGAAATTAGGATATTTAAAATTGTGTGAATAGTGAGTCAGCTTGTTGTCTGCTGTGTTATTTTGTGCTGAAGTTAAATACCTGCTTGTTATTTTGTGGGTTTTTTTTTTACTGAAAGGTAAACACAAACCTGCGAAGCACTTGTTGTAAGGAAACTAACTTATAAAAGAACAAACAACCATTATGTGATATGTGTTTTGACTTACTGGTTATGATTGTATTGTACCAGTTGATGTATATGTAAGATTTCTCCTTAAAATGTATTTTTGAGAGCTGTATGTTTTTTGTGTGTGTAGTGTGTGTAAATATATATATATATATAAAATTGTTTGCGGTGAATTAGAAAACAAAACGAACAAGCAATTTTCCTGAAGAGTGAAGTACCCTGATGAAATGTTCAGTGTTGGGTGGTTAAAGATGAAACTCTGATTAATTAAATGTTCAGTGTACTGAGGTTAAAGATGATACCCTAATGAAAATGAAGATGATACTTTGAGAGAGGCAAGGCTGATCAAGTCTGCAGCTGAGAACAGAGCTATCTTGGGACATTCATGAAATTGCAGTTTAAGACCAGTGATGAGAAAAGAAACCCCATTTATGTAGAATTATTAAGGTAGTGGGGTTAGGTAATAACTAATGGTTTAATAACACACACATGTTAGTGTGGTCAGTAGTACACCAGGTATGTTAGCTTTTCCAGGCTTCTGTGTTTAAGGCGGGGTTGACCTCCACAGCTGGACTGGTTAGGGGAAAGTCCAGTTCAACAACTGCTGTGTGATACCTGCCTCCACAGCTGGACTGGTTAGGGGAAAGTCCAGTTCAACAGCTGCTGTGTGGTACCTGCTGTTGGAGGCAGGGTTGACCTCCACAGCTGGACTGGTTAGGGGAAAGTCCAGTTCAGTAACTGCTTTATCGTACCTGCTGTTGGAGGCAGGGTTGAACTCCACAGCTGGACTGGTTAGGGAAAAGTCCAGTTCAACAGCTGCTGTGTGGTACCTGCTGTTGGAGGCAGGGTTGACCTCCACAGCTGGACTGGTTAGGGGAAAGTCCAGTTCAATAACTGTTGTGCTGGTCAGTGAGTATGCAGTGTTAGTTTACTTATTTTGTGCCAAAAATCTGCCTTTTCTTTCTGGTTTCCTCTTTTACCACTTGAGATGTTCAGGAGATGTCTGCTCTTCTGGCTGTAGGTTTCTTCCGATGTTATCTTTTCCATCGTGTTCTTGGTCTTCCTTGTACTCTACATCTTTATCCTCTTCTGGTATATGCCTTGTATAGTACAGTGTCACAAGGCATTCTCTCTAAGGAAGCAAACCATTGTATTTGCTGTCTTTGTGTGTAATTTAGGATTTATTTTGTGCTGACTTGTTCTTTTATGTCCTGGCTCCTGATTGGATCTCTGTTGTTCAGTCCTGCAGCCCTTCTCATACATCTCGTTTCCTTGGTTGCTAATTTTCTGTTCTGGTTTGTTGTTATTGAGCATTTAGCAGAGGGTGGGATTGAATGTGCTTTCTTTGAGATGTTATCTTTGTGCTGATTTGGTTTGTTTTCCGCTGTTAAAGGGATGATAACTGTCCCAATACTTAGTTTACTTTGCTGCATCTGATGTTAAGTTCTTCATTTAGTTTACCATTTTCAGTAAATATTGTTCCTAGATATTTGAACGCAAATTTCTGTTTGACGCTTTTGCACTTTACTGCTGTTGTTAGTTACTGTTTCTTTCTTCCTGTTGACATTACTTCTGTCTTTTCAGTGTTGATTCTCGTACTGTTTGTTTTACATTTTTCATTTGTGTGCCAAAATTTACTTTCATAGGTGAATATGGCACGTTTGATTTAAATCTTGTAACTTTGGCATCAATGATGATAAAGCTATTTATATGTGAAATAAATCAAAATACTGAATAATAAAGAGAAGTGTACGAGAAGTATACATATATAAATGGAGGTAGTGCTTTAACCTGTTGAATTTGTTTATTTAATTTCTGGTGTTTCAATTGCATTGTGTAGGAATCACAACAGAAATGAGTAAAGCAAAACTTCCTTCAGTGGTACATGTCATGCCAGAAGGAAGTTGTATAGAAAGTACACTGTGGCTCAAACAGTTTTGGTTTGTTCAACACAAAACTGGTGTGTGAATAGCGTTACCTGGTTGAACTTTTTTTTTCAAATTTGTATTTTGTAAATTATTGTGTAAATAGTGTGCTTACTTTAGTGCGAGTCGATCTGGCATGTGATAGTGCAGTTCTGCTGCTGATTGCCTGCCCTTCCTATCATATCATATATATATGTATATGTCAGCCATTAGTACCGATGTGCTTTTTTTTTAAAAAAACAAATTGCTGATTTTGTTACTATTTATAGACTCCTACTGACATTCGTTTGAAGAACTGACATTATGTAGATTCCTAAACCAGTGTGATATTGGCGTGTGTGGTAGTCCTTGTTTTTAAACAAAAAGCAATGGACAGGTCTGTAGTGATCATGTTGTGTTTGTGAATGAGTTTAGGACAAATAATAAAAGACATGTAATCATTGTTTGATTCTGAATGATGTTTGTGTTCTTTAATCATACACTCATACCTTGTTCTCACAGGGAAAAGGGACGGGACCTTGTTCTAACAGGGAAAAGGGACAGGACCTTGTTCTAACAGGGAAAAGGGACGGGACCTTGTTCTAACAGGGAAAAGGGACGGGACCTTGTTCTAACAGGGAAAAGGGACGGGAACATCTGTCTGATATTGTTGATTACCCATAGTAACTGAGTGTAGGTATTTGATGGCTGATGTCAACAACTGAAGGTCATGGGTTCAAGCCCTGTCGGAGCCAGACTTTTTTCACAAATGAGATTGACTCTCAAGTCGGCCCAGTCTAAAATGGGTACCCAGTAATGTCCTGGGGAAGTAAAGGCAGCTGGCGTGATGTTGACCACATCACCCACTGAGCGCTGACTGGTCTGTAAAATATAGGTCTAACCCTATATGCCTCAAGGTGAAGTAAAGGATTTTTTGCTTTTTTTTTTAAATTAAACTCACTATCAACTTTTGCATTAGGAAGAGAAGAAAAAGAATACTTTTAATCCACTGTGACAAAATAGTGCACTTATAAATTTAAATTTAATAATTTAAATATTTTTTTCTGCTCAATATAAGAAGTTGCCACAACTTCATTTGTAAATTTTAAAAAAAACTTGTACACTGAAAAGCACTAAATCGGCTGCTCAGTATTTTACCCATTGCTTCCAATATCTGTTTAATGGACGCTAGTCAAACCAAGGTATGAGTGTATTTAGAATGTCAGATATCCATAATCATATCCTCAGGATACACAAGATAGTCAATGCCTCAAAGCAATGGGAGCTACAAAAACATGTGTATCCTGGCTTGTGGAGAAGATAACTGAGGCTGCCTTGTGAGCTTAGATGCTGTGCTTGATCCTTCGTAGCTTGTTTGTAGTGGTCTGATGTCTCTGAATGACACCACACAGGCAGGCATAATATAATAGCATTATTCAATATTTATAAGCTATGTACAATTGACAGCCGAAATGTGTGTGCAGTGTTATATTACATACATATTTTTAAATCGAAAGCTAAAATGTGTGCAAAATGCTGCGTAAATATTCCTTATGCAAGCATTGCGTTTGAAAGCGTGCATGTGGCATACCCGTTTTGTACATACAACTAGTAATTTTATAGACTTATTTCTACAATATTAATCCATCTCGTGTTCCATATTGCATGGACTTGCCGTGCCTTTTTGGGTCCACTAATCTCAGACTGTTGTTTGTTGGTTTCTATGTTTGTTTTAACTTTTGTATTTATTAATAAAACTTGCCTTGTACTCATCTGCGAAGTCACAAAGTCGCTGTAGCCCATCTTTGAAGAGTAATACATTCTGACCTAGACACAGTATATAACTCTCTGTATGTCGTGATGCAGTTTTCTATTCTTTATTATTATTATTATTTTTTTTTTTTTACTATGCATTCCAGTTTTGTCTGCCTGTGGCCACTTTTGATGAGACTAATTCTTGATCAGGTTTATGAATTGATTTTGCATTGAACATATCAAGTACATGTTACAGTTAAAAAGAGGTATTCAAAAAGCTTCAGATAATTTTTCTCGTAAGTTAAAAGACACAGTTGATTAACAGATATAAGAAAGTATTTTAAAAAAGAGAAATAGACAATTAATCCCCCACCCCCACCCCCACCCCAAATTATGTTTCACATTACATTTTTGCTTTTAAAAAAAAAGATATATTTTTTTTTTTTTAACTAAAAGATACATGAAGATACCATTTTCATGTCAGTAAAAGACATTTCACAACAAAATTATTGGACGCTGAGTCGCCAAAAATATGTTAAGACACATTTGTTTTCCTAAATATGTAACACCACACCATGTATCACTCAGAACTTATATGAAGATACGTTTTATATATATATATATATATATATATATATATATATATATATATATATATATATATATATATATAAATCAAATTTGTAATACAATTGTCCAAAAGGTTTATAAGAAAGCGCTGCTGCAAATATATCGGCCATGCACTCAGATTGAATAAGACAAGACTCCCCCACTAAATGGGGCAGAAAGATTTGAGGAGCTACATGCAGTGTGTCATTTTGTAGGTAAAGCAGGGTCGGTTTGTCTAACAGTCAGCAATATCGGAGAATATCGCATTCAAAAGTGGCCCATGTATTTGACTTGACAGCGGGCTAAATAAATCAACATTCGAGCTATAGTCTATAGTTGTCAGTTCAGTAGTCTGCTTGATTTGTTTTGTGTTTGCATTATTTGCTAATTCTTATTTCTGTATTTCCCCTGTGAGTTTTGTGTCTTTTTAATTCCCTGTTGTTGACTAATAACTTGTAATATTTCCTAGTTAACACGTTTTAGTTTTGAAACCTCGCTTATAATAGAAGAATACCACCACTAAACTACTTTGCTACAAAAGCTTTTTAATTACCAGGTGTTTGTTTAACGGCATGAAGGGGTATTTAAAATATCATGATCACATGTTACCAGCAAATCAAATAGGTAAAGTGTCATTTATGTTTCTGATTTCTCTCAGTTTTATTTTCTTTCGTTCATGAGATCAGGAATAACATCATATTCACTAGATGCTACATCTACAGACTAGGTGAAACTTTATGCATTCCCAGATTTTTTACTATTAGCTGCCAGAAGCAAGCATTTGCAAAAATTCTTGAAGACTAACAGACAGATTGCTGACTGATCTGGCTGAAGTGGTCACTGACAACACGTGTGTGTGTGTGGCAACACTTCACAGAAGAACTTCTGTTAAAGAACTTTGTTTAGCATGTTATGTATTTATTTATTTATTTATTGACTTCTTGTTTGGTTCTAGCTTTCCGCTTTGTTAATTCAACAAATTTGCGTATTGTTACAGATGCCTAGGGTTGTTATTTTGATGTGTACTTTGACAGCTTTGCATGCAGTCACATAGTCATGTGAATGTTTGTTATACGTGAATCAGTCATTAAGTTTCTTCTTCTTCTGCCCTTCATCCCTCAGTGTGGGTACAAGCCCTCACTCAGCTCTCACCAAATCTTGTATATCTTTTGCTGTTTCTAGAATCTTTGTGTATTTCCTGCCAGTATTTTTTTTAGCTCAGTCCGTATTTCTTTTCTTCTTATGTTTTAGGACTCCTATTTATTTTGCTATTTGGTTCCCTAGAAAGAATTGTCTGTGTATGCTATTAGAGGATTTGTAAATGTTTATTCACTCTTGATTTATCAGATTTATTTAGTTTTCTCCGTGAGTTTTACATAACTGATTTTGTCTTACCTCATAGTTTGTGCAGGAACCAGTTAGTGATTGTTTGCATTTTATTAGTCATTGTTAAGTCATTCTCCATTCAGAAGTACTGAATTGATGTTACAGTTAAATATTTGGCGTTTGACATTCATAGATTCATTTCTTTGACTTCTACAGATTTCTTTCATTGCTGTGATTTAGTTCTTTCCCCATTGTATTCTTATTTTTTTAGATTTCTGTTGGCTGCCCCTGTCTTGGCCTACATTACTATCAAAATATGTTATTTCTTCTTCTGGGTTCACCAGGTAAAGAAAGCTTTCACGTTATGTTGTGGTTTACCTTGGTCTGTTCTGCCCCCAGATCCCACCTTGGAACCCAGACAAAGAAATTCTGTGTGTGATCCAACCTCCTGAAGGGAGCATTCTCTGTGCTAGATCAGATTGTCATTTGCTTGTTTTATCCTAATTAATATTTGTCTTTTGTGTAGGAATTGTTAGATCCACTTTTTGTTATCTTGAATCTAGTGTATGTATGGTAGGTTACATTCTTGTTATTCTGTGCTCCCTCTATGATTACCTCATGCAAACACAGGCCAGTTTTCTGTTTGTCCACCTCTGCTTGTTCCTGTACTAAAACAATTCAGAAATGCTTTTGTTTTCTTACTTCCCCCCAGAAATTATCTACGTATGTTTTTTAATTTTGGCCATTGCATTTGTATGTCAGTTTGAAATAGATGTACGTTAAATGAGCTATCTCCTTATGGCATATTGGGATTTTTGCCGGCCCCATATATCTGTTGATCAGTTGTAATGTGGTCAATGTCAGACCGACCTGCCACCTTTACTCCCAGAAAATGTTCTGATTTTTTAAAGGCTGGGTGTCCTTGAAGTGCAATTAAATTATTAATTGGGGAATTCTTTAGACATGTCGTGAGAAGGAGGAAAACGAGTATGTTGCCACAGCAGGATAATTTGAAGGAGAAAGGAGCCAGGCAGACGGTGAGAGAGAACATTAGTTTAGCATCATGGCATTGAAGAGTAACTGTATCCGATATTATTGGCAGGAGTTTGTGGACAGACATGTTTTCCAAAACCACACAGCCTGGACTATAAGAAGGGGAGAATGTGCCATCTCCACAGTGAAGGTTGGCGTCAGTCTTCTTCTTAGTATTCACCAGCTGTAAACTCTGGTGGAAAGCTCTGGTTGTTTGTCCACTTCTGGGCTTTAGTCTCCTTCCAGAACTTGAGTTTTGTATGCACATCCATTTTATAGATCTGGCTTATTTGTATGCAGACTGTTGATTCCTTGCCTCTCAGGCAGATGCACTCTGACTTATAAGGAGAAAACCCATTAAGTCACATGCTTTTTAGGCAGACAGTGGGTCTGTTTAACCCCCCCCCCCCCCCCCCCCCCAATGGGGCCCGAAATCGACTCAGGGAGTTGTCCACAGTATACCACTGCTGTCTTTGGGAATTTTACTTAATGAGGACTCAGTCTCTTCCACAGTACAATTCTCAGACAAATGACAACCAGAAAGCTTTTTTTTTTAACCACCCATTTGAAAATTAAACCCAAACACTCAAGAATCGTGGAACTAAAAAACACATTCACTAACCTCTATGCTCAGAGCCCAGCATAAGAAGGAAGCTTGTGCTAATGAGAGTGAAAGAGCTTAAGACATCCCATTATAAAGGTAATCCCAGGGTCAATGTTGGGTCTCCACATTACAACAAAACCAGCTCCTTTCTTTATCAGCTGCCCTTCTGGAAAGTTCTTACTGTTTGCAGATATCTGTGAAATCTAGGCTGAGTACAGAAACATCTTCAACGAACATCTTCAGTCATTTTAGAACATTAGCTTAATGTTTAAATTTCAGATTATTTTCATTTGGTAATGGCTTTTGTTTTGTGAGAATTAATACTTTTATTTTGGCTCTAGTCTCTATAGACTGCATCTTGAATGAATAACAAGCATTAATGTTGACATTCGTTACAGAAAATAACTGCACATTTAGAATGTTATACTCAGACTGTTAGATTCATAATTGTTATATTTCTATGGGCTTTTTTTCCCCGAATGCATGGGGCCATTGTGACAGTTGATTCCTTGATGGGAAAACAGGGCCATTGTGACAGTTGATTCCTTGATGGGAAAACAGTGCCATTGTGACAGTTTATTCCTTGATGGGAAAACAGTGCCATTGCATTGCTAGTACTCTGACTGTAGCTTCTGCTGCAGTCTGTCACACCAGTGTTTCCAGTCACACCAGTGTTTCCAGTCACACCAGTGTTTCCAGTCACACCAAACATGGAGGGCATCAGATGAGAATATTGTTGTTCTAAAAACATGGATGGGGAATACTTTTTTCCTGCCAAGGATTTTATAACACTATTTGCAGGCCATAGAAAAATTATTAGTCTAAACTGTATTTTGGTCAAGCATTTAACTGTGGTTGCTATGGCAGAGACTGACCAAGAGAAATGATACTTGATGGCCTGAAGTGATAGCGTGGAGAAATAAAATAATTGAAATTGATTTAGCGTACCAACGGCAGAGGTCTTTGGAAAGACATGAGCGCCTACGCTGCTTGGCAGGGCACATGATGATGGCAGGGCCAGAGACCAAATGATTGTGCAGGTCCGACATGGCCTGCGAGCCAGACATTCCTCATCCCTGTTCTGAAATCATTCAGTCAGATTTTTTTCAGGTTATGACATTAGAGTATTGTTGTTATCTGGTTTTGAATTGCATTATTGATGTTATCAGGTTATGGACTTAGAATATCAAATATCAAGTTATGAAGTTAGTGTCGTGATGTTATTATAAAATTTGGCTATCCTCCGAATAACGGGTACAAAAGATGGCGGCAAAAACATTCTAACAGAGCCTCAGTCACATGTCAGTTGTGCACTTCCAGCGACTACCGCCACTGCCAAGAGTCCCCCACGCCACTCACGTGGCGTGTATTGGGGCTTTTGTGCCCGTTATTCGGAGGATAAGCTAAAATTTTTATTTTAAACTTTGAGTTATGAAAGTACTCCCAGGTCCCAAGAGACTGTTGTGTGTATTCTTTTGTCCAAAGAGAATGTTGTTTGTATTCTTTGATCCCAAAAGGGTGTTTATTTTCAGGTCTCTAGAGACTTGTATGTGTGTATTCTTTGGTCCAAAGTGAATGTTTTGTGTATTCTTTGGTCCAAAGTGAATGTTTTGTGTATTCTTTGGTCCAAAGTGAATGTTTTGTGTATTCTTTGATCCCAAAAGGGTGTGTTTATTTTCGGGTCTCATACTTGTATGTGTAGATTGTTTGGTCCAGAGAGAATGTTGTGTGTATTCTTTGGTCCAAAGAGAATGTTGTGTGTATTCTTTGATCCTAAAAATGTGTTTATTTTTGGGTCTGTAGAGACTGTTGTGTGTATTTCCAAGCTCTAGTAGTTGTATTGTTGTTGTATTTGTGTTCCCTAAGAGACTGTTGCGTGTTTCTCACTTCCCAAAAGACTGTTACGTGCATTCTCAGACAGTGGACGTTGTGTGTATTTCTAAGCCCTAAGAGAATGTTTCTATATGCCCAATAGGCTTGAAGGTGTGGAAAAGGGTACTTTACCTTCTTTTTTTTAAGAGGATGTTGAATAAGAGAGCCCACAAAATGTTCAACATTGTTGGCTCACTCACCTTGTGCACAGGAAGAGGTTTGCAGCCTCTTTCATGACTTGCATTAGAACTGTTGCCTTCACCTAGCAAGTGTGGATTCTCTCAGCTGACAGAGAGTGTACCTGCACGGAAGACTGCTTCTGCAGAGGGTTGTCTAGAGTTGTCTTGTGAAGGGTAAACTAGCGCTAGCACCTTCAACTCTGAAACTCAGAGATTCATTGCCCTGCTTCTTCTCTCCCAAAAATATTTAGCTACATATCTGTGTTGTTTTTCTTTGGTTTGTTCTGAGGAAGGCTTTTTGGCTGATGCATTAGCACTTTTATTCTTGTGATTCTGTAAAACTGCTTCATACTTTATAACTTTTTTTTTTTACCATTTAAAAAAAGACAGGAAACTGTGAGAAAGTATTGCTTGTAAATAAACTATGTGACTATCCTTATTCAGATTGTTGATTTTTGTTTTTATATTACTGGTCATTGTTTGTGAGAAGGCAAGACGGATATACAACCACACTATGACTGACACTATTCGTATTGGAACTCTGTGCTGGCTGCTGAGGATGGGGCCTGTATAGGAATGCCCTAAATGCTGTGATGTAAATTCTTGACTCAACCCAACTGTTTATGAGATCTTTGTGTGTGGGACAAACATAATTTATTTTTGTAGGACACCCCCCCCTCACAGGACAGAAACCCTCACAGGGCAGAAACCCTCACAGGACAGAAACCCTCACAGGACAGAAACCCTCACAGGACAGAAACCCTCACAGGGCAGAAACCCTCACAGGACAGAAACCCTCACAGGACAGAAACCCTCACAGGACAGAAACCCTCACAGGGCAGAAACCCTCACAGGACAGAAACCCTCACAGGACAGAAACGGACATATTTAGAACAGCAGATTCTGCAGCCATATGAACAAGATATTCAAGATTGGGGATTCAGATCAGGGCCCCTGTGGACAGGCACAGAATACTGACCATGTGCTACAGACATGCTTCTCTACATGCAGGTTTGGCCCGTTAGCAAACCAAGTTGTATGGAACAGTAGAAGACATGTGTCGCAGCACAAACTTCATAGAGGTCGGTGGCCTTCTCATTTGAAAATCACTGGCATGGAGGAAGAAAAGAAGAAAATTGTTTGTGAGAAGTCTGTATAGGATAAACTGTTAAAAGTTTTTTTTTTTTTTTTTTTTTTTTGTTAGTTCTTTTTTCATTACTTTTTTTTTGTAAATAAAATGACCATGGTAGGACAAATTTGTTACAGTGCTTCCCAAACTTTTCTTAGTCACAGCGCCTTTTTTCAATTAAAATGTTTCCACGACGCCCTAACCTAAGTATGACTACTCGTATGTAAAAGATAAAAAAAAAAAAAGAATAAAACTAATGTCTCTTCTAATAAATTGTGGTGCCCCTGTGAAGAGGTCGCGACTCCCCGAGGCGCTGTGGCACACAGTTTTGGAATCACTGGTTTAAGAGCCAGAGGATCACCTTTTTTGCATCAGGTTTTATCCTGTGTGGCTCAGTCTCTCCCTGCGGAATGGCTAGCCACCTGTCAAGAGTGTTGCAGACAGCATCAACCTTAGCTCCAGTCCTAGGATGAGAGATCTAGTGTAGTGAGAGAGAATCAATTAGTTAAAAACTGACATCCCTGAACATTGGGAAAACATTCTCCTTCTTCAGTAGCCAACAAAGAGTTGACTTGATAGCAAACAAAGAGTTGACTTGATAGCAAACAATGAGTTGACTGCTCGGCCGTCCAGGTATGCAGACTGCTTTAATTATGCTACCGCGACGACTTCTTATCTCACAGTACCTTCTGCAAAATCACCGAGTCGTCTTGTCCCTATCCGAATAACATCCGGTAATTCGTGCAGCAGGGGAAACCAACCCCGAGCTTCATGAACTCAGGTGGGCCCACTCTCTGAAAATCTCTAGGAGCTCGGGGGCCGAAACATTTGTCGACGAGAGGTTACTTCTACTGATGATTGGTAGACCCCTGCTGTACATGCTCCCCTGTGGAGTTTCTTCTTATTAGTAACTGTGTACCTAAGAATGTCAGTATAGCAAGGTGACGAGTTCTATCAAACCCAATGTCTCTCTTCTCACCATGTGGCCAAAGAACAGTGTACGAGCATAACATGATAAAAATACAGCTGATGTGTGAATGTTGAATGTCTAGAAGGGCTGAATGTAAGACTGGTCTGTGTGCCCAAATTGTGACCCTTGAAAAATAAACTTTTCTTCATTTATTCTCTTTCCAGTTGGTGAATCTGTATGTTTGTAAGTCTACCTGTATATTCTCTCCACCGTCTTCTTGGTATGCCTCATGAGACCAACTGTTTAACTGAACCGTGTATGAAGTTTTTGTCTCTCTGGTATCTGCCATTCTCTCCATATGCCTCAACCACTGCAGTATATTAGCCCTTATGATGCAAATGGGTCCTCCAGATTTGGGGTTGAAGTAAAAAGTCAACACCCCCAACTTTTGAAAACATCATTTCAACACAAAACAAATATCTAAGCTTCAATATGAATGCTTTTTACCCCCCCCCCCCCCCCCCCCCCCCCCCCCCCCCCAAAATGAATTAAGTCTCTGGAAATGAGGATGAACAGAAGAATAGGTCATATTTCATCGAAACAAAAAGAACCGAATACAAAGGTTCTGGAAAGACTGTGAAAGAAAGGGGGTAAAAAAGATAATTGAAATATCTAGGCTTTATTAAAAGACATTACTCTTTTAAAAACCATATTGGAGGGAAAGCTTGAGGCCAAGAGGTATGCAACAATATAAGTGGGAGGACAACATCAAGTGATGGATGAACAGCAGTCTGAGAGAGTGTTCAACCAAGACAATAGAGTATGTCGGAGATGCATTGCAGCCAACTTTAACTGTGAAGAGGGCACCTGATGGATTAATGAAATGCTTAAAAAAAAAAATTCAAACAATTAAAGTAATCGCTATGCAGTGTTTTAATCATAATATAATCACAACACCCTCATATTATTACGTGACATGCTATATATTTTAAATGACCAATTTACTGTGAGTGCATGAATGCTTTTTGGATGCCACCCCTCACACAACGGGGAACCAGATGTCTTGACATCCTTTATACAATGTGACAATTTCACTCATTTCTCCAGTCTGTAATTCTTTGTCCCAGGCAGTTATCACTATTTATTCCTGGCAGTTATCACTATTTATTCCTGGCAGTTATCACTATTTATTCCTGGCAGTTATCACTATTTATTCCAGGCAGTTATCACTATTTATTCCTGGCAGTTATCACTATTTATTCCTGGCAGTTATCACTATTTATTCCAGGCAGTTATCACTATTTATTCCTGGCAGTTATCACTATTTATTCCAGGCAGTTATCACTATTTATTCCTGGCAGTTATCACTATTTATTCCTGGCAGTTATCACTATTTATTCCAGGCAGTTATCACTATTTATTCCGGGCAGTTATCACTATTTATTCCAGGCAGTTATCACTATTTATTCCTGGCAGTTATCACTATTTATTCCTGGCAGTTATCACTATTTATTTCGGGCAGTTATTACTGTTTATCCCAGGCTACCAGTATGTATTACAGGTCACTATTTATTCCGGGCAGTTATTACTGTTTATCCCAGGCTACCAGTATGTATTACAGGTCACTATTTATTCCGGGCAGTTATTAGTGTTTATCCCAGGCTACCAGTATGTATTACAGGTCACTATTTATTCCGGGCAGTTATTACTATTTATTCTAGACAAGTACTGCTATAAATACCAGACTTTTATCACCATTTATCCCAGGCAGCTACTAACATTTATCCCAGGCAGCTACTACAATTTATCCCAGGCAGTAGCTATACTTTTTTGTCTAAAATGACCTTGGCTCCCAGGTCAACCCAGCAGTGAGTGGGTACCAGATACATGTCCTGGGAAGTAAAAGCAGTCAGCGTGACGCTGACCACATCAGCCATCAACTGTCGATTAGTCTATCAAATATGTATTAAGCCCTATATGCTAAATACACCTGAGGGAGGACGTGGAAGAGGGTCCTTTACTTTACTTACTGATCTCAGGCATTTATTACTACTGATCCCATACAGTTATTTGTACCGAATATTCGCTTCGGGGCCGAATAGTGGACCTAATAACTTTTCGGTATTCGGCCAAATAGTTGCGGTCGGGCCGAATACGAATAGTGGTTACCTTACACCCGTTTCTAGACTGGTGGAAATTAAACATATCAAGATTCCCCACCCTGGTTCACACTGGCAAGCGTTATCTTTGTGCACCACCTACGAGCGTACCAAGTGAACGTCTGTTTAGTACAGCTGGAAATAGCTTCAGTGAGACAAGAAGCTGCTGACAACATGAAACGATTGTTTTTTTTTTTTTTTTTTTTTTGAAAGCTAATGCCACTTTCATGGATTAACTAAGCTGTCAGTGACAATTTATAAGTTTAGCTACTTGTTATAAAACTAAGAATACTTTCATTCCCATGTATTAGTTACCACAGACCGACTGAGTGAAGGATGCAAAACATGAAATGTTTTTAAATGTTTACTATTCTGAACTGGTTTTTTGTGTGCAGGATAAGTACAGAAATTTAAGTATCTGGGCACATGGATAACATCAGATGGAAGATGCATTACTGAAATAAGAAACAGAATAAAATGAAGAACATCTTATGCAATATATCTTTGCCATTGAAGGTTAGAAAAAGAATTCTTGCTTGCTACACACATCCAGTTTTAACATATGGCTGTAAGTCCTGGACAATCGGTAGGCAGGCCAAACAATTTCTTGAGGCCTCATCGATGTGGTTTTACATAAGAATGCTTAAAATACCTTGAACAGCAACAACAACAACAACAACAAAAGGCAACCAAGAGGTTTTGATAGAGGCGGGAGCCCGAAAACAACTACTCACAGACATCAGAAGGAGACAGTCATCATTTTTCGGCCATGTTATAAGATGAGGGAAAATGGAACATGTGGTGACCACTGGAAAGATATTTGAAAGGAGGGATAGAGGAAGACAACGAGAGAAGATTCTTGACAGTCTTGTTGCATGGCATGGAGGTGTGTCAGCACACGAACTAAAACAGGCTGCAGGAGATCGCAGATTGTAAAGAGGCATAATCGCCCATGCCAGTCGGCAAAGCACCTGATGATGATTCACTATTCGTATTCGGCCGAATAGTTGGTCCAGCTATTCGTATTCGGCCGAATAGTGAAAATCACTATTCGGTACAGCCCTAGTTATTGCCACAAATCATTCTACTATAAGGTGGTTAACTATATTTAAAAAAAATTTTTTTTGAGTAAGCTTCTTCTTCTTCTTTGCGATCACTGGCTGTAAACGCTGGTGGAAAGTTCTGGTTGTTAGTCCACTTCTGGACTGCAGTCCTGTTCTAGAACTTGAGTGTTGCGCATGCATCCGTTTGACAGCTCTGACACATTTGTGTGCAGAATGTTTGTTCCCTGCCTTTCAAGCAGGTGCACTCCGACTTTGAAGGAAGCTCCCAATTAGTCGACTCTTACAACATGCTTTTGGGTAGGCAGTGGGTCTATTCTTGTTTTCCCTATAATGGGGCCCCGGAACCCACACAGGGGTCTGAGTAAGCATACTGAAAGATTAACACCCAGTGACTCAAAAAGTCACTTTTTGGATGAGAATCTTGCAGGAGCAAAATTGTAATATAGTTCTACTGGAGCATGCAACAGTACCAAAGTGGTCTGCAGTTTAATTTGGGTGGGACTTGCTAAGATTGAATCAGTTAAAACAGAGAAAGATATTTGTCTATCAGTCTATGTATTTTAAGAGTATTATGTCTATCTATCTGTCTATCTATCAGTCTTTCCAGATGACAGTGTTGTATTGTGTTATGAGGAGGCACGGGACTCACAGCCCATGGCGATGGCCAGTGTGACTAGCAAGATCCGCCAGTGTCAAGAAAAGTCTTCCACAATTACAGCATGGGATTTCAGGACCGTTGTCAACATGTTTGTGTTTGGTTTGTTCCTTCCCAAACCACAAGTTTTTGTTTCCCAAACCACAAGTTTTGGTTTCTCAAACCACAAGTTTTTGTTTCTCAAACCACAAGTTTTTGTTTCTCAAACCACAAGTTTTTGTTTCTCAAACCACAAGTTTTTGTTTCTCAAACCACAAGTTTTTGTTTCTCAAACCACAAGTTTTTGTTTCTCAAACCACAAGTTTTTGAACCACAAGTTTGGAGGTTTCTCAAACCCATGCAAGTTTTTTTTTCTTAAGGAAGAGGAAGGTTTCTCAACCACAAGTTTTTGTTTCTCAAACCACAAGTTTTTGTTTCCCAAAACACAAGTTTTTGTTTCTCAAACCACAAGTTTTTGTTTCTCAAACCAAAAGTTTTTGTTTCTCAAACCACACACTTTTGTTTCCCAAACCACAAGTTTTTGTTTCTCAAACCACACACTTTTGTTTCCCAAACCACAAAAGTTTTTGTTTCCCAAACCACAAGTTTTTGTTTCCCTGTTGTTCTTGTAAGCAAGATGTAGAAGAAATTGAATTAATAGTCTTCATCTGCTAAATCTAACCCCCGGCACCCCCTTCTTCCTCCCATATTCTCTATTTCCATTTTGCTCTCTCATTCTTTCCTTCCTTGTTCTCTATTTCTATGTTTCCCTCTCTATCTTTTCTCCCTGCTCTCTTATATATATATATCTTCATATAATCAAATATTTTCACAAACACTTCAGTAAACAAACATTCTGGACATTTTTCTCATGTTTATTTGTATTTCTTCAAACCAACACATTTACACTGAGCATCAATAAAATAATCATGGATATCATTGTATTATTTTATTCTAAAACAACACGTGTAATACTCTTAAAATACATAGCAAAGAATAAACAAAATGGAATCCCACGTGTTTCCCATGGAGACCAACAAAAGTATGGACAGAGAGAAAGAAGAACAATGGAAGCAGAAATGACTAAGTGAACAATGACAACAATACTGGAATCATAGAATATACGTCATTTACAATTTGCCAGTTCTGATCATGAAAAACAAATGGAAAATGTGTGGCAGAGATTAAAAGCAGAATAGATGAAGCGAAAGCTGCATTTCAGGAAATGAAAAAAATCTTATGCAATAAATCGCTCTCATTTAATGTCAGAAAGAGGCTGCTAAAATGTTACATAGAACCTGTTCTGCTGTATGGCAGCGAATCTTGGAATGTCAGTGAACAAATTAGAAAGAATTTGAAAGCAACAGAAATGTGGTTTCTGAGACGAATGTTACAAATACATTGGACGACCAGAGTAACTAACAATGATTGCTTGAAAGAGGCTAATGAAAGTAGATCTCTTTATACAACAGGAAACAGACAAACACTTTTCTTTGGCCACATAATGAGAAAAGAGACATTGGAGAACACAGGGACAACTGGAAAGATCAGTGGAAAAAAGGGTAGAGGCAGACCAAGAAAGATAATGCTGGATGGGCTAAAACAATGGCATGGAGCGATATCATCAAGAGAGCTGTTCCAGTCAACCAGGGATCGTGATCTGTGGAGACGCTGGAGCGCCTCCGCCAGTTGGCAGGGCACATGATGATGATGATGATCATGAAAGACATCAATAAAGATATTCAGCCAAATAAATGACAGATATTCTTGAACAAATTCATTTAGCCTTTGCCTTCCCATCGCTTACCTCTGTCCACACACTGTTATTCAGGACAGCTAAAGATAGGGACTCTCCGTGTAAAGTGGCAAACAACACTGTGGAGGTCACAGCTTGTTAGCATCTTTTGGATATTTTCTCCAGGGTATGCAGGTGGTTAGGAAAAGACTAGACAAACAGACTGGTTGGTTCTGCACCACTTGTGCTACCCTTTGAGAGAGAGAGGACAGCAAGGAAGCACAAACAGATCATCACAGAATGGTGCAGTGGGAAGCGGATCTGGCTGACACTCAACTCTCTGAGGAAAATCAACACTGACATACAATCAGACCACTACTGACGCCACTGAAGTTAGAACTCTGGCTGCTGAAGGTAGGAACGGAGCACTTAGAGGAATCTCCAGAGTGCTGTGATATCCAATCATCATTAAATGAATTGAAAATCGACGTCACAGCACTCGGTACACCCCCCCCCCCCCCACATATGCACTCCGTTCCCCATCTTCAGCAGCAAGCGAAGAGTTACAATTCTGATCGTACCAACAATAGTCTGACTGTATATTCGTCTCGCCTGTCCCCTGAGTGTCGACCAGATCCCCTTGTAACTCGTCGCACTGCCATTCTCCCCAGACCATAATCACCTATCTGCGCCTCATTAAATGAAATATCTGACAGATCCATTCTACTCAACAGACAACATCTGTCAAAACAAAATATCTGTTATCCAATCATTATTTAACTGAACGCCAGCAAAGAATACAGAGAACTTTGCATAGTAAAAAACCCAGCGGCCTCCTCTCTGAACTGTTTCTACACAGGCACTGGACACAAGAACTGGCTGTCAGGATGCCGCCACTTGAGACAAGGGTTCTTCTAAATAAACAGCCATGGCTTCAATCTAGAAAGAGAATTATAATTGTTCAACCCAAGCTGTGTATGTTTTGGGTATAAAGTAAAAACAGTAAAAGATGAAAGAAAAAAACCTTGTGCTTTTCCATTTAACAAGCATGCTGTAAAAGGTTAATAATTAGGGGTGTTTCTTTCAGGGCTGGAGTACATGTACCTGAGAGGCGAATAACAACAACTGCATGCAAATATGCAAGATCAGTAAAGTGGATGTGCAAGCAAAATGCAATTTCTGGAACAGGACAAAAGTCCAGAAGTGGACGAACAACCAGAACTTTCCACAGGCTTTTACAGCCGTAACCTTAGTGGTGAACACTAAGGTAGGAAAGAAGGTATTTCATTATTTACAAACTCTAAACTCAATTCTCTGAGAAAAAATCTTTCACTACAAATGTAGCTTCAAATATTCATGACTGCCTCTAGTCCATGCCCCTGTCAGGTGTTAGTCAAACTTTGTTGCAAATCCTTTAGAGGACGTTGCAGAACCAACCCCAGCATTTTTTGCTTGTTGCGGTTTTTCTAGGCAAATTTTATGTTCACTACTTTGCCACTGCTTTCTGAGTGGTCAGCTCTCGGTACCACTGTCTAAACCATAGCATGACAAACCGTCCGCAGCTGGGATCGAACCCAGCACCCCGGCATTATGAAGTTCGTCCGCAGTGCCTAAGCCACAGAAGCCGACCCTGTCTTGTGTACTGGCAATAAATTGTGACACACAGGGTGTCCCAACAGTTTCCATACATAGAAAAACACATTTTAATGTGTGTCTTCCACTGCTGAAAAACTCGTATAAACACAGCTGTAGCAATGCTTGTCATCAGGAAAGGCTTACCCAGTCAACAAAGGCCAGCAGAAGTCAGATGTGTCTGCCAAAAAGTGCAAATATCATAGCCACATTGTTAATTATAGAGATCATCTTCATCGCACATCAGACTTGACCATAAGTGCTCCGATCTCCCCCTGAGCATTGTCTCCAAGTGTTCTTATGCTAACAAAACTGCAAGGCATTTTGTAAATGGGCACAACACATTTACATCTTCTGATGAACACAGAAGAAGGAGTCTGCTTCTAATGGCATTAGTAATATGTGTATTTTTCTGAAATAATGAAAATGTATGGGACACCCTGTAGATGTTTCTCTATGCCATGCTGCAGAAGTGTCTGATATCTACTCTCTTAAGTCTGCTGTTGTCAAGACATGTTTGTTGGGAAGGCACTGGGCCTATTCTTGTTTCCTGTTGTCAAGACATGTTTGTTGGGCAGGCACTGGGCCTATTCTTGTTTCCCCCACAACGGGACCCAGGAACCCACACAGGGGTTCTTTTGACTCTCTTATCTTCTAGTTTCCTGTTGTCAAGACATGTTTCCATGATCTCCGTCCCCATCTCATGATGTGTCAACAAAATGCAGATAACCAGTTCTCTGTGTGAATAACTTTTGTCTTTTTCAAACCATCATTTTGCCTTGAAGCTGTAATAAGTGAGAGGATTATGATCACAGCACTCTGGAACAGATCCATACGTGCTCCGATATCATCCTCAAAGAGCTCTATTAGAATGACTGATGATATGACGTCTGTTCTGTGTTGATTAAACAAATATCTTTTCCCCTTGGTGAAATGTTCATTTCTTGCAGCTCCACACTGCACCACGCCCTCCCCACCTACCAGCCTAGACAAGGACATTGAGGCATGCCTTTTATCGTATTCATTTTCACTGTAGGTGCCTCGTACTGTATTAATAACATTGCTTTTGTTTAGTACCAGATCAGTCAAAGCAACCGCAGTGTCTGCAAGATAACCCGCACACTTGTTTTCCCAAACACCCGTATGACTCAGCATAAAGATGAAGGTTAGGCCAGCCATTCGCAAAGTGCTTAGTTAAGCTCTCCACAGTGTTATCATTCTTCTATAAAACTCAAAATTCCATATAATTTCTCACTGATTTGACTGCCTTTGGTTCACCTCCAAATATCAAGATTGGTAAATTAATCTAAGGAAACACAACAAAAATCATATGTTAAACGCATTAACTGCAACAATCTTGTAAGACGAACTTACCTTTGTTTTTAGCATGCCATAACTCACGGATTCTTTAGCACATAAACACAGCAACAGATTTGCAACTTTGGTGATAGCAACTTTTCCTTGCTGCACATGAAACATTCATAAGTATTTAAGTTTAATTAATTAAATGTATTATCATACATTTACTAATATTTACATAATGATTTTTTTTTATTATCTGTCTGAGCTAACCTGCCACACCTCCCATACAAGTAGAAAGACATCACCCTCAAACATCAGGTTCTTTATAGTGCATCACTCTCATCACAGCAGGCCTGAAAGTCTATATTTATCTAGCCAATTATCTAGCTCTAGGTGAATTTATGTGCTTTCATATCTCTATTTATTACCAGGCAGTTATCCCTATTTATCCCTGGCAGTTATTACTATTTATCCCAGGCACTCATCACTATTTATCCCAGGCACTCATCACTATTTATCCCAGGCAGTCATCACTATTTATCCCAGGCAGTCATCACTATTTATCCCAGGCACTCATCACTATTTATCCCAGGCACTCATCACTATTTATCCCAGGCACTCATCACTATTTATCCCAGGCACTCATCACTATTTATCCCAGGCACTCATCACTATTTATCCCAGGCACTCATCACTATTTATTCCTGGCATTTATTACTATTTTTCCCCGGCAGTTATTATTATTTATCCCTGGCATTTATCACTATTTTTCCCTGGCAGTTATTATTATTTATCCCTGGCAGTTATCCCTATTTATCCCAGGCAGTTATCCCTATTTATCCCTGGCAGTTATTATTATTTATCCCGGGCAGTTATCACCATTTATCCCTGGCATTTATCACTATTTATCCCTGGCATTTATTACTATTTATTCAAGGCAGTTATCCCTATTTATCCCTGGCATTTAATAATATTTATCCGAGGCAGTTATCACTATTTATCCCTGGCAGTTATTACTATTTATCCAAGGCAGTTATCCCTATTTATCCCGGGCATTTATTACTATTTATCCAAGGCAGTTATCCCTATTTATCCCTGGCATTTATTACTATTTATCCAAGGCTGTTATCCCTATTTATCCCTGGTATTTATTACTATTTATCCCCGGCATTTATTACTATTTATCCAAGGCAGTTATCCCTATTTATCCCCGGCATTTATTACTATTTATCCTAGGCAGTTATCCCTATTTATCCCTGGCATTTATTACAATTTATCCAAGGCAGTTATCCCTATTTATCCCCGGCATTTATTACTATTTATCCAAGGCAGTTATCCCTATTTATCCCCGGCATTTATTACTATTTATCCAAGGCAGTTATCCCTATTTATCCCTGACATTTATTACTATTTATCCAAGGCAGTTATCCCTATTTATCCCTGCCAGTTATTACTATTTATCCCAGGCAGATCTTGAAAGAAACTGATTCACGAAGAGAACTAATTGCCCCCCATCAGAAGAAGACAATCTACATTCTCTGTTCATTTCATGAAGAGAAAACTTGAGCACATCAGGATGCTGGGAAGGTTGGAGTGGAAAAAAGGCATAGGGAGACTGAGAGAGAAGCTGCTGGACAGTTTGACAGCATGGTGTGGAAGATCATCTGTGTCAGAACTGACTGAAAGTACAAGAGACAGAAGGCTGTAGATAGACGTGACTACCAATACCACATGGCATGGAAGATCATCTGTGTCAGAGCTGACTGAAAGTACACGAGGCAGAAGGCTGTAGATAGACATGACTACCAATACCACATGGCATGGATTACGAAAGGCAAGATTGTAACACTGCCCATGGCATCTTATTTCCATGAATTATTTCGTCAATACCTACATTCATGGCACATGACGATTCTTTGTATCACAACAAAAGCTAACAATTCATCTACGTCACTAGATTTTAAAAAAACATCTTACACTGCATTCAACCAGGACACATTTGAGTTTGCCATCATCTAAGGAATACTGCCCACTTTTCTGGAAAGACGTCCAAATGTTGCTGGCAATGGCACCTGCGGCTGAAGCATCTCTGTCACCAAACCCAGCAAAGGCCAGCAAGGAACCTTCGCTATTCAAAAGGCTGAAATAAGGAACCACACATTATAACACAAATTGAATCGTGAATAAATAAATTGACATTTTACAAGATATGTTGAACACCATTGTCTTTCATACTTTGTACATCACATGTCAATATCTGTATGTAAAAGACCCTTTTTCGGCAAGTAGAGCACTGGACATACGATGCAAGTCTCATTTTATAGACCAATCAGCACTCTGTGGTTGATGTGGTCAACATCATGCTGACCGTCTTTACTTGCCAGGACATTATTCAAGGCTGGGTCGACTTAGTAGCCAAGATCAATATCTAAATGACTTCTTTGTTCTGCTCTCTATCCTCCACTCCAGCATAATCCCTCAACCAGCTCATACCAAGTTGTCCTATTCTTGATCATCGCAGATAGCTCTCCCTATGTTCTCCCTTCTTCTTCTTCTTCTGCGTTCGACATCAGTCATGCTAAACATTGAGTCCCGTCTGGGTCACAAATAGGATTGTGTTTTAAGGTCGCCACCGGTCTCCCATAGCTTCTGTTGCAATGTGGCTCCCTTGGGCCAAATCCACAGTCTTTGCTGGGAGAGGTTAGGGCAGTACTGCAGTATGTGCTCAGGGGTCTGTCTTTCTGCTCCACAATTTCCGGCAGCAGATTCTTTTATGCCTATCCTGTACAGGTGTGCTCGAAGACCACAGTGTCCTGTCCGAAGTCTAAAAATTGATGTTTGTTCTTTCCTGTTGAGTCTGTTTATGCTGTCACTCTCTGGTCTGTAATCTCCATTCTGCCTTCTCCACTCCCGCTTGAAAGACTGCTTTAGCGCTGTTTTGGTTTCCTTGTAGCTGTGTGGTGGATGAGGTTGTGGAAGATTACTCCCAGCTTTTGCCAACTCATCTGCTCTCTCATTTCCATGAATACCACAGTGGGCTGGTATCCACTGCAAGACCAGTTCTGCTTTCTTGGAGAGTAAGCCAATGTTGGTCCTTAGATCTGCAATTAGTTTGTCTTTTTTTTTGCTGGATAGTGCTTGGAGAACAGACCATGAGTCACTAAGTATAACAATTTGGTGCCTTCTGTGTTCTTGAGTGATGAGATGTTGGACTGCAGAAAGGAGGGCAGTTGCCTCAGCTCTGAAGTTAGTGCAGATGTCACCTGCTGGTAGAGAGAGAGTTTCTGCTCTACTGCTAGGGGGTTTAATGTATATTCCACAACCCCCCTTTCTGACTGCATCTATAGCAGAGCTGTCTGTGAAAACATGAGTCCAAGTGGTGTTTGGATACTTTTCATCAAGCATAGTAAGAGCCAGGGTTCTCTGTTGTGTCTCCGTCTGGGTATCTTTTGAAGTGATCCCTGGTACCTTTAGGACTACATTTGCTTTCTCTGGCTTGCTTGTCCATGGTTCTGGCATAAGTTTTTCGCACAGTGCAACATCTCTTTCAAGCAGATCTTGGTGCTGTCTGTACAGTTCTCTAGCAAGGTGGTTGGAGCTCTGGCGCTTCAGTCTGTTTTTTGTTCTGTCTTGAAATTTAAAATGCAGTTGGTGACTTTGAAGTCTTTTTAATTTCTCATACTGTAAAAGAGTTTTGTATTGTCTTCTGAGTTCGAGTGGTCCAGTATCTGCTATCCTCTCTATCTCTCTGATGGGGGTGGTTTTCATTGCTCCGAGAACAATCCTTAATCCCATATTCTGAACCTTATCCAGTTTTCCTATTGTTATCTTGGCTGCTGCAGCCCATGCAGTGGAGGCATTTTCCGTGACTGGTCTGACTGCTCCAGTATATACTTGTTTTAGGATTCTGGAGTTAGCGCCCCATGTGGTACCCGCTAATTTTTTCATCACTGCAAGCTTCTTGAATGCTTTTCCCTGTACTGCTTCTACGTGTGACTTCCAAGTGTAACGCCCCAAGAAAGGTTGGACTGTCAGTCTGTGGAATGAGCTGGGTTTTTTTATCCAAA
The DNA here is from genome assembly GCA_905116865.2 of Candidula unifasciata. Classification (NCBI taxonomy): domain Eukaryota; kingdom Metazoa; phylum Mollusca; class Gastropoda; order Stylommatophora; family Geomitridae; genus Candidula; species Candidula unifasciata. The sequence goes on from CAJHNH020008068.1 coordinate 299,710, forward strand.
TTTTGATTTTTTTTCTTTTTTGGGGGAGAGAGAGAAAAGTGATGATGTGCTTTTTGAATTATTTAGCATTAGACCCCACTTTTCGGTCCAGGCTTCTACATTTTCCACAGTTTTTTGTAACAGATATGAGGCTGTGGTAGTGTATTTGGAGGCAGTCCAAACTGCAAAGTCATCAGCATGTAGGGTATTAGAAATGTGCTAGTGGCAGGTTGCTGTGATATCATTTATGTAAACCAGGAACAGAGTTGGTGCTATTGCACTGCCCTGGGGAACTCCTTCTCTTAGTTTTGTCAGTTTGCCGATGTGTCCATCAATTCTTAATCTGGCTCTGCGTTGGAAAAGAAAGTCTTTGATCCACTTGTACATGTTGTGCACAACTCCTGCCTGTAGCAGTTTTAGTTGTAGGCCTTCTTTCCAAACTGTATCGAAAGCACGAGCGAGGTCAAAGAAGACAGCAAGAACTTCCTTTTTTTCCTGGAAGGCATTCTCAATTCAATTTTTTGTGTCAGATAAGTCAATTGGTCCTCTGTGTTTCTGTGCTGTCTGTATCCTGTCTGCGTGGTGGTGATTTCCGAGTTTGTCTCCAAGAACCATATTAGTCTTTTATTTACTAATTTCTCCATCAATTTTCCTACACAACTAAAAAGGCTGATGGGTCTGTAGCTTTTTGGGTCTCTTCTGTCTCCACCCTTTTTAAGGATAGGCTGGATGAGGGCTTCTTTCCAGGCTGACGGTACTACCCCTTTTTGCCACCTCTGGTTGTAGATGCAGAGGAGAAACTTCTTGGCAGCAGATCCAAGATGAGAGAGAAATTTGTTTGTAATGCCATCAGCCCCCGGAGCTTTCTTCATTTTCAACTCTCCAATTCCAACTTCCAGCTCTTGCATAGTAAACTTTTCTGACATGCAGGCCTCTTTTGTGTTTGTGCTGGAGTCTGCTAGAAGAGTCTTGGTCTGGTTTCGTATTTCTTTTATTCTTTGCATGGGAATATGAACCTCAGTTTCCTTCTGGTGTGTGTCAGCTAGCACATCTGCCGCTACCTTGCCTGTAACAGCTCCATCATCTGTTTGGAGTACAACTTTGGCTTTTTCTGTCTTGTCTCCATTCAGGCTTTTTGTGAGATTCCACAGACGTGATGTGTCCTTCTCTAGGTTAAATGACGCCGTCTTTTTGTGCCAGCTTTCCCTCATCTGATTATTTCTCTCTTTGATGAAGGCTGCTTTTGCTCTGTTATGAAGTATTACATTTTTATCTGTCGGATCCTTCTCTTAATATTTTCCCTCCTGGTACTAAGTTATGAAATGCAGTGTTATTTCTTTTTAACCTCAATGTCTAGCTCTTTTCTCTGCATGCTTTTAGTCTGCCTTTATTTTTATGACTCTGTGGGTTCCAGCGCAAAGAAATTCTCGTTATATTATTCTCAGGTTTTCTCCTATCCAATTCCAGTGTTTTTTCTTCAGTAAATGACTGCAACAGATTTAAATTAAACAAGGAATCTAAAGCTGTTGATGAACAGATTTAGTGATCCGACACCACAAAGTAAGAAAGCCTCTAAGCTAGGGCTATTCAACTTAAGTTTACTTGGGAAACAATATTTTGAAAATGGAGATAGTCACGGGCCAGTAACCCGAATCCTGGCATAGAAAGATCACTAATACAATACAATCAGCAATGATCGGGGGGCCGCTAGTTGAATAGCCCTGCTCTAAGCTATTACAAATGCTCACCAGCTCACTCCCAAATCAGGCGATCATGAAATAGTATCCACTGAATGTTTGTCCTACTAAATTATCAATTTGTTCTTCTTCATCATTCGCATGAATGACTTAATTAGTGTTATGCCTGTTTATAGCCTAGCCGTGACATCTGTGCTTTTTTAGTAAACACATCCAACTTGCTCAGGCATTTCTTTGCTGGGTTAGCCTTACAGGTTGGTTTCATGGGACATGATGTAAACACATCCAACTTGCTCAGGCATTTCTTTGCTGGGTTAGCCTTACAGGTTGGTTTCATGGGACTTGATGTAAACACATCAAACTTGCTCAGGAATTTCTTTGCTGGGTTAGCCTTACAGGTTGGTTTCATGGGACATGATGTAAACACATCCAACTTGATCAGGCATTTCTTTGCTGGGTTAGCCTTACAGGTTGGTTTCATGGGACATGATGTAAACACATCAAACTTGCTCAGGCATTTCTTTGCTGGGTTAGCCTTACAGGTTGGTTTCATGGGACATGATGTAAACACATCCAACTTGCTCAGGCATTTCTTTGCTGGGTTAGCCTTACAGGTTAGTTTCATGGGACATGATGTAAACACATCCAACTTGATCAGGCATTTCTTTGCTGGGTTAGCCTTACAGGTTGGTTTCATGGGACATGATGTAAACACATCCAACTTGATCAGGCATTTCTTTGCTGGGTTAGCCTTACAGGTTGGTTTCATGGGACATGATGTAAACACATCCAACTTGATCAGGCATTTCTTTGCTGGGTTAGCCTTACAGGTTGGTTTCATGGGACATGATGTAAACACATCCAACTTGATCAGGCATTTCTTTGCTGGGTTAGCCTTACAGGTTGGTTTCATGGGACATGATGTAAACACATCCAACTTGATCAGGCATTTCTTTGCTGGGTTAGCCTTACAGGTTGGTTTCATGGGACATTATGTAAACACATCCAACTTGATCAGGCATTTCTTTGCTGGGTTAGCCTTACAGGTTGGTTTCATGGAACATAATGTAAACACATCCAACTTGATCAGGCATTTCTTTGCTGGGTTAGCCTTACAGGTTGGTTTCATGGGACATGATGTAAACACATCCAACTTGATCAGGCATTTCTTTGCTGGGTTAGCCTTACAGGTTGGTTTCATGGGACATGATGTAAACACATCCAACTTGATCAGGCATTTCTTTGCTGGGTTAGCCTTACATGTTGGTTTCATGGGACATGATGTAACTTTATTTGTGTAGTGTCATCTTTATCTACTGGTACTGCCCTAGAGAACCCATCCAGGTCAGCCATGCACTGACTGGGCAGCCCTCAAAGGAAGTCAAGGGCAAAACATGGGTATTCCTCATTCCTCGCACAGTGGCTAAGTTGTTAAGCCATTTGCTTCATGGTCCGAAAGTTGTAGGCTCTCTGGGAATCACTGCTAGAGCTATTGGTCATGCATTGTTCTCTTTAAAGAGGTGGCTAGCCATTGTGTAAAGACAGATCGAGCCGTATGGGTGGGTAAAACCAAGTGAAATTAAGTGGATTGTTTTTTTAAACTTTAAACCTCTTTTATTAATCATTAACTCATAAAGTGCTTACTTAAACCTAGTCTGCTTCACACGATATTTGTGGGGCAGACTGCGATCAAATGTCAAACCTAAGTATTTGAGCTTATCTCATCTTTCAACATTTATACCTTTTGAAGAATATGTTGGGCAAGTCTTCCAATGCTGTTATTTAAAGAGCACCACAGAACACCTGCCTTCTCTGGCTTTACCGTTGATCCTGTCTGTTTACACCACTCCGTCAACTCATGTAAAGCACTTTGCAGGTCTCTGGTCATGTTGTGCCTGTTTGACCCGCTTTGATACAACAGGACATCATCTGCAAATGTCAAAGTTCGTCCTGGTCCAGTGGGCTGAATTTTTGCCAGACTTGCTGTATATATGTTAAACAAGACAGGTGACAATAGTGATCCCTGAGGAAGGTTAGGGCAAATGCGTATTGGATCTGATCTCCATGTTCCCAAACAAAATACCACTGTTCTTTGCAACAATGCTGCTCCCATCCAAATAGCTAACCAGGGGCTCACACCACAGTCCATTATGCACTACATATGTGAAGTCAATGTTGTTTATAGGCATCTTCAAGATCTATTGTGACAGCGACTGTTTCTTGCTTTTGCTGAACTCCTTTATACCCATCATATGTGAAAGTTCCAGCAATGTCCCATGTTGCCTTTGATGGCCTTTCTTTCTAAGTGTGACATCACTTTCTTCATCACAACTGTTTCCAGCAGTTTGCTATACACATTTTGCAGGGTTGTGATTCTATAGGCACAGAGACATGGGAAAAATCAGCTGCAGATCGACTACTATGGAGACAGAAAGTGAAAGACGGACTGTCACATTTTGAAAGAAACCGAACACAACGAGCTGGGGAGAGGAGACACCGGAGAGTAAAACTGCCTCTCAACGAGGGAGTATCTGCTTTTGTGTGTATCCTGTGTGGCAAAGACTGCCATTCCCGCATCGGACTTTACAGTCACAGCAGATGCTGTTCCCAAAGCCAGCGGCACATCTCCATAGTCTCCCGGGACTGACGGATGCCATTATTTGATTCTATAACTGCTGAGCAGTGAAGGATCACTGCCTGGTTTTAGAAATGGTTTAAGATAACTATGTAACTAGTAATCTGATACATTTGGATACTATCATAAAGTCCCTCACCACTCGTAGAATTTCATCATTACTTAACTGTTTGATATGGCCATAGCCTACACCGTCATTATTTCTGCTGCCTCGCAGTGCCACCTGTATGTCAATTTCAGCCAGCAAGGCTTCATAATCGTTGTCTATGACAATGCTATGCCTGAGATTGTCTACAGTGTTGCGCGGATCTGTCCAATTGTCTATATCTATTTGGATTAAATACCGCCGAAAAAACTCTTGCCCCTTCTCCTTGTCAATATTTTACCTCCTGAATCTTGAATATCTGGCATTTGACAAATGGTACTTTTATTCAATTGTCGGTGCAAATTCCAGAATTCTGCTATGCCAATGTCTTTTGCTTTCCATGCCTTTTCCACCTGTTCATTCCACCATGCTGGTTGCACCAAATGTTGTTTTTTGTATCTTTTGTCTGGCGCAACAAATGCAATGTACCAACCTGATCTTTATTGGCTGAATATTTGAACATGTGTCATGGTTTCATTTGCTTAACAGTCTGTCCCTTTGTGAAGAGAACAATATAAGGCAGATGGTCACTTTCTTGCGTCCCAAGAACATCCCAGCGTATTGTGCAAGCCTCAGTACTGGACGCTAAAGCTAGGTTGATCACTCCATCCGAGCCTCGGCGCTCTTTGCTAATCTTGTGGCACGACCATCATTTAAAACAGTGAAGCTAGTGCTTAGAAGGGCCTGACTCAGTGTAACTCCCTGTCTGTTTTCTGCCTGATTTCCCCACTATTTAGATGGAGCATTAAAATCACCAGCTATGAAACATTTTCCATCACACTCCTCCAAATCTGCTAGGCTAGGAATTTACCTGCGCCTTCATTCAGAAGTTGATTCAAATGCGCATATAAGTTGAAGATGTACCAGTCGTGGTGGTCTTTGGGAACAACTAATCCTTGAATCTTAAGCATTTCACTATTATAAGCTTCTTACCAGCAATCAATTGCGGAAGTTCGCAATTTAAGTCGCCGGAAGTCCGAAATTGACATGTGACTTAAGCCCTGTTAGGGTATATTTTCGGCCTCGATAATTTGGGACCGTTATTCGGAGAATAACCTCCAGCAGTACCCTCACAGGCTCTCCTCCGAACTTCTACCCCGGCATTATGGCGGCCGAACAAATATCCTTACGGGGCTCAGTCCTATAAAAAATATGTGAACTTCCGGCGACGAACAAATCACAGCAAAACTAGGGTTACCTGACAATTTCAAGAGACGCAACACTGCAGATGATAGTAGCAGACGATAATGGCGACCGTTGACACTTTCGAGCGTTTCTGCAGACAATACTAGCGACCATTGACAATTTCGAGACACGCAACATTACTGACGATATCAGCCACATGGCCGTGAGACCATGTGCGCCGACGCAGATTAGTATCATTGTTGTCCTCAAACTTTTTGGCATGCGCAAAACGCGGTTACACTCAACGCCGACAGTATCCCCCGCACCGCTACGCGCGACGCGGATGGGAGGCTAAACTAGGTGCCTGGGACTCAGGAGCAAATTAATTGGAGGAAGCTGCAGGAGATGCTGTAGCTGCTGCTTGTGAGTCACAGCCATCTAGTTTAGCCCCCATCCGCACCACGCGTAGCGGCGCGGGGGATACCGTCAGAGTTGAGGCATAGTCACAGAAACAGGTCCGCAATTAACATATCGCTGAGACCCTATTAGAGCATTTGTTTCGTTATACGGAGCCGATCCTATTTTTGCTGCGATTCGTTCGTCGCCGGATGTTCGCATATTTTTAAGGATATTTGTTGCCGCCATAATGCGGGGGTAGAAGTTCGGAGGAGAGCACCCTCACTCTTTGCTGGGGAAGGGACTTAGGACATAACATCCATCAGCCAAAACTCGCCCCTACACCGCCCTTACTGCCTTCGTTAACGACTGTACGCTCAACGGCCATGCAGTTCTTTGGAGTGAAGGAAATATCTTGAACTTGAGTTACGGACTGCCGACTTCCTACAAGAAGATATATGTGTGCTACTGATGTAGTATGTACAATAGCCAAATTACCATCTGACAGTATTAGTACTACTCAAATTCACAACTCGCAAACCCAAAGATATATAATATAATATTTAGTAGTATAGTAGTATTATTAAATATATAAAATAAACGGCTCTCCTCCGAACGGCATCATAATATTATGGTTGCCATAAAATATCCAAAAATATCTGAATGGGGCTCAGTTCTATTAAAAATATGCCGGCTCCGTATAACGAAACAAATGCTCTAACATGGTTTCAGTGATATGTTACTTGTGGACCTGTTTCTGTGACTGTACCTCACCGCCGACTGTATCCCCATATCGCGTTTTGCGCATGCTGAAAAGTGTGAGGATACAGGTCGGCAGGTCTGACATCTACCGCTGCTAAATCCTCAATCGGACGAACAGTATTGCTAATCTGTGGGGGAGCGCTTGGTCTACCCGCCATATCTCTTTCATCGTCTGTAATTAGCGACTACAGTTTCGACAATTTGCGGTCTTTTTGGCAATTTCCGTTACCATGGAAACCGTTTGAAACTTGTTCGGGAAATGTCGGCTGGGGTTTCGGGATGGGTCCTAATCTCTCATGAAATTTTGCGATTGGTGTGATTTACACCAATTATGAACAGCCTAAAACGGCGGGAACGAACCCGATTAACAGCGCATGTCTATGACAGCCGGACGTCCTCTGTTTTTCTGTTACATTGGTTTGATTGAAAATAGCGCTAAGTATTCACGGTTGGCTTTAAGGCCCTAAACATTACCAGACATAGTAATGCTAGTTATAATTGAATTCTCCGTCCAATTTTACATTTGTGTATAAAATTTCTTTCTTATCTGTGGCTGTTTCGTTTTACAGTGACATTTTTCATGCAATCGCTATTATGTGGCTGTGTCTGAGAAAAATGGTCTGCCATCTTGTCCAATGAAAACAAAGCCAAAACGAAAGTTGCGCAGTTTGGTTGCACAGAGAAAACTTACTTGTTTCTCAGACACAAGTTTTAGCAGCTGTTTTTTACATCTCATCTCCACAAAAACCTACATATCTCAGCTCAGAAATGACATACAAGGCTAAATGAGGTACCATTGGAAAGAGATCATTTACAGCTATCTAACTGTGCTGGTTTTATTGGTGTTGAGGGCATTTTAAAAATTTGACTAAAGTACCTAGTAATGTCTCGAAATAGACAAAGGTCGCTATTTTAGCCACTACAGTTTCGGAAATTTGCGATCTTTTCGACAATTTCCGTTACCATAGAAACCGTTTGAAACTTGTTTCGGAAATGTCGGCTGGGGTTTCGGGATGGGTCCTAATCTCTCATGAAATTTTGCGATTGGTGTGGTTTTCACCCACTCTAAATAGCTGAAAACGGCGGGAAGGAACTCGATTAACAGCGCATGTCTACGACAGCCGGACGTCCTCTGTTTTTCTGTTAGTCATCAGTTTGATTGAAAATAGCGGTAAATTCGAGGTTGGCTTTAGGCTTTAACTGTTACTGTACCTGGTAATGCTAATTATAATTGAATTCTCCGTCCAATTTTACATTTGAGTATAAAATTTCTTTCTGGTACGTGACATTTTTTAGGCAAACGCATGCGGCTGAGTGAGCTGAGTCTCATTGCCTGCCATCTTGTCCAATGACAGTCCAATGTCAACAAAGCCGATACAGAACTGCACAGTAGGTTGCGCAGAGAAAAACTTCTTGTTTCTGGGTCACAAGTTTTAGCGGCTGTTTCTTACATCTCATCTCCACAAAAACCTACATATATCAGCTCAGAAATGACATACAAGCCTAAATGAGGTACCATTGGAAAGATATTGTTTACATCTATCTAACTGTGCTGGTTTTACTGGTGTAGAGGGCATTTTAAAAATTTTACTGAAGTAGCTAGCTATTTATTATCGTCTGCAGAAACGCTCAAAATTGTCAACGGTCGTACTATTTATCGTCTGCTACTACCGTGTGCAATGTTGATATTGTCAAGTAATCCTAGTTTTGCCGCGATTTGTTCCTTGGCAGAAAGTCCGTATTTTAGATATGCCTGAGCTAGCGACTACGGTGTCGGCTGGTTTTGGGATGGGTCCCAATCTCTCATGAAATTTTGCGATTGGTGTGATTTTAACCAGCTATAAATAGCTGAAAACGGCGGGAACGAACCCGATTAACAGCGCATGTCTAAGACAGCCGGACGTCCTCTGTTTTTCTGTTACATTAGTTTTATTAAAAATAGCAGTAAGTATTCAAGGTTGGCTTTAGGCTTTAACATTACTCATACTGGTAATGCTAGTTATAATTGAATTCTCCGTCCAATTTTACATTTGTATATAATATTTCTTTCTTATCAGTGGCTTTTTAGATTTACAGTGACATTTTTCAGGCAATCGCTATTATGTGGCTGTGTCTCATTGTCTGCCATCTTGTCCAATGCAAATAAAGAAAGCCAAAACAATAAGTGCGCAGTTTGGTTGCGCAGAGAAAACTTCTTGTTTCTGGGACGCAAGTTTTCAACAGCTGTTTTTTACATCTCATCTCCACAAAAACCTACATATCTCAGCTCAGAAATGACATACAAGCCTAAATGAGGTACCATTGGAAAGAGATTGTTTACAGCTATCTAACTGTGCTGGTTTTATTGGTGTAGAGGGCATTTTTAAAATTTGACTAAAGTATCTACCTGAGCCCCGTTCAAATATTTTTGGATATTTTATGGCCGCCATAATATTAATATTATGATGCCGTTCGGAGGAGAGATAAACTAATAATAATAAAAACACTTACAGTGTGCTTCCAACTCCCCCAGTATTTGCCTGGCTCAGAACTTCTGATAGAGCTCTAGGTTTTAGCATGTTAATTCGTTCCGTAATATTAAAATTGACGTATGTTCTTCTATTGTTTGCACCCGCTTCAGGGTAGAAGGATCACTGGTCAGTGTAAGCCGTCTGCTGATTGTCACATTCACACAGGAAGTATCAGTCGACTTCATCAGATGACTATCATTACGAAAACCGTTACAAATTGATATAGGTTTACCATAATCCAGACACTGGAGGAGCCGGACTTTTTTCAAAAATGACTTTGGCTGCCAGGTCGACCCAGCCTTGAGTGGGTACCGGGTGCATTCCCGGAAAGTAGAGGCGGCTGGCGTGATGCTGACCATATCACCCATCTTGTGCCAATTGGTCTATAAAGAATATAGGTCTAGCCCTATATGCCCTATACGCCTAGAGGCGTGGAAACTGGTACTTTACTTTACTATAATCCAGACATGTCCATTGGCGCTCAGATCCCCCTTCAACGTATTCATCAGCGTCGCTCGGTTTATAGTTCCAGTCCTATGTTGATTAATAAGATTTCACAAGACTTCTCATTCTTGGCTGTGATGATCTTCACTTCTAATTCTCGTATTCTTAGCAGTGCTGTGCACACGTTGCCTCGATAATCCTCGAAACGTCTTTCCCTCTAAAGGCATTGACAATGTCTGCACGATCCATAAACTGGCAATCTGCAAATAATGCAGAACATGCAAATCTATCAGCTCTTACGTTGCCAACACTTGCACCCTGGGATAAATATGAAAGTAGCTGCACACACAGGAGAAATTTCCAATAACTCAATCCACTGTCTGCGAATAGAGTCTGCATCGACCCTCTCATAGAAACACACAGAACAAACACGTAGGAATAATCCTGTTATTCTAGCCACATGAAAGCAGTTGTCGCTGTCATAACCTCCTTAGTCATACTGTCCGTAGTCGTGGAGAAGACACTACTGGCTTCCTGGACTGTGTCTGCCTGCAGAGCGAGCTGCAAATGCCAACGTAGTCTGTGCCCTCGTTCAACGGACATGTCTGTATAGATCAGCACATCTGGCTCATCTGACATGTCACTGATAAACGCGCAGACCTCAGTGTTGACAGCGGGGATTTACTCATATCAAGCGTGACTTCACAGAAAAAGGGGAGATGAAACTTGTATCCATTCTTTACTAGGGTGGATGACTGTTAGACTGCAGACCCGTTTGAAATCATCCTCTGCCCTACCCACGTATCGTATTGTATAAAATAAAAGAAAACTTCCAAGCTTAGTCATTTTTTAGCCGTCTGAAGGCCTGTTTTATCAAGGACGGTTTCTTTGCTTTATTATTTTGGTTCTGTTCCTTTGTGGTGTGTAATTACACCTGAGTTTGTTTCCTTTGTTGCCTAAGTTCGATTCAGATTTTAGGAGTCATAGTTCCTGGATTTAGCTGGTTGTCCTGTCCACTGGCCATTGTACTGACCATTAGTGCGAGCACCGAGGAAGCCATCAGTCATACTCTACCCAATTATGATTTGCCCCCTTATAGTCGGCTGTTCTTTTGCCCGAAGAGCATGTGGTGCAAAGAGTGCTTCAGATCGGAGCTTATGTTCAGATGTGCCGCGAACCCTCCGTATTATGATCCTGTAGTTCATAATAGGGAAGTAAAGAAAATATCTCATTGCTACACAAGAGGTATCTCTTACGCACCCCAGAATAATGCGTATGGCTTCGTTTTACACCTTGTCATCAGCGTCGCGCGGTTAATAGATGGTTCCTACTGCAGTGCCTGTTTGACACTCTGCATACAAATAAGCCAGATCTGTGAAACGAATCTGCGGTAAACTTCCAGAACTTAAAAGTTCTAGAACAAGGCTAAAGTCCACAAATAGAGACTTCCTTTGAAGTGCATTTGTCGGAGAGGCAGGAAACAACAGTCTGAATACAAATAAGTCAGACATGTAAAACGGATGTGCATGCAACACTCAGGTGGACGAACAACCAAAACTTCCACCAAAGTAAATAGATGGGAAAAAGCGAAGAAAAAGAGAAAAAGCATTTTCATTATTGGCTTTAATGTAAAAAATTGAGCAGAGTACACGGGCTACGACAACTGATATTTCCTTGTACGGAGGCGTAGCCCAAGCTATTTACAAAATTATTGTTCGTTTCTATGTTTGATGCTACAAAGAGTTGCTAATTCATCATGGCTACTACTGACATTAGCGATGGGCGCATTCAGAAGATGGAAGTGGATTATACTGCCACTGTCGATGAGAAAATTCCCCTGTGTGAAACTCTTGCTAAGGTATGTTATTATAAAATCGCTGCCTTTTATATTTGACACCCTTATTTCTTGGAAACTGCAATGTTAGTAATTGTTAAATTGTACCAGTTATCGATAGTCTTCATCATCATATGATTAGTGAAAATACTATTACTATTACTAATAGTAGGGTGTTTAGTCTAAATTTTACACTGTAAACCTTACTGACCTACTAAGAGTAATCGCTGTCTAACTGATCTTCCTGGACAACTGACTGAAATACAGAATTGACTAAATAGTGCATGTTTCACTACACACACAATTGAGGCCCTAAGAAATCTGGGAAGAATAGAGAGGAGGGTAAGTCCTGCCCTGGGAAAAATGGTGGTTCTCCTCAAAACTACGGCCACTTATTATGGAGTACGCCGGAGTTCAGTCCCCTGGCCGCATTGTAATTACGGAGTGGACTAGAGGGAACGAAACAAATGACGTAGATACTATGTGTTAAACTGATGACGTATTATTTACTGTGTGGTGGCGATAGATGCACTGCTGTCATGTTAGGGTTAGGGGCTCTCCTTTAAATAACGGTCGCTAGCTGGAAGGCGACGGTCGCTTAGTCGGAGTTCACTCCCTGCTACAGTAGCCAGATACTGTGGACAAACGAAAATCAAAACACATTGTGGAGCTACTCAAACAAGACTAAAGCCATCAATTGGAGACTAGCCGCGCGCTATTGCTGTGCATTTAGGAGAATTCAGTGGCGCCACTCCCACAAGCAGCACATTGTCGGCCATTATTTGGAACTCCTGCGTCAAAATTTTCACAATAGCGGCCATTATTATGCATTACTCAACACGACATGTGTTACCCGAATCCTACCAAAACCCTAAGCCTAGCCTAACCCTAAGCAACCGTAGCATGACAATAAGATTTGTTTGGTTCCCTCTTTACCAATTTGCACGACAGTCAAAGTGAAAAAAGCATTTTCGCATTAGGCTAGCGACCGTAAAAAAAAGGAGAGAGTTACGGGCTATTGACTTAAAACTGATATTTCCCTGTAACGGAGGCTAGCCCAAGCTATTTACCAAAAATTATTGTATCAGTTTCTATCTATTGATGCTACATAGAGTTGCTAATTCATCATGGCTACTACTGACATTAAGCGATGGGCGCATTCAGAAGATGGAAGTGGATTATACTGCCACTGTCGATGAGAAAATTCCCCTGTGTGAAGCTCTTGCTAAGGTATGTTATTATAAAATCGCTGCCTTTTATATTTGACACCCTTATTTCTTGGAAACTGCAATGTTAGAAATTGTTAAATTGTACCAGTTATCGATAGTTAGTGAAAATACTATTACTAATAGTAATACTGTAGGATGTTTAGTCTAAATTTTACACTGTAAACTTTACTGACCTACTACTAGTAAGAGTAATCGCTGTCTAACTGATCTTCCTGGACAACTGAAATACAGAATTGACTAAATAGTGCATGTTTCACTACACACACAAATGAGGCCCTAAGAAATCTGAAAGAATAGAAGAATAGAGAGGAGGGTAAGTCCTGCCCTGGGAAAAATGGTGGTTCTCCTTAAAACTATGGCCACTTATTATGGAGTACGCCAGAGTTCAGTCCCCTGGCTGCATTGCAATTACGGAGTGGACTAGAGGGAACGAAACAAATGACGTACGTAATTACTGTGTGTTGGCGATAGACAGCATGAACTGATGACGTATTTACTGTGTGGTGGCGATAGATGCACTGCTGTCATGTTAGGGTTAGGGGGCTCTCCTTTAAATAACGGTCGCTAGCTGGAAGGCGACGATCGCTTAGTCGGAGTTCACTTCCTTGGCTGCAGTGCAAATCAAATACGGAGTGGACAAGTCACAAATCAAAAACATTGTGGATGCTACTCAAACGGACAATTTGCCATCAATTGGGCATAGCCGCGCGCTATTGCTGTCATATTTAGGAGAATTCCAGTGGCGCCACTCCCACAAGCAGCACATTGTCGGCCATTATTTGGAACTCCTGCGCCAAAATTTTCACATATAGCGACCGTTATTATGGGTAAGTACTCGGCGCTACATGTGTTACCCTAACCCTACCACAAACCCTAAGCCTAGCCTAACCCTAAGCAACCGTAGCATGACAGGTGAGTATGTCATTTGTTTCGTTCCCTCTTTACCACTCCGTATTTGCACTGTAGTCAAGGGACTGAACTAAGCGACCGTCGCCTTCCAGCTAGCGACCGTTATTTAAAGGAGAGCCGGTTAGGGTATTGGTACTCCTTAAAACTATGGCCACTCCTAAGCCTAACCCTACCCCGTACCCTATCCCTACCCCGTACCCTATCCCTAACCCTAGTATGACAGCAGTGCATCTATCGCCAACACACAGTAAGTACGTCATTTGTTTCGTTCCCTCCTGTCCACTCCGTAATTGCAATGCGGCCAGGGGACTGAACGGCGTACTCCATAATAAGTGGCCGTAGTTTTAAGGAGAACCAAAATGGTTAACTAAAGTTACCGTCTTTATTTCACAAGTATGGTACTGGCTTTCGCTGTCTAAAAAAGCAGCATGTGGTGCGTCGTGCTATTGATCATCTCTCAGCCTGTACAAAAAGTAGTGAGGCAATGCTAACAAGAATGTGACCACAGCTCACATCCACAGTTGTGGTGTGAGTTGGCAAATATTTTTATGGTAGTCCATCAAAAGGTCTTGTAAAAGAAGGCCCACTCTCATTCTCTCGCTGAATTGTGGGTCAGCATTCAGTACTGTCGGCGTCACTTAAAGCGTGTCAGCAGGCATTCAGTGGTTCTGTAAAGGGATGCGATGAGCTGACTGACCTGTGAATGTCCTTGAAGCATCCTGTTTTGATCTTACCAATAGTCATACGCTTGTCTCAGCATCATCGCCACGGCATTGATGTACAACTATGATAGTCTGCTACTGTCAGCTGACTTGACTCAAATGTTCGTCAGTCACAGCATTACGGCAAAATCTTAAATGTCCAACCATCAGATGACCTATTTGACAGAAAGGTTATGATGTCCTATACCATGGGCCCCACTCATCAGAGTATCAGGACCAGACAGCGAAAGTAATGCCTTGTATATATGATTTTTTCCATACTGTCATGCAAAGTTTCCAAATTATTGAACACTAAAGGTGTCCCCATTTGTGTGGTCATTAAAGTCATGGACCTGCAAGCTGCTGCCTAGTGATTCCAGAGAGCACAGTCCGTGATGAGTGGGAAGCTGAAAATACCGACATGCAAGTTCATAGAGGCAACCCACCTGATGGTCTGATCTAAGCATACAAAACCAAACACAAAGAAGAAGAAGAACATACAGATGTGAGGTTAGGTAGTCATTTGAAGAACATATCAGTTCCTTGAACCAGAGCCTTATGAGTCAGCTCTGCATTTATGGAAGCCTCCTTGGGTGGTGGGGGGGGGAATGAACCACGATCTGCCGCCCCTGCCTTCCCTTGAGCTTTGACCAGTCTACACAAGATTGTCCTAGCTAGATGAACTCTTCAGGGGCAACACCTGTAGATAAAGGGACAGAGAAAACACCACACAAATAACGCCTTATCATGCTAAACCCTTTGACCATATGCCTAATGAAGTCGGATGCGTTGGCAAAAGGCTCAAAATAGCAGTTAACAGGCACAGCGCAAATTATGTTTTTGTTTTGCTATAGAGATTGTTTACCTGACTTGTCAAACAATATTATTTGTGTTACCTTTCTCATTTATTTCAGCAAGGAAAGCTAACTGAAGCTATTGATGGACTTATGTCACTGGAAAAACAGACTAGAACGGTAGCTGTTTCTTTTTAGTTAGAATTCTAAACATTAATTGATTATAATTTGGATCTCAGTGTTTTTCTTCTTCTTGGTCCATAGTATTCTAAGAATTGTTCTGTGACATTTCAGTTCCAGTGCTGCAGTTTTTGTTGTTCTGTGATTGAGTGAGAGAGTCCATGACTCCCATGCATAAATATCCATGGGAAGGACACATGATCTCAAAATGTTTACTTTCATTCTATTTGCAGGTGCTGTGCCATAGATTCTTCGTGCTGTTTTTTTTCTAATCCCTGCATTGTTAAAGCAAGTCTTCTCCTGACTTCTTTTGTGCAGTCGCCCTTGTTTGCAGATCCACTGTTCTAACGTATCATGTACTGTTTCTGGAGATGAGAGTCAGTAATCTGGTTTTCTTTCAGCTTGCTCTACTTCACTTTAATTTTTCTAAAGAAAGAGACCACCTTTCTTCTTCTGTTTTGTTCTCCAGTAGAGCATAGCCCTCAACCAACTCACACCAAGTCATATATTTTGCTGTGCATGTAGCTCACCACCACCAGCTGTCACCCCACTCCCTTCACCATACTCCCTTCACCCCACTCCCTTCACCCCACTCCCTTCACCATACTCCCTTCACCCCACTCCCTTCACCACCACCAGCTGTCACCCCACTCCCTTCACCACCACCAGCTGTCACCCCACTCCCTTCACCACACTCCCTTCACCACACTCCCTTCACCACACTCCCTTCACCCCACCCCCTTCACCACACTCCCTTCACCATACTTTTCACTTCATGTTCCGAATCCTTTCTCCACTTGTTTTTCTGTGTGTATGTGTGGGTGCCTTTTAACCTCTCAATGTGGGTTCTAGGGCTACATTTGAAAGGGGACTGGGGTGAAAATAGAGCCACTGTCTTTCTATCAGGCATGTCGTAAAAGGCGACTAATTATGGACTTGTCCTCCAAAATTGGACTGCATCTCCCTGAGTGGCGGGGAACGAATTTTCTCTATACAGGTAAGCCAGATCTGTAAAATGGATGTGCAAGCAAAACCCAAGTTCTGGAACAGGACCAAATCTCACAAGTGATCAGTTAGAGTTTACAGAAGGTAAACATGAAGAAGATGATTCCTTAAACCCTGTGAGTTTCAGTGCAAGGACATTCTGATTCTATTGCCATCAGGTTTTCTGCCAATGTATGGTATCTAATGCAAGCGTCTTATTCTCACCTCTTGTTTTCCTGGAATTTGCCTTCACCTTTGCTGACTAAGCCATATCTTTTTCTTTCCTAAAGTCCAGCATTGTTTGGATTCAACAACTAATGTGTTCTATAGGATGCAGCAGCGAGTCCTGTTGTACCAACTCTTTTTAATAGGCTGTTATATTGTTTCTGGAATACTGCAGTGTTATTCTTCTTTGGTTCTGTCTAGAGCTGAGTGACGCTGAGCATGTATATTCAACCCCCCCCCCCCCATACCTTTCCCCATTATAGACTTTGTCTTCTGTGTTCTTTAATGGCACAAGCAGCCACAGCTAGAGATGTCTGACTGTTTGAACAAACAAAATAACGCTGCAGAGTTAGAAATTTAACAATTCTCTTCTTTTTCCTGTTTGCTGGCTGTAAACTGCAGTGAAAAGTTCCGCTTGTTCGTCCAGTTCTAGACTGGCCCTGTTTTAGAACCTGAGTGTTGACTACACATTCATTTTATAGATCGACTCATTTGTATGCAGTCTGTTGGTTTCTTGCCTCTGAGGCAAATGCGCTCGACTTCCTTGGAAGCTCCCAGTTTATCTGCTCTTACAGCATGCTTTTGGGCAGGCAGTGAGTCTGTTGTTGTTTTTCTTACAATAAGTGCCATTTCCCGCCCAGGTGATGTGATTATCTATACAGATGGCTCTATTTAGAGAGGCAAGAGAAATGCATATGGGTTCATTGTGAAAGCAAATGAATGACACTTGGTGCAACAAAGCCTAGCTTGCGATACTGCATCTTGTTTGAGAATGGAGGTGGAGGCAGTCACAGCCGCTTTCTGCTGGCTTGAGAACAAGCAGCATACATATATTGTAACCGACTCTCAAAGCTTACCAAGAAAGGTGGAGACAAGCATGCTCCGTGCAGTAGCAAGCATTGCTACAGAGGTCCTGTGTAGTTAGTTCTCTTTGGATATTTCCCCCAGGATATGCAGGTGTTTGGGAAATGAACAGGTGGACAGATTGGCTGGTTTTGCATCACTGGATGGTAAATTGATTCATGACAAGAAAAATGTGTAGGCACAAATAGATCATTATGGGCTGGAGAGAATGGTTAGGCTAGCAATGGCCAAGGGGATCTGATCGACGCTCTGCATTCATAGGAAAAACGGGAAGGACTCGGAATTTTCTGAGTGTTTTAAACCCTCACTGGGATTATTATGAACAATCTACGGGTACTCTTTTGTTTTCTTCAAACTTAACGTAACAACCATTTCATATTTTATTTTTGTAACATTATTATTGTTTGGTTTTTAGTGACATGTTTGTAACAGTTTTTAAAAATTTTATATGGACAGTCTGCTGATACCCATTCTACTGGCCGTATTCTGGTGGCCATTGTGAGGCTGTGCTTTGAATCAAAGAACTGGGATGCTCTCAATGAAAATATTGTTCTCTTGACCAAGAAGAGAGGTCAGATTAAGCAGGTATGTTTTTTATTTCTTAACTGCTTTTTTACTGTGTCCCTAAAGTATTATAGTAAACTAATGTTACCAGAGCATCAAGAGCTTGGATACTTTGTAAACTCTCTCAAACTGTTATTCGTCCATCTCTTTATGTTGTCCCCTCACTTGTATCCTTGTCGACCTCTTGCTCTCTGGTAGTGTCTTCCAAGTTGGGTCTAAATATTAGAGTCTTCTATACAGACTCTTCTGATTTGTACACCTTCCAGCGTCAACATAAATAAATTTAAAGAACCAGCAGTCGAGTTGTTATCTAAAGAGAGTTTGTGAAACACAATCTGACAGGTCAGTAAAGTTATTTCACTCGCGCCATTTGTGCTTTAGGCATATGATGCCACACTCATTTTTTTTTAACCAGTCAGCCCTCGATGGGTGATGTAAGCATTACGCCGGATGTCTTTACTTCCTAAGACTTTACCAGGTGGTCACTCAAAGCTGGGTCAACCTTGGAGGTGATGTCCTCATTGAAGTAAAAATGTCAGCTTCTGTTCAGTATCAAACTCACAACATTCCTATATGCAGACGAGCATCTGGCTGCTGCACCATGGTGGCTCACAATCTGGCAGTATGAGACCAATAATGAATGATGTCAGTCTTATTGGAATGTTACACGTACATATATGTATGTGTGGGTTTGTTGTTGTTGAAATAATGGGTTATATCTCACTTATCCAAAGAAGCGCTTTGGGGAGGATACTAGCCTTATCCTAGGAAGAGGAAATGCAACCTTAAAACATGTGTTATGGCAGGGCAGACCAGGCCCTTTGCCTTGGCTGGCAGCTTGTCTAGGAGGGAAGCTTTGACAGGCGGACAGATAGAGCACCGCTCTTCTGATCTGGCAGCTTCTGCAACCTGCCTTGTTCCAAACGTACTGGTTTTACCTTTCCTTTGGAGTAAACAAGGCAGGTCGAGGGAGGGATCATTATGCATGGGTAAGATATGGTCTCTACAATACTGCCCAGGCTTTGTGCTATGGAGAGGAGGAACTTCATCCCTGGCCTTAATCGGTACAAGCGGGTCTTGCTAGTCACACTCACCATCCTCTAAAGCTGTGTCTCATGCCTCCTCATAGCGCAATATAACACTATCGTCTGGAAAAACGGAAAGGTGCCAATCAATTTCAGTTATCAGGTTATAATAGCGAAATTAAACATTGTATGTGAACAGCTGTAAAAATAACTATTGTGTCTTTGTTTTCTAGGCTGTGACGAAGATGATTCAGGAGGTTTGCACCTATGTGGACAAAACACCAAACAAGGAAGTGAAGTTAAAGCTTATTGACACACTCCGATCTGTTACAGCTGGCAAGGTGATTGTGATATGCTGACTGTATCAAGCCAGTTTTAAGAGCTTGTTCTGTTCTGTATACATTTGAAACTGTTTTATTTATACCTTGTTTGCTTATTCATCTGTCTGAGATACTAGCATTTGACAATTCTTCTATCCTGTTAGGAGAACACTTTTTCAGTCACCATCTAAAAAATGGTATGACTGAGCTTGATTGTCACATATTTTAGTTACCAGGTGTCGCAGAGGCCTTGAAATGTGGGAAAACTCTGTGAATAATTATAGTCTTCAGTATCCTGAAAACACTAGAGCATTTTTTTAAAAAGGCCAAAAACTTGAAATTTGTACATTGTAACCGGGAATTAGAACGAGAGTTCATAGACAGGCAAGTGACTGTTGGCGACCAGGCCTATTCTTAGTAACCATTGTTGTTTTAAATGTTTTTGATCACTTCCAGAGACCTATGAACCAAATGTGCATATTGACAAGTTTGCGGCTTTCACAGTGCAGGAGCAAAGTATTTTGGCTTATAATTAAACCGCGCCTTGATGCCAGTTTCGACTAAAACTCTTAGATATGCCTAACTGTTTTATGTAGAATGCGAGCTGTGTAAGAAAGAAATAGTCCTAACGACTTTCATAGAAAGTCTACACAGAATGTTGATGCTTCCATCTCAGTACCTTTTAATTGTTTCATAGATATATTTGATTTTTAAATTCTTCTTTTTTCTATATACAGAGTTAATTTAAATTTATTTAGCTCACAGCACGTGAAATGATAATTAAGCACTTATATTGTTTGTTACAGATTTATGTTGAGATTGAAAGAGCCAGGCTAACTCGCACCTTGGCCAAGATTCGTGAGGAGGAAGGAGATATTGCAACAGCTGCAAGTGTTCTGCAGGAACTTCAGGTAGTACAGAATGTTGTAGAAAAGTTGTTTAATAATGGCTACACCAGAAAGAAAGCTCTGCAGATTTATCTTCCTTTTAAAGTTCCCTGTGCGGCGTCTGTGGCTTAGGTGTTGACAGTCCGACTTGTAATTCCAACGTACCGTTATTGAAACCCACTGCTGGCTGCAGGGATTTTTATCGTGGTATGGGGCATCGCAGGTTGACCCAGGCTAAAATGGGTACAATGATGGCTGTCCTGTGGAATTAAAGACAACCGGCGTAATGCTGACCACTTTACCCACATGTGCCGATTGGTCTGTAAAAAATATGGGTGCTCTTCCCATATGCCCGATGCTCCAAAGGTGTGAAAAGGGATCTTTTAAAGTTCTCTGTGTCAAGCAGAATATTCAACACAAATCATTCCTTTTATAACGAGCAGAAACATGAGAACAACCATCAACTGTCTGTATTTATCGCTTTTGCAGTGTAGGTAGGGGATTCTTTAAGCCAGTAGGATTTAGTATAACTAGACTATCTTCACATTGGACCTACTGGGTTAATATAAGGGAGACACAGAGATGAGATTTAGAGACATATGAATAATATAAGGAGATTTGAGGCAATCTTTATGAGAAATTGGTAAGTACAGTAAAAGTTCTGTTCCCACACCTCAGGGTATATTTGGGCATTTATGAATGTTCTGTTCCCACACCTCAAGGTATATTTGGGCATTTATGAATGTTTTGTTGCCACACCTCAAGGTATATTTGGGCATTTGTGAATGTTCTGTTCCCACACCTCAAGGTATATTTGGGCATTTATGAATGTTCTGTTCCCACACCTCAAGGTATATTTGGGCATTTGTGAATGTTCTGTTCCCACACCTCAAGGTATATTTGGGCATTTGTGAATGTTCTGTTCCCACACCTCAAGGTATATTTGGTCATTTATGAATGTTCTGTTCCCACACCTCAAGGTATGTTTGGGCATTTATGAATGTTCTGCTCCCACACCTCAAGGTATATTTGGACATTTGTGAATGTTTTGTTCCCACACCTCAAGATATATTTGGGCATTTGTGAATGTTCTGTTCCCACACCTCAAGGTATATTTGGGCATTTGTGAATGTTTTGTTCCCACACCTCAAGGTATATTTGGGCATTTATGAATGTTCTGTTCCCACACCTCAAGGTATATTTGGACATTTGTGAATGTTTTGTTCCCACACCTCAAGGTATATTTGGGCATTTGTGAATGTTTTGTTCCCACACCTCAAGGTATATTTGGGCATTTGTGAATGTTCTGTTGCCCCACCTCAAGATATATTTGGGCATTTGTGAATGTTCTGTTCCCACACCTCAAGGTATATTTGGGCATTTGTGAATGTTCTGTTCCCACACCTCAAGGTATATTTGGGCATTTGTGAATGTTCTGTTCCCACACCTCAAGGTATATTTGGGCATTTGTGAATGTTCTGTTCCCACACCTCAATATATATTTGGGCATTTGTGAATGTTCTGTTCCCACACCTCAAGATATATTTGGGCATTTGTGAATGTTCTGTTCCCACACCTCAAGATATATTTGGGCATTTGTGAATGTTCTGTTTCCCACACCTCAAGGTATATTTGGGCATTTGTGAATGTTCTGTTCCCACACCTCAAGGTATATTTGGGCATCTTGTACTAGCCTCACCTTTTTTATAGACCAGCTGGCACTCTTCTCCTCCCACATTGATGACACCTAGGGGAGGGAGTGCACCCCTTCCTGCTACCTTCTTCCCTCTATATCTCATCTTATTTCTTACTCCCTTCTTTCTCTCCCTGTCTCATTCCCACTTTATTTTCTTAAACTTTATTCTCTCACCTCCTCTGTCTCACCCTTACCACCTCAGCCTTCTACACCACTTTCCACCACCTCCTCTCTCCCCTCCTTTCTGTAATTGGAAAACCAGAAATAAAACAAAGTCCACTGCTGCCCTGACATATTTATGTGTGTGGGTAAACTTCTCTATTTTCCACCAGTGGTGGGTTAGGATCCCCTGGACTTTTTTTTTCTTCATAAAATGACCTTGGCTCTCAGGTCACCAGCTTTAGTGTAAGAAATTGAACTATTGTTGTCACAGCAGATAGGACAAGCACGGTGCAGTAGGGGTTAGCACTGTTGTTTATGGGCCACATTCACATTGGGAGAGGGTAGGAACCGGAAAAGTGGCCTCACTTAGAGATTTCCTAATTCTATTTTTGGCGCTCAGTGTTCTTACACTCCCCCCCCTTCCCACAACCGTGTCTTACCTCTCTTCTCTCACCCCTTCTCTTTCCTTTGATCTTCCACTATTCTCCTTTCTCTCTCCATTCTTCCTCTCTTCCTTTCCTTGCCCTTTCTCCTGTCCCATCTCTTCTTTGTCTCCTCTCCATTCTGTCTTTTCATTTTCTCTAGATTTCCTTACCTGCTCCCCTCTCTCATTCTCTCTCTCTCTCCCTCCCTCCCCCCCCCCCCCATTTTTTTCTCTGGTTCATCTACATATTTTTGTGCCCCAAAACTATCTTTTCCTAGTGGTTGTGTCCACTACACTTGAAATTGTGTGGGGGAGTAGGTGGGGTTTCAGCACGAGGCTGTTTTTTTTTTCTTTGATGTATCTTGTCTCCCTTCCTGCCCCTCTCTCTTAATCTGTGTTTGTCACTGCCTTCCTTACCCACCTCTCTCTCTCTCTCTTACTTTATGTCTGTTTGCCTCCCTTCATCACTTCCTCTTTGTATACCTCCCTCCCATTCTCCTGCTCTGCCTTTTTTCTCTTTCTTTGGTTCTCTCCCTCTGTCTGCTTGCCTCTCTGTGCTGTCCCTTTGTCTCTCTCTCTTTTATGTCTACATCTCTCTCTGCTTGCATCTGCTTCTCTCCTGTCCGTTCTCTCTCCCTCTGTCTCCCTTCTTTCAACTCTTTGTCATATTTTCCTCCTTCCATATCTCTGTTTTGTTCCCTTTTTCCTTCTCTTTTCATCTGCCCATCTCTGTATCTGCATTCCCTCTTTCTGTATTTGTTTCCTCATCATGTCTCCATCCCTCCCTCTCATTTTTTCCCCCTTCCCCAGACTTCTTTTCCTTCTTTTCTCTACCTTCATCTGTCCATCTTTACACTGTCTCTTCCAGCCTACCTCAGCATGTGTCTTCCTCCCTCTCTGCATGACTCTCTCTCTCCCCCCAACCCTTTCAGGTACCAGATCCAGAACAGACAGGACTTCAGTTTGCTGCCCTCTACCACCAAGCCCTAAAAAAAAATTTCAAACACTATGTCAAGCTCAGGGGCCGACCAACACGAAGATGGGCACAGGATATAAGTGACTCCTTGAGTATAAAAAAGTACATGAGACGGGAGAGCTGGTGAGAGACCGAGGTTTTTTTTGTCAGGACAAAGGAAATGCTACATGATGATGATATATGTGCTGGTACTGAGAGTTGATTTGAGTCAAGAATTGACATCACAGCACTTAGGGCATTCCCATTTGTGCTCCGTCCTCATCTTCAGCAGCCAGCGCAGTTCCAATACTGATGGTACCGGTCACAATCTGGTTATATGTCCGTCTTGCCTTTCCTCTGAGAGTAGTGAGCCGGCCAGACCCTCTGAGAGTGGTGAGCTGAGAGTGGTATAGTGCAGATCCTATGGTCCCTCCTAGCTGTACCATTCTCTCCCGACCATAATGCTTTGTTGATAATTTCTTTTTGGCAGCTGGCATTCATGTTTTTTGCATTGTCTGATTTCAGGTTGAAACATTTGGATCGATGGACAGAAAAGAGAAAGTGGAGTTCATCCTGGAACAGATGCGCTTGTGTCTGGCCAAGAAGGATTACATTCGCACACAGATCATCAGCAAGAAAGTCAGCATTAAGTTCTTTGAGGAGCCGGAGACTGTTGTGAGTTTCCCTACAGTTATTTATCTCCCTCAGAATTCTAGTCGGCGTATGGAACAATGTTGTAACTAATTTCTCTATTGGCTCTCAGGGATCTCCCTGGTAAAGACATTTGCCATGTGCACTGAAGGTTGTTGGTTCACTTTCTGGCTGTATTAAGTTCCTAAGTGTAATTGTTGTCAGAGCCCCCTATGGGTTGTTGCTGGAGCTACAAAGTTCAAGCTTTGTGTTAACAGGTTGTAGCAGTTCTCAGGTAAGAAGCCAAGCCAGATGGACTTAAACCCAGTGCAATGAGCAAATTCTCTCACTTTTACTGTGCTCTCCTAATTGAATCACAGATAACCATGTCTGACCATAGTTATTTTTCTTTAGTTTGGTTTGGAACCATCTTCTTCTTCTTCGTTCAGTATTACATTTGTTGGATAAAAGCTGGTTAAGTCTACTCAAGCCAATTAGTTATAAGACTTACAACAGTAACTAACTATTTTTTTTTTAAATTTGTTATTCATGATTGTTGTCTGAATATGTAAATATTATACATTTTCTGCAGAATCCTTTTTTTTTCATGATTCTGTTCCCCAAATAAAAAAGGAGATCCAAAACATCTCAGTTTTTCACCAGTTTAAACTGCAAACCAGTTACTTACAACATCATATGTGTACCACACAATTACTGAAATGGGAAAGAAATGTCTGAGGAAAAAAGGACTCCTAGGACGTTCAGAAAGTGAACTGAGAACCTTTAGTGCTTAGAGTAAATGGCTTAAACATGGAGAGCCCTGAGAGCTCATTGAGAAATCAGCTATAAAACTGTTCCATGTGCTGACTAGAATTGGGAGGCAACCCTTCAATGAACATCCGTGGGAAGTCTAAAGTGTTGGGGACTAGATTTCATCCATAAAGTCATGCAGATTGCGCAGGGCAGAAGTGGGAGGGGATAAGGGGGGGGGGGATAGCTATGAACCCTTTGTGGTGTATAAATGGCACAACTGGATGATGTTGACACTCAAACAGAACTTGGGGGAATTATAATCTTCTTCTCAGTGTTGACCAGCTGTAAACTCCAGTGGAAAGTTCTGGTTGTTCCTCCACTCCTGGACTTTGGTCTTGATGGAGAACTTGAGTGTTAGGTGCACATCCATTTGACACATCTAGTTTTCCTGTGTGTGTTCTAGGGCCTCATTGTGGGAAAACAAGAGTAGACTCACTACCTCCCTGACAAGCATGTTGTAAGAGTTGTCTAGCTAGGGTTTCCTTTCAAGGCGGAGTGTATCTGCCTGAAAGAGAAAGAACCAGCAGTCTGCATACAAACATGCCAGATCTGTAAAATGGATGTTCATGCAGCACTCCAGTTCGGGAAGAGTACTAAAGTCCAGGAGTGGATGAACAACCAGAACTTTCATCTGGAGTCTACAAGTGGTGCATGCAGAGAAGAAGATCAGGCTTATTTGTGCGCAAACTGTCGGTCCCTTGCTTCTTAAGCAGATGCACTCTGAAGGAAACACATGGCCTGCTTATTGAGGGGAGGGGGGCAGTGTGTCTATTCTGTGTTCTCCATAATAAAGCCCTGGAACCTGCACGAGGATGATTATAATCGGTAATATATCATAAAGCCAACCTATATAAAATAACACGTGGGAAATGAGATGCGTAAGAAAAGCTGCAAGATTAACCATCTGAGACAAAGTTGGAAATGATATCGAACAGACTGTAGGAACAACACCATGCAGCAAATTCATTGAGAAACAGAGACTCGAATGGTTTGGTCATCCAGTAAGACTGCAGGTGTTACATGTGAAAAGATCTGATGTTAAAGCAAGAGGTTGTCCTAGGGGAAGATGGCATTTAACAACTTCATCAACACGGAATGACGGGCCAGTGCTGCCCATCAAGCAATGGATTTCAAACTGTTTCTCCCCACGACGCTTCACGGCAGAAGTGAAAACTTGATGATGTGGGTAATAAATCGTGTTTGTCAATTTATTTCACAGGATCTGAAACTGAAGTTCTATCAGCTGATGATTGAGTTGGACCAGCATGAGAGTTCCTACTTGGCAATCTGCAAGCATTACCTGGCCATCTATAACACAGAGCAAATACAGAAGGATAAAAACAAAATGAAAGATGTAAGACCAGTCTTTCTTATATGACTTTACTATAATATATTGTATTTTGCTGTCACTGTTTTACACATTCAGAATTTATCACTTTTACAACATTTGTTCTTACTTTCCTAACATTTGCAAATTACATTAATGCTGCAGAATTATTTAATGCGGTCCACGGTTTGTGAAAGCAGATCCGGTTTTTCTCCTTTTTTGTGTGTGTGTGTTACATTTGTTTAAACTTCAGTAGCCTTTCTGCTAGTGTCCTCCTGGCAATGTCAGTGACATTGTTGATGCCATTTCTTCCTAAAAGTCTACATTTGCTCATCACTCTGGTTTATTCTTGTTTCCTTGTCTTCTCATATTTGCTTACAATAAAGGTTTTATTTCAACTTAGTCCTGAGACTGGGGGAAGTAAAGGCAGCTCACGTGATAGTGACTACATCACCCACCCAGTGCCGATTAGTCTATAAAATATAGGCCTAGCCCTATATGCCCAATACACCTGAAGGAATGGAAAGGGACCTTTACTTTTACTTTGCTATTTTAACTCGGTGGAATATGTGGCTTAGGCATTGCGGGCATGCTTCATAATGCTGAGGTACCTGGTTCAATCCCACCTTCAGGTGATTTGGCAGAAGATCAACTTGTGTTGGTTTCTACAGTGGTATTGGAGAGCACACCATTCAGAGAGCAATGGCAGACTCCTGAACATAAATTTCCCTTCATGATTCAAGAACCAACATCACAGCACTCAGGGCATTCCCATTAGCGCTCCGTCCCCATCTTCAGCAGCCAGCGAAGAGTTCCGATACTAATGATGCCAGTAGCTTTCTGATTAAACGTCCGTCTTGCCTTTCCTCTGAGCCTCGAGCTTCTGCCAGAACCTCTCGTCACCCCCAACTGCATCAATCTCACCAGACTGGTGATCCATCTGCTCCTCCAAATTGTACACGCTCTCCCACAAGGCACTAACCACGTCTGCCTTATCATGTATCAGTATTCCACCAAGTTGTGCAGAGCCAGCCAGTCTGTCCGCCTGTTCATTTCCCAACACTCCGGCGTAACCCGGTGAAAAAATCCAGACTCGTGTCCTCCGCAGCGAAGCATGCCACTCTGCACGAAGCATACCTGTTCTGATCTTCCTCAGCATGCTTTCTGAATCAGTTACAATCACGATGTGTGTGTGTGTCATGTTCTCTAGCCAGCCGAAATCTGCAGTGACCGCCTCCTCCTCCATTCTTAAGCTGGATGTTGTGGTATCATATGCTAGGCTCTCCTGCACCAAAAGTCGACCATTAACTTTTGCTAAGAAGCCCCAAGCACTTCTTTTGCCTCTTGACACTGAACCGTCTGTGTAAATGATCAAATCCTCTGAGTGAGCATTTTCGTCAATTAATTGCTGAATTTCCACCTTTGTGGCACCTGCTGACCAGGGGTGGAAATTCAGCAATTAATTCAAGATAATGCTCGCTTCAATCCCTTCAGAAAACCACAACAGTAAAAAACTGCTTGTGTTGGTTTTGCTACATCCTGTAAAGGATACGCAGTTGACGTAACTATTTTAACTCATAGAATTTATTAAGCAATGGTGTTCACTTTTATTATTTGCACTTCGTGCAGAGTGGCAAGCATCGCTTTAGAGGTCCAGGGTAGTTAGTGTTCTTTGGATATTTTATCTAGGTCATGCAGGTGTGTTGGGAAACGAGCAGGCAGACTGGCCGGTTCTGCACCACCTGGTGGTGAATTGTTTTGTGACAGGCTAGATGTTGTGAGGGCCCTTTTGTAGTGAGTAAACAGTATGGAGGCACAAATAGATCATTACAGTCTGAGGAGAATGTCGCTATGAGGAGTTTCGATGTACAACACTCATGGGAAAGGTGAGACAGATATACAATCAGACAGTTACTGGTGCCATCGGACTTTTCACTGCTGAAGATGGGGATGGAGCGCTTATGGGAGTGTCCTGAATGCTGTGATGTCGATTCTCAATTCAACATTCAGTTTGAGACTGTTTCTGACAAATTTGAGACATAATGTTTCACAATCTGCATTATCAGTATAATAGTAAACCATTTCTTTTCTGATTTGAAACTCTACACTTCAGTCAGTTGTGGTTTGTGTGTACTCACCATCCACGTCAGAAGGCTTAGATATATCCTGGACAGGTGGAACACTGAAGTATGTCATGACAGTAG
This sequence comes from Candidula unifasciata, assembly GCA_905116865.2. Taxonomy (NCBI): domain Eukaryota; kingdom Metazoa; phylum Mollusca; class Gastropoda; order Stylommatophora; family Geomitridae; genus Candidula; species Candidula unifasciata. The sequence goes on from CAJHNH020008068.1 coordinate 328,130, forward strand.
GGAAAGTTGGTGGCAAAGAGAGACAGTGGGAGTCCAAGAGAGACAGTGGCAGTCCAAGAGAGACAGTGGGAGTCCAAGAGAGACAGTGGCAGTCCAAGAGAGACAGTGGCAGTCCAAGAGAGACAGTGGCAGTCCAAGAGAGACAGTGGCAGTCCAAGAGAGACAGTGGGAGTCCAAGAGAGATGTTGGACAGTCTGGTTTTCTGGCACGGAAGAACATCTGATTTGGAAATGATCGATGGTAAATGAGGCAGAAAATTTGTGGACAGTCATGTTTACCAACACCACACAGCGTGGGCTGTTAGAAGATCTTTCAACCTGTTGTTGGCTGCAATAATGAACAGAGTTAATGATCTGCTGTGATGGGTTTTCACTATTGTGTTGTAAATGCTTAAGACCACTAATCATCATCATGTATTTTTGTAGTACCTGACTTTTATCATAACCATCACCCCATAGGGCCCCCTTTGGGGGGGGGGGGGGAAGAACAGACCTACTGCCCCCACCAGCATGTCGTGAAAGTGGATTAATTAGGGGCATTTTTATTCAAGTCAAAGCGTATCTGCCTGAGAGGAACCATCAGTCTGCATTCAGATAAGCCAGATCTGTAAAATGGATGTGCACGCGCAACTCAGGTTCTGGAACAAGACAGAAGTCCACAAGTGGAAGAATAACTAAACCTTCCGCCGGTGAATGCGAAGAAGATCATAGTCAGTTAGAAATACTCTAAGACCTTTGTAAATTCCACTCTCTCATGCATGTCCACACCCCTCTTCTTCCTTTTATCCCCCTGTGAAACATAGGCCCTCAGTTCAGTCGTGTGAGATCCTCCTGTCTTTTGCAGCTCTATCCATTCTCTCCCTCTCCATGTTACTCATCTCTGTCTCTAATTCTTGGCCTCATGTCGATTTAGGTCTTCCTCTGTTTGTATCTTGTGGGTTCCAGACAAAAGCCTTCCTGGCTATACATATTATACCTGGTTTTCATCGTATGGTTTTAGTATTGAATCCAGTATAGGTCATGATTATATGTTGACCTTTGGCACTTGTGTTTTGCAGGCTCTGCGTTGTGTTGTTCTATATCTTGTGCTGGCACCGTTTGATAATGAGCAGTCTGACCTTCTTCACCGGGTGTCACTAGATAAGAATCTAGAGGAGATTCCTTTTTATCAGTAAGTAATTGCAGGCCATTCTTTTGAATAGATTGATAATCTTTTCAGTCGTATGAACAAATTAAGGAAGTTTCCTCTGAAGTCGGAGTCGTCTCCTTGAGAGGTGAGGAACCAGTAGTCTGCATACAGATAAGCCAGATCATGTAAAAGGGATGTGCACGCAAAACTCCCAAGTTCTGGAGCTAGATTAAAGTCCAGAAGTGGGGCAGAAAACCAGAAATTTTTGCCAGGTTTATAGCCAGTGAACACTTTAAAGAAGAAAATCTATGGATCTCACTGTCCCTTCTCAAATTTCTACACTGACGGTATTTCAGAAGTGAACTGGACAGTCCACACGCTTCAACAAATGAAAACACTAATGTGCTACACTGGACCAGCTCAACTTGCACACATCTAGTCTGATCTGCTGACTGAAGGCACCTGACTAGAAAAACTATTGTATTTTTATTGTAATTTCATGGAAAACACCATTCACTCAATGCCTGTTAATCCACATTTACCCAAGATTTCTGAGCAACACCTGTTTCACAAACTTCATTTTTTGCACTAAACTTCTATCAGCAAGTTCATAAGTATTTATGTGTACTCTGGTTTCTATGACCTCCGGTACGAGGCATATTTTTTAAGTAAGTCCCGGTATTTTAAAAAATGTAAACCATTATATATAACAATGATTTATTGCAGTCAAAAGTAAACCACACACTTACCTTATTTCTCAGTATAGTCACCATTGACTTCAACACATTTGTGTTATGTGGCACCAGGTTCTTAATTCCAGTATCATAGAAGTCTGCCACCAGTGCCTTGAACCATTTATTAACGATGCTTGCCACTCTGTACGTAGCGCGCCTGTCCCCACCTTGTTCAGCATGCTCTGTGAGTCAGTTACAATGATCACCTGTACGTAGCGCGCCTGTCCCCACCTTGTTCAGCATGCTCTGTGAGTCAGTTACAATGATCACCTGTACGTAGCGCGCCTGTCCCCACCTTGTTCAGCATGCTCTGTGAGTTAGTTACAATGATCACCTGTACGTAGCGCGCCTGTCCCCCACCTTGTTCAGCATGCTCTGTGAGTCAGTTACAATGATCACCTGTACGTAGCGAGCCTGTCCCCACCTTGTTCAGCATGCTCTGTGAGTCAGTTACCATGATCACCTGTACGTAGCGAGCCTGTCCCCACCTTGTTCAGCATGCTCTGTGAGTCAGTTGCAATGATCACCTGTACGTAGCGCGCCTGTCCCCACCTTGTTCAGCATGCTCTGTGAGTCAGTTACAATGATCACCTGTACGTAGCGCGCCTGTCCCCACCTTGTTCAGCATGCTCTGTGAGTCAGTTACAATGATCACCTGTACGTAGCGAGCCTGTCCCCACCTTGTTCAGCATGCTCTGTGAGTCAGTTACAATGATCACCTGTACGTAGCGCGCCTGTCCCCACCTTGTTCAGCATGCTCTGTGAGTCAGTTACAATGATCACCTGTACGTAGCGCGCCTGTCCCCACCTTGTTCAGCATGCTCTGTGAGTCAGTTACAATGATCACCTGTACGTAGCGCGCCTGTCCCCATCTTGTTCAGCATGCTCTGTGAGTCAGTTACAATGATCACCTGTACGTAGCGCGCCTGTCCCCACCTTGTTCAGCATGCTCTGTGAGTCAGTTACAATGATCACCTGTACGTAGCGCGCCTGTCCCCCACCTTGTTCAGCATGCTCTGTGAGTCAGTTACAATGATCACCTGTACGTAGCGAGCCTGTCCCCACCTTGTTCAGCATGCTCTGTGAGTCAGTTACAATGATCACCTGTACGTAGCGAGCCTGTCCCCACCTTGTTCAGCATGCTCTGTGAGTCAGTTACAATGATCACCTGTACGTAGCGAGCCTGTCCCCACCTTGTTCAGCATGCTCTGTGAGTCAGTTACAATGATCACCTGTACGTAGCGAGCCTGTCCCCACCTTGTTCAGCATGCTCTGTGAGTCAGTTACAATGATCACCTGTACGTAGCGAGCCTGTCCCCACCTTGTTCAGCATGCTCTGTGAGTCAGTTACAATGATCACCTGTACGTAGCGAGCCTGTCCCCACCTTGTTCAGCATGCTCTGTGAGTCAGTTACAATGATCACCTGTACGTAGCGCGCCTGTCCCCACCTTGTTCAGCATGCTCTGTGAGTCAGTTACAATGATCACCTGTACGTAGCGCGCCTGTCCCCACCTTGTTCAGCATGCTCTGTGAGTCAGTTACAATGATCACCTGTACGTAGCGAGCCTGTCCCCACCTTGTTCAGCATGCTCTGTGAGTCAGTTACAATGATCACCTGTACGTAGCGAGCCTGTCCCCACCTTGTTCAGCATGCTCTGTGAGTCAGTTACAATGATCACCTGTACGTAGCGAGCCTGTCCCCACCTTGTTCAGCATGCTCTGTGAGTCAGTTACAATGATCACCTGTACGTAGCGCGCCTGTCCCCACCTTGTTCAGCATGCTCTGTGAGTCAGTTACAATGATCACCTGTACGTAGCGAGCCTGTCCCCACCTTGTTCAGCATGCTCTGTGAGTCAGTTACAATGATCACCTGTACGTAGCGCGCCTGTCCCCACCTTGTTCAGCATGCTCTGTGAGTCAGTTACAATGATCACCTGTACGTAGCGCGCCTGTCCCCACCTTGTTCAGCATGCTCTGTGAGTCAGTTACAATGATCACCTGTACGTAGCGCGCCTGTCCCCACCTTGTTCAGCATGCTCTGTGAGTCAGTTACAATGATCACCTGTACGTAGCGCGCCTGTCCCCACCTTGTTCAGCATGCTCTGTGAGTCAGTTACAATGATCACCTGTACGTAGCGAGCCTGTCCCCACCTTGTTCAGCATGCTCTGTGAGTCAGTTACAATGATCACCTGTACGTAGCGAGCCTGTCCCCACCTTGTTCAGCATGCTCTGTGAGTCAGTTACAATGATCACCTGTACGTAGCGCGCCTGTCCCCACCTTGTTCAGCATGCTCTGTGAGTCAGTTACAATGATCACCTGTACGTAGCGCGCCTGTCCCCACCTTGTTCAGCATGCTCTGTGAGTCAGTTACAATGATCACCTGTACGTAGCGCGCCTGTCCCCACCTTGTTCAGCATGCTCTGTGAGTCAGTTACAATGATCACCTGTACGTAGCGAGCCTGTCCCCACCTTGTTCAGCATGCTCTGTGAGTCAGTTACAATGATCACCTGTACGTAGCGCGCCTGTCCCCACCTTGTTCAGCATGCTCTGTGAGTCAGTTACAATGATCACCTGTACGTAGCGAGCCTGTCCCCACCTTGTTCAGCATGCTCTGTGAGTCAGTTACAATGATCACCTGTACGTAGCGAGCCTGTCCCCACCTTGTTCAGCATGCTCTGTGAGTCAGTTACAATGATCACCTGTACGTAGCGAGCCTGTCCCCACCTTGTTCAGCATGCTCTGTGAGTCAGTTACAATGATCACCTGTACGTAGCGAGCCTGTCCCCACCTTGTTCAGCATGCTCTGTGAGTCAGTTACAATGATCACCTGTACGTAGCGAGCCTGTCCCCACCTTGTTCAGCATGCTCTGTGAGTCAGTTACAATGATCACCTGTACGTAGCGCGCCTGTCCCCACCTTGTTCAGCATGCTCTGTGAGTCAGTTACAATGATCACCTGTACGTAGCGCGCCTGTCCCCACCTTGTTCAGCATGCTCTGTGAGTCAGTTACAATGATCACCTGTACGTAGCGAGCCTGTCCCCACCTTGTTCAGCATGCTCTGTGAGTCAGTTACAATGATCACCTGTACGTAGCGAGCCTGTCCCCACCTTGTTCAGCATGCTCTGTGAGTCAGTTACAATGATCACCTGTACGTAGCGAGCCTGTCCCCACCTTGTTCAGCATGCTCTGTGAGTCAGTTACAATGATCACCTGTACGTAGCGCGCCTGTCCCCACCTTGTTCAGCATGCTCTGTGAGTCAGTTACAATGATCACCTGTACGTAGCGAGCCTGTCCCCACCTTGTTCAGCATGCTCTGTGAGTCAGTTACAATGATCACCTGTACGTAGCGCGCCTGTCCCCACCTTGTTCAGCATGCTCTGTGAGTCAGTTACAATGATCACCTGTACGTAGCGCGCCTGTCCCCACCTTGTTCAGCATGCTCTGTGAGTCAGTTACAATGATCACCTGTACGTAGCGCGCCTGTCCCCACCTTGTTCAGCATGCTCTGTGAGTCAGTTACAATGATCACCTGTACGTAGCGAGCCTGTCCCCACCTTGTTCAGCATGCTCTGTGAGTCAGTTACAATGATCACCTGTACGTAGCGAGCCTGTCCCCACCTTGTTCAGCATGCTCTGTGAGTCAGTTACAATGATCACCTGTACGTAGCGCGCCTGTCCCCACCTTGTTCAGCATGCTCTGTGAGTCAGTTACAATGATCACCTGTACGTAGCGCGCCTGTCCCCACCTTGTTCAGCATGCTCTGTGAGTCAGTTACAATGATCACCTGTACGTAGCGCGCCTGTCCCCACCTTGTTCAGCATGCTCTGTGAGTCAGTTACAATGATCACCTGTACGTAGTGCGCCTGTCCCCACCTTGTTCAGCATGCTCTGTGAGTCAGTTACAATGATCACCTGTACGTAGCGCGCCTGTCCCCACCTTGTTCAGCATGCTCTGTGAGTCAGTTACAATGATCACCTGTACGTAGCGAGCCTGTCCCCACCTTGTTCAGCATGCTCTGTGAGTCAGTTACAATGATCACCTGTACGTAGCGAGCCTGTCCCCACCTTGTTCAGCATGCTCTGTGAGTCAGTTACAATGATCACCTGTACGTAGCGCGCCTGTCCCCACCTTGTTCAGCATGCTCTGTGAGTCAGTTACAATGATCACCTGTACGTAGTGCGCCTGTCCCCACCTTGTTCAGCATGCTCTGTGAGTCAGTTACAATGATCACCTGTACGTAGCGAGCCTGTCCCCACCTTGTTCAGCATGCTCTGTGAGTCAGTGACAATGATCACCTGTATACAGCTGGTTCTCAAGGCCAGCGGAAGGCTGCAGTGATTGTCTACACCTCTATTTTCAAACTAGGGGGTCCATGTGAACCCCCATGCACTTCATCTGCCTCAACACAGAGTCATCTGTATAGGTAATCATCACTTGGGTGGCAACTGTCATCAATCATTTGTTGAACTTCTGATTTTGCAGCGCCAGCTGGTCAGTCCCTGCACTCATGACCCAGTTTGATTAGAACCCTACACAGTCTGATTCTTGTTCTAACACTTGTTAGTAACATACTGGGTTAGTAACATACTGGGTTAGTAACATGCTGGGTTAGTAACATACTTGTTAGTAACATACTGGGTTAGTAACATTCTGGGTTAGTAACATGCTAGGTTAGTAACATTCTGGGTTAGTAACATACTGGGTTAGTAACATACTTGTTAGTAACATGCTGGGTTAGTAACATGCTGGGTTAGTAACATACTTGTTAGTAACATACTGGGTTAGTAACATTCTGGGTTAGTAACATACTAGGTTAGTAACATGCTTGGTTAGTAACATGCTGGTTTAGTAACATACTGGGTTATAACATACTGGGTTAGTAACATACTAGGTTAGTAACATACTAGGTTAGTAACATTCTGGGTTAGTAACATGCTGGGTTAGTAACATGCTGGGTTAGTAACATGCTGGGTTAGTAACATGCTGGGTTAGTAACATGCTGGGTTTGTAACATGCTGGGTTAGTAACATGCTGGGTTAGTAACATGCTGGCTAGTAACATGCTGGGTTAGTAACATGCTGGGTTAGTAACATGCTGGGTTAGTAACATGCTGGGTTAGTAACATGCTGGGTTAGTAACATGCTGGGTTAGTAACATACTTGTTACTAATGTGAGTCAACTGACAACAGGATACCCATGCTTGAATATTTAGGATCACATATCTAGTGCAGTCACCATTAACTGTGCAGGTTAGGATTGTTATACAACTGAAAAAAAGAAAAGAAATTACATCACCCTACTAAAGATTCAAACTAGATTTCCAAAATGAGAGCCAACTATTCTAATTACTTGTCCAGCTGCTCATTATAAAGACATTTTCAAAGAGTTTAGTGGGATAAGGTTAAAGGCTTATGCTCTATTGGGAGTTGAAGGGCATTTGAAGATACAATTCAAATACATTCCTGTGTGGGTTGCCGGGCCCCATTGTGGGGGAAAACAAGAATAGACCCAATGCCTGCCCAAAAGCATGTCGTAAGCGTTGACTAATTGGGCGCCTTCCCTGAAGTCGGAGTACATCTGCTTGAGAGGCAAGGAACCAACAGTCTGCATGCAAATGAGTCAGACCTGTAAAACATGTGCATGCGACACTCAGTTTCTGAAGCAGGACTAGAGTTCAGAAGTGGATAAACAACTGAAAATATCCACGAGTTACAGCCGGTGAACGCTCTTTGTATTATTATTTAAATTATTTCATGGTCTTAAGTATTGTTTTAATTGTATGTATATGGGTTTTTTTTTTTTAAATTTATTCTGGCATGTTTGTCTTTTTAGAAAGTTCTTGAAAAACTTTACCACAAATGAAATCATCAACTGGAGCCAGCTGTGTAAGGAATATGAAAAGGGCTTGAAAGACGCAACAACTTCTGTGTTTGCCACAGGAAACAAGATAGAAGGGGGAGATAAACGATGGGCGGACCTGAAGAACAGAGTTGTGGAACATGTAAGTGCTTTGGTTGATTTACCTGTATGTTACTGGAACCCACTAGGAATACAAAGAATAGTATTACAGTAACTGATAAGTGGCAACTGAGAATGATTTCAAGCGTTTCCCAGTTATTAATTTTAATAAGGACACAAATATTAGATTGCATGATTTAATGCTGTGCGTATTTCGCTGTATCTTGTCAAGTGTATACTAGAGCAAGAATTTATTAAACTTAGTATTAAAAAATGAATCTGTCTAACTTCTTCTTCTTTTTCTCTTCCACCATTTGCCTCAGGTTGTGGGGGGAGGGGGGGGGGGGGGGAGTAAGAATCATTTTTGCACTTTTTCCAATGCATGGTACAAGTTGGTGTTTATTTCTGTTAGGTTGCTCCTGATGTTGTCGCTCCTTCTCTTGTATAGTCTTCTCCTTGCTCTGTGTTCATTATATATTTCTTCAGCCTGGCTGTCTGTGGCAATTGGTACCAGAGCATTCTCATCAGGTGGCTGGACCATCTCATTTGTTGTTTTTTTAATGAATACCCTAACTGAACCACAAAATTGACTACATTCAAAAGTAACTTCCTGCGGATGAATGAAGTTTACAAGTTTATCATTGTGGCTTCTATGTTTCACAAAAGTCTGCAGTTGGTTGAGATATACAGAATTAAAAATAAAGAATTTTTTTAAACCAAAAAAATGGTTTACAATTGGGGCAGTTGTTTCCTCAAAAAAAAAAACTTTTTTTAAATTTAAATTGTTTCTTTGGTCTTTCTGTCTGTCTGTTGAGAAGGTGAAGGAATGACTTGAGCTTAAGGATTTAGGGCCACATGCCTAGTGCAGTCGCTACACTTTTATGTAGTTTACTGTAACACTGACATTAGAAAAATGTCCATCACCTACCAAAGATTGAAACCCAGGTCCCCCCCCCCCTCCCCCCAAAAATGGCTTTTCCAACCAGTGAAAAACTGACGCAGGCAATCTTTTTATGTACCCTGCTAGATGTTAAGTGGTTGTTGAACAAAGCTATTTTGTTTCACCGCTGTTTACCCACATACCACTGCGGTTCAGGCTCTGCACAGATGAAGTACTGAGGACAGGTCATTTGGCATTCTTTGAGGTTGAAGAAAGTGGCTGCAAATCACCTCGGCACCCACAGGCTTACACTTGAGGAGGTCATACTCATGATTGTAACGGGTGATATTTGCCTGCGGGGATTTGTCTAAAGTCGTCATCATCCATAAATTTTTTAATGTCATAACTTCTTTTTCTACTTCGCATTCACCGGATGTAAACTCTGGTAGAAAGTTCTGCCTGTTCATCCATTGCTGGATTTAATTCAGTCTTGTTCCAAAACTTGAGTTGCGAGTGCACATCCGTTCTGCAGATCTGGCTCATTTATGTGCAGACCGCTGGAAAGATACCTAATTATTCAACTCTTACAAAATGCTTGTTAGGGAGCATTGGGTCTGTTCGTTGCCTCGCCCACCCCAAATGGGCCTTAGAACCTACATGGGGACTTCATGTCTGATAAGAGTCACAACCATGAATGATGAGGATCATATGACAGTAACAGTTTTCTAGCTTATGAGATTTAAACAAAGTAATGTCTATTCTTTTTATATTTTGATTCAGATGTATGAAAATCCTAGTCATATTATGTTTGTATGACATTTGTTTTAAACATTGAAAAGAGGTTAACTGACCCTACAGGGGATTTTAATTTTGTTTGCATAATTTTGAGGTATGGATATAATATGAGCATCTGCTCTTTCAATTTGTTTCAGAACATTCGAGTCATGGCCAAGTACTACACCCGGCTTAAAATGAAGAGAATGGCAGATTTGCTTGATTTGTCAGAAAATGTAAGTTTACTTGTTACATTTATGGTGTCGTTTGACCCTTGAACTGTTTATCTTCTTATTAGCGTTCACCAACTATTAACTCCAGTGGAAAGTTCTGGCTGTTCATCCACTCTTGGACTTTAGTCTTGATCCACAACTTGAAGTTTTGCTTGCGCATCCATTTTATAGATCTTGGGGAAATAATATCAAATCAGTGATCATTGAGAGAAACAAATGGACTCTAGAACAAGGAATAAGAGTGTGAAAATATTTATGAGGACAAAGGTCGTACAGTTTTCTAATCTAACACACAGCACAATCTACAGGTACTTGGAAATATTGGCGCAACAGTGTGTAGTGTGTATGTTTTTTTTTTTGAAAACATGATAAATTCTGCAGTAAATATGTCATTTTACTCCAGCTTTCCACAGTAATGTGTTGAGTGTCCTAGTTGTTTGGTCAATAGCTCTTGTCCTGATCTACGGCATTCACTTGAAGTATCCAGCGTATCTGACTCAGTTTGTGACTGGAATCACTGGCATATGCATTTGAGCTCGTATGCTGTGATGCCGCAACCGTAACGACTAACTAACTGATCGTGTGTGCCTTTACCAGCACTAGAATTGGGTGGTCTCCAACTCGTTCATTACATTGGTCATTATAAAGTGTGTTATTTTGCATTTCTCTGAAGCATATGGCTCCGTACAATTTTCTAAATGTTACAATTGAGGAATAAAGAACAGAAGTTTAGGTACAATTGGGCGGATAAAGGAAAGAAGTTTAGGTACGGTTGGGGGAGAAAGGACAGAAGTTTAGATACACTTGGGAATGAAAGGGTGATAGATGAAAATATGTTTATAAAACTCCTTTTTTTTCTCTCTGACCATAGATTTTTGTGATTATAATCACATTTAAAGTTTTAATCTACCTGCGGGCTATTTATTCATTGTCCGCGTTTGCACACTATACAATATATGACTCTAATTATAATTACTTGCATCTCCTCTCCTCTCCAGGACATGACAAACAAACCCCAGTTTTTATTGGTGTTATGGGTTTTACTGAGCAATTTTACATGCTTTAATTGTAATGAATAACCTGGCTGTTTAGATGTGAGCAACTGTTTCATGTGTTGGATGTTCATGTGTGAGTTCCAGGGCCCCATTGCCAGGAAAACAAGAATAAACCCACTCCCCTCCTTCCCCAGCAAACATGTTGTAAGACTCGACTAATTGGGGACTTCCTTTGAATGTGACAAGACGCAAGGAACAACCAGTGGCACACAAATAAGCCAGTAAAACAGACGTACACACAAAACTCAGGTCCTGGCATGAAGCCACAACAAACAGGACTTTCTGTCGGAGCTTACTGTCAGTGAACCAAGAAGAAGAAGATATGTTGAATGTTGCTTTTTTCCTCTGTGTGTACTGGGGCTCCTTTTGGTGCCTGGGGGGGGGGGGGGGGGGAGACAAGAGAATAGACCCACTGAAACCCAGCAAGCATATTGTAAAAGTTGACTAATTAGCCTGTTTTCTTCAAATTTGGAGTGCATGTGCCTGAGAGGCAAAGAACCATCAGTCTGCATACAAAGCCAAATCTGCAAAATGCATGTGCAAGCAAAACTCAAGTTCTGAAACCAGGCAAAGTCCAGAAGTGGATCAAAACAACCAGAACTTTCTCCTGGAGTTTGCAGTTGCTGAACACGAAGAAGAAGATGAGAAATGTTAGTTCTACTCTTCCTTTTCTCTTCCCTTCTCCCTCCTGCCATCACCAGTTAATTATGGTCCTAGACAAGATAAGCTAATGTTATGCTCCATTTTATGCTGAAATATTTATTCTGTGATTGTTTACTTACAATGTCACAGGACACGGAGGAGTTCCTGTCGAACCTTGTGGTCAACAAAACTGTCCAAGCCAAGATTGACCGTCTGGCCGGAGTGGTTTGCTTTAGCCAGCACAAGGACCCCAACTCAGTTTTGAACACCTGGTCATCTCGGGTGTCTGATCTGATGCACCTGATCCATAAAACCAACCACCTGATCAACAAAGAAAACATGGTCAACAGGCTGGGGCCAGCAGAGCTGAAATTGTAGAATCATGTAATGATATTACCATGGCTGTTGAGTACAAGTGAGAGGGTAAAATTTGGTGGTTTAGGATAGTTACTTCAATCTGTTTTCACCTGCTGACCAGGAAAATATTTTGCAGACCAGCTGATGGTCAAAACAGATGTGGTTGGCACTTTGTTTATTAAATCCACTTGTTTAAAATTAAATTATTTGGGTAATACGACACCTACTACTTATAGTTTAGAAAAAAATAATAGAGGTGGTTCTAGCATTGTTTTATTTAGCCCTACATGATTATCTGGAAGTTTTCACAGACCCGCAACAGTCTGCGGCCTACAGATTAAAAAACATGGGTTCAAATTCAGCATTAACTAAAGGAAATTAATACATTGTAATTGAGGGTGTTCATGAAAATAACAAAGTTGAAGTATCTGAAAAATAATTTTTTTTAAATCAGTATTGTGTGTTTTGAGAGTTTAATGGGTTTGAATTGTCAGTTTTCTTGTTATTGCCTTTTTTTTAAAGCCTGTATGGACTACAAAAGACATATTTTGATGTGTGTCATAAGTGCGTGGCGTGTGGTTTTTCTTTGTCTGCATTTGCTCTTTAAAGGGCAGTTGGCTCATTTTGTCATGGTTTACAGCTAGGCTGTGGTATCTGCTCCTTTCAGTCCCAACAAATCTGATTTCAGCAAATCCTTGTTTTGTCGCCTTTTTACGAACTGCTAGTTAAGAAGCAGTGGGTTTGTTTCATTTCCCCCAGCAAGTGGGGGCCCTGGATCCACAAGGGGAGCTCACTTGTGTTTTTTTGTTTTTTAATCTGAAGACATTGATGTTTATAATATCCTTGACACAGCATGTTTTTAGAATTAGAATGTTACAAACCACACTAAAATCAAATTAACATGTATTGCTTGACCCAGTGCCTGTGTTTTACCAGAAATATCAAAGAGGTACAGACTAAGTAACAGAATAAGAAGAATATTACTAGAATATAGATTTGGAAATGTATCTTGTTGTAAGGCATAATTAATTACATAAATTGCAGGTTTTGTTTCTTCCTCTGTTGTGTTGTGGTTTACAGCTAGTTGCAATATCTGTCTCTTTTGGTCCAAACATTCTGATTTAAGAAAACTCCTAATTAGTTGTCCCTAATGATGGGGTTATTCAAGTGGTGGCCTGCAGAAACCTGGCATGTGGTCCGCAGATTATTGCCAGTTGTATTCATATAGATGATCTTTCTACGCTGGGGACCGGGCCTTTGGCCTATGTTGATACCCATTTGAAAGATATGTACCCCTGAGTAAAGCGAGTTGAAAAGCCCTAGCCCTGCTTTATGACATACTTGTTCAAGACAGTTTGTGTAATTTTACTTCTTTCTTCACCCACAGAATGGCATCCCAGAACCCATAATGGGAGATTTTGTTTTTGAAAATAGTGCAGATGCTGCCATGAAAATTTGACTTTACCTCATTCAATAAAAGAGCCAGGGTTTATTGTATGCTAGTTTGCCAAGTCATATGTCTTTTTTTTTTTAGACCCCTCTTCTTAACATTTTCTGATAAACTGTTATATTCAACACTGTTGTTTTATTGAATAAAACATATTCATGACTTCATTTACATTGTTCTGTACACAGATCTGACATAAATCATTTGTGTGGATAGCAAGTTTCTTTAAACAATTTCTGCCTCCTGTAGGTAACTCTTTCTCCCCTGACTAGGGTTTGGAACCAGAGAACCAGATTGAACAAATGTGACCAAAATCCAGCCCCTCATGCTGTCCTTTCTGTCTTCAAGCACTACACAGTATGTGATCTGCCCTTGATGGCGGTGATCATGGAGGAAATGTCCTATCTAATGAATTCTAGAAGTGATTTATAAAAAGATGCAGGTGGGGATTGATTGTTCTTACCAACCTTGAGTGGACAGAATGGCGCTGGCTCTGCACAACTAAGGCAGACGTGGTTAGTGCCTTGTGGGAGAGCGTGTACAGTTCGGAGGAGCAGATGGACCACCACAGTCTGGTGAGATTGAGGCAGGGGGAAGTGACGAGGGGTTCTGGCAGATGCTCAAGGCTTTTAGGAAAACAAAAACGGACATTTAATGGCACCATTAGTATTGGAACTGTGCACTGGCTGCTGAAGACAGGGACAGAGTGCTTTTGGGAATGCCCTGAGTGCTGTGATGTCGGTTCTTGACTTAACTCATCTCAACTCAACCAGCCTTGGGCAAGAGGATACTACAGAGTAGTACCAGATGTAACTTGTTAATGACTTAAGTATAGTTTTCTAGCAGCTTGACTGGGTAACACAGGTTACCTTTAGGAGACAATATTGAGGGCACAGTCAGTCAGATGGGAATTGTGATATGATAGTGATGAAATTGCTTTATCTGCCAGAGAGTGGAATGTCTTTGCTAATGATATAGCCAAGGCTGTACACTCTGCATGGTCTTGAGGCATGGCGTCCACCTCAAGTGCTGGAGGTCCCTGATAAAGACTAGGATTTTATCAAGTGGACTTCTAGTCATTTCCTCCTGGTCTCTGGGTAGTCAGATCAGACGCCCGTATGTATTGTTGTGCACATAAACAATTTCATGACAGTTGGGAATCGAAAAGAGTAGCCTAACGGCGATGCCCAGGCAAAAATTGGAGTTAAAAATCTACCCAAAGTATTTCAGGATCCTCGCCGGTGCTACGGAGTACATGCACTGCCCTGAGATTCTTTGACTCAGACTCGTGTTAGAAATAGAAAGGAGCACTTATGGGTTACTCATTACCATGAAGGCCATCGTATATGTCTGTTAACATAAAATATCAGAATAGATTTTCATGAAAGCAATAGCAACTAAATACAGTGGTTCTTATTAAGAGAATAGGAATGAAACGATAGCCGCATAAATAAATAAAAACAGAAGAGCAAGTGAAACATTTTAGCCATATTAAAAGACATGACACTAAAAACAATAATCTGGGACATTATGAAGGCAAGAGACAGACCATTTTACAAGTGGGAGGATAACATGAAAAGATGAGCGGACAGTAGTCTGAGAGAGTTTACATCCAGGGCAAAAGGCAGCATGTCGGAGATCCTTTGCAGCCAACCTTGATTGTGGAGAGTGCACCTGTTTGATTGATTCAATACAAAATTACACACTTGAGTGTTTTTTTCTGTGGGATCATTCATTTGAGCAGTATCATTTATTTAAAGATTTGCCATGAGCTGATAATAAAATTGTGCTTGTTCAGATATTGTCTTTTGTTTATTTCCATTCATCAGCTGTGAACTGCAAGTGGGAAGTCCTGGCTGTTTGGCTTTGAGCCAGGACCTCTTGGTGTGTACATCGCATTTACTGGCTATTTGGTGAACAGTATGTTGTTCCCTTGCCTCTCTGGCAGGTGTACTTCACTCTCTCTTTCGTTGTACCCCACCAGGACATCACACAAGCGATAAACACCTGGTGCCACCTTGCAGATGACGATCACCTATGGAGAGGTCCCAGAAACCCCTTTCTGCCGTTAGGCCATATCTATGGCCCTGCTATATTCAGGGCCTCCGGCAAAAGCCAGAGTGGGGCGTCAAATAACAAAACATAGCATCTCACATAGGGACGACTACTTAATTTTAAAAATAAGGTGTACTTCAAATGAAAACGTTGATCTTATCTCTAGGATGACTGTAGCCATTATGGGACATGATTTAACCTTACTTGTGTACTTTTTATCCCCAACAAAGCACAAACTGGCCAGCCCTCAAGGGAAAGCTGGGACACAACATAGGCATTTTCCGGCCAGCCTAGGTTTCTATAAATGCAGAGCCGATACATGGCACTGGGCTAACTCGAGGAATAGTCACGTCCTGCATATGACTGTTTAACTTCACATCCATATGTAGAACTTCCCCCTCAAGTGCAATTTAGATTTTTTTTTTAAAGAAACCCGAGTATTTTAGACTTGATAATGACCACCATATTGACAATATTTACATCAACACGTTAGACACCTTTAAAGTGGCTGCATCAGAACCCTTAGCACGACAGTATAGGAAAAGCATAGCATGGCTTTCCCTTATGGTTGAGACACTCTGACGAATGGAGCCATTGGTAGTGGACATTTGAACCTTTCTGGCACACTAGGGTGATTGGCTATCTAAACCTTTCTGGCACACAATTATACAACTGAACTGAGCACATCGACAATCTTTTATTGTAAGTACAGGTAGGACAATAGACAGTTGACTTCCGCTGTGTGGCCACCTATTGCCTGGACCCTCTGACCGAACGAGCTTTACAGTCGCCTCGCTCCCAGTGCGTCCCACAAGCAATCTCCTGGTGTACAAACCACAGCACGGCGAGAACGCTTCCTAACTATTGACACACTGACCAACCAAACTGTCACAACCTCTGTCTAGCACAGGGTCAGAGTGCCAAGGTTGGACATTCTCTCACAGCACATGTACATAAATACTCTACACAAGAACTATCCTATTCTAACAGAACACTGCACATAAACTATCCAGTCACTAACAGAAATATCCTAACTCTAATACTAACACTGTCTTGCTAAACGTCCTCTCTCCCTGACCGACGCACACCGAATGTCCTCTGTCCTTCCACCTCGTGTCTCTTGACCCGATCACCAGCTCAGTCCCAAAAGCGGTAATTGTGTTGCGGATTTGTCCACAACACAGTTCACTCTTTCTTGCCGTGGCCAAACGCTTTATCCTGAGCGCTGGTTTCGCCGTGCAATAACAGAAAAGACTTGACCAGTCACGGCCCTGACCTTTGTGTCAAACCTGGGGTGTCACCTCAACACGCACACCTTACGGTGTGGTACATTCCGCCACTGACTGTATTCACAGGGTTGTGACACCAGTGGTAGTGGACATTTGAACCTTTCTGGCACACACTAGGGCGATTGGCTATCTAAACCTTTCTGGCACACAATTACACAACTGAACTGAACATCTAAACCTTGTTTGTCACACAGTAGGACATATTTGACGGTCAAGCTTCTAAACCTTGTCTGTCTGTCACACAGTAAGACATTTTTGACGGTCAAGCTTCTAAACATTGTCTGTCTGTCACACAGTAAGACATATTTGAGGTGTCAAGCTTCTAAACCTTGTCTGTCTGTCACACGGTTGGACATATTTGAGGTGTCAAGGGCAAACTTTTAAGCCTTGTCTGTCACATAGTAGGATTTTCGATGGTCGGAACTTTGCTGTTATGCTGTAGCACATTTCAACCTAAGCAACAATTCAGTAGGACTTTCAGGCAACAGATGTTTGAACCAAGGTTCTGTCGTAAAGGATATTTGACAAGCGGGCTTTATTCACGTCTCAAAGAGTTTTCGTTAGACGCATTGACAGTGGGCTGAGGTTCTTTGGGGACCCTCAACTCCGAGATCCTCTGCCAGTTTGGTGCAGGCCGATTTAGGCCATTATCTGTAGCACACGATGAGGATGTGTGTCAGTAGTGAGCTACGTAAAACCAGCACAGAGCCTGCTGGCACCTGGTTTTGGGTTACAGAGTATCTCCCTATAATCATCACCATCATCAAGTGCCTCACCGACTTGTGTGGGCGATTTTTTCTCTCCACAATCTGCGACTGTGTGTATCAGTTCGTGTGTTGACACCTCTCCATGCCATGGCAACAGACTCAAAAATTTTCTCGTGAATTGAACGACGCAGTCATGAAACGAAAAAACGATCTTCAGGACGCGAGGGCAAATGGCTTCAACACTTCGTCACGGCCACTCTGTTCCTATTGTCCATGGTCTTGTCTTTTAGATAAGAACTTTTTGTAGAATCGAATAATGCATAAACCAGCGGGAGGGAAGGCCACAGCCATGTTTAACTATAGTAAGTCATTATTCCTGTACTAGAAGCAAAAGCAGAGGGTTAACTTTAATAGAGGAAAAGAGAGAAGATGACTATAAAGGATAATATGAAAATCTACTCCTTGAAATCTCCTCGACTCCGAACCTACAAGAGCTCTAAAGAATGTCAAACCCCAACATCAAGCTGCCCCAGTAACAAGAAAAAAAAAAGAGAAAAAGTTCGTTTAGCGGTGGGAGAGATCAGAATATCTCACCCTGACAAGAAATCTTCTGTGTAAAGTCTAGATCAGCCAACCAACAGATAAAACTAGACTACAAGTCTTAAGCTGAACAGAAAAAGCACTGTAACTATGATTACTACATTGAACACCTGTTTATTTTACTCAACATTACACAGAATTAACGTATACTTCACGAATAACCCATTAACGACAACAACGTGCTCGAACAGAATCTAAAATGCTAACCATCAAACTTGACCAATGAAACGTACCACCATCTGCGAAATCAGTCAGACCACGGTCTTTCCCTGTGGTCGCCATACCTGCTGACTGGGCCCATTGTGCAAAGCAGCAACAGCTAGGTAGGTTAGCGTAGGGTCCGTCCGGGGATCAAATAAGTTGCTGAAAAACTAAACAGTCTTTTATACCCAGTGGCCAGACCTCTTCAGATTTTTCCACAACAATAAGACTAACTGTTTATGTCTTCTCGTTGTCATTTTTAAACCAGATTAAATAAAATCGTTGATAGTCTTAAACAGTAGTTTCTAACCTGTTACATTCCCTCTCCCCCTTTTTTCCCCTCACAGGGTCTGTTCTGTGGTCCCATTTTTTTGGTTGGGGGTGGGGGGTTGTATACACTGACCACTCCTTACAGATGTGCCGTTAAAGGTAAATAATTACGGGTTTGCTGAAATCTTATGTACTATTTCGAAAATAAAAGACGCAAATATCGCCGCCTAGCTGTAAACCTCAATACAATATGCCAACCACCCATTTAAGGGCGAACGCCGGAGAAGAAGAGACATCGACAGGTAAGAGGTGTCCTTAAAAGCTTCTCTTCTCCACTGGTTTTTAGCTACATGATCTACAAAGGCTATTGGAATCAAACCACACACACGAAAGGTGGAAGATAGAGGAAAGCCACTGTTGATCCATAGTCAACTCTTTCAGTAGCAGACATGTGTGACCGTGATATTTTCTATCCGATGTTTTTTTTTTTTTTAGTAGCAGTTTTGAAGTCTAATGGAGTTGAAGTAATACGAAATTATAATGAAAAAGAAGGCCTT
Source organism: Candidula unifasciata (assembly GCA_905116865.2). NCBI lineage: Eukaryota > Metazoa > Mollusca > Gastropoda > Stylommatophora > Geomitridae > Candidula > Candidula unifasciata. The sequence continues at coordinate 347,026 of CAJHNH020008068.1, forward strand.
AATGATAATGATGTTTAACCACACAAGGTCATCACATCATGCGATAAACACCCAGTGACACAAAGTGCCACCATTCGGACGAGTCACACAGCTACAGGTCGCAGAAACCCTGCTCAACCCATAGGCTGGGTTATATTAGGGCCACCGAAAACAACCAGGGTGAGGTTTTAAAACAACAACAAAATTGCGTCTGACATTGGGATGCAGTGTAATTACTAGAAGGTGTTAAAGTAAAAACATGGATAGAATAAGAGAGTTTTAAAAAAAAAAAAAACAGATTTGAATACAAGTTGGGAAAACAAATTAAAAAAAAAAACTTACACGGGATGCCATGTTAAATCATGGCTTCAGTCAGGTCATCAAATGATAACCCTGCACCCATTACGGCTTAAGCCAGGTCGCAAAACGAGCAAATTAAATAATCTGCACTCGGCTTAAGCCAGGTCGCCAAACTAGCAACTTGGAACGGTGGTCTGTTCGGCTTAAGCCAGGTCGCAAAACGAGCAAATTAAATAATCTGCACTCGGCTTAAGCCAGGTCGCTAAACTAGCAACTTGGAACGGTGGTCTGTTCGGCTTAAGCCAGGTCGCCAAACTAGCAACTTGGAACGATGGTCTGTTCGGCTTAAGCCAGGTCGCAAAACTAGCAACTTGGAACGGTGGTCTGTTCGGCTTAAGCCAGGTCGCAAAACGAGCAAATTAAATAATCTGCACTCGGCTTAAGCCAGGTCGCTAAACTAGCAACTTGGAACGGTGGTCTGTTCGGCTTAAGCCAGGTCGCTAAACTAGCAACTTGGAACGGTGGTCTGTTCGGCTTAAGCCAGGTCGCTAAACTAGCAAATTAAATAATCGGCACTCGGCTTAAGCCAGGTCGCTAAACTAGCAACTTGGAACGGTGGTCTGTTCGGCTTAAGCCAGGTCGCTAAACTAGCAACTTGAAACGGTGGTATATAATCGGCTTATCATCAATTTTATGCCACCAACTGCAAGACCACAGCCTCCTGTAGAATTAAAAGCTGCAGGAGGTCGTGGCAAGATTTACCTGAGGGGATCTCCCGTCACCTCATGTTGCGTAACAGTTATCTTTACCGTTATAATTCGTGCAGATCAGCTATTGGTGGACTTGGAGAATGGCCGCCGTTCTGTTTGCGAAGCACCTTTGATTTAGCCGGCGCTGCTAATGCTGGGGTTTTCCCCCAAATATCTGGGTTTTTAAGTTGCCGTCTGGGCTTCTTAGTTTTTATTTTTAAAATTATGGTAACCCTTGGGTTTTGAGTTTTATTGATGAAAAAATGTACATGAAATAAATATTTCAACGAGAATAGAGTGTGAGTATGTCTCTCAAATAGTTTCAATCAATCAATTCTCATCGTGCCCAGAGGCACCAAAGGCAGAGACAAACTGTTGCCACTCAATTCGATCCTAAGCCATCCTATCTCCAGTTTTGTCCGTAGCCTCCAAGTGCCTCTGGGTCTGCCTCTTCCTCACTGTCCCCACAGTGTCCATTGCATTGCCTGTCTCAGTGGTCTCTCTTTCTTCATTCTGAGGACATGTTCAATCCACCTCCATTTTCGTTTTTTTTTATTTCTAAATTTATAACTTCTAAGTCTGTCATTTGTTGTAATCTAGAACTGCAGATTTTATCTTCCTATGCGAACATCAACAATCTTCTGAGAAGTCTCCCCTCAAAACCTTTGAACATCTTTATGTCTGTTTTTCAAGTTTCTGCTCCATAAAGGAGAACTGTCCTAAGGATGTTTCGTATATCCTGAGTTTAGATTTAGTGCTGTAGAATGTTTGATCTCCAGACAACATGAAGTCTGTTGTAAGCAACGGTTGCCTTTACAATTCTCTGTTTGATTTCAACCACTACATTTCCATCCGAGGAGATATTGCATCCCAGGTAAGTGAAGTCAGTTACTGTTTCCAAACCTACATCATCTATTACTATAGGTCTTTCACTTTTGAGGTTTATCTCCTGCAATTTTGTTTTACTGATATTGACTCTTTACCCTGTCTGTTTTGTTATTTATGATCGCATCTGTCTTTTGTTACAGACGTTATTTACTTTGGCTGATGACAGATATCATCTGCAAAGTCCAAATGTTCCAGGTGTTCGAGAAGGTTCCAAAGGCCCGTCCGTGTGCCTATGGTTGCTTTCTTCGAAACATAATATATCACTTTGAGAAACAAGAAAGTTGACAGAATGCGCCCTTGTCGAACTCATGATGTTCTGTTTCCACGAGTCCTTCTTTAACTTTGCATTAGTATCTTCATAGAGTCCTTTAAATATGTTTATAACTTTATCTGGTAACCCACACGCAGCAAGGATCCTCCACATCATTGTTCTATCTAGACTGGCAAAGGACTTTTCAAAGTCTATAAAGTTTATATATAATGTGGTATTCCATTCTAAAGCTTGTTCCACAATATTTCTGAGCGTGAAAAATATGATCACAGCAGTTTCTTCTTTTTCTTAATCCTGCCTGATCTTCCAACAAGACCGTCTATTGACGTCTACATTATGTTTTATATCACCTTACAGAGTGCCTTTCCGGGTACAGACAATAATATTATGCCTCTCCAGTTGTTGCAGTGTGAGAGATCACCTTTCTTCGGTAGTTGGATGATTACACCATTTGTTTCAGTTACCTGGGACCGTTTCATTTATCCATAGTTGGTTGAATATTCCATGTAATGCTTCTGTTGTAAATTGTGGGTCTGCATTTAACATGTCAGCACTAATTCAGTCTTCATCTGGTGGCTTCCCACTTTTCATAACTGGCCAGTCTGCCTGCCTGCTTATTTCCCAACACACCGACATTACCTGAAAAAAAAAATCAAAAGTACGCTAATTACCCGGGACCTGTGAAGTGATGCTTGACACTCTGCAAGGAGCATGCCTGTCTCCGTCTTTCTCAGCATTCGTTGTGTCAGCTACAATGACGGCATGTGTGTACATCTGATTCTCAAGCCAGCGGAAGGCAGCAGTGACTACCTCCCTTTCCATTCTCAAATTGGACGTGATATTATATGACAGGCTTTGTCGCACTCAACGACGTGCTATCAATCCCCATGCACTTCGTCTCCCTCGCAACACAGAGCCATCTGTATAGATAATCATATCACCTGGTGGGGGGGGGGGGGGGGGGAGAATCGTCGTGACTCATTTGTTGAACTTCTGATTCTGCAGCACCAGCTGGCCAATCCCTGCACTCACGACCTAAAGTGATTAGAACCCTATACAAATCTGATTCTTGTTCGGACACATTGACCCACTTCTCTCCTCGCACAAATGTATCAAGCCTGCACACATGTCAACTTGTGCTTTCAGCCTGCGCCATCCAGGACCTTCACCCGTTCAGTCTATGACTTTGCTTGCAGAACTTTGAGCCTAACTGCTTTAGTATGCAGTGCAAGTATATATCGCAAACAAACTCCCGGGTATTTCTTGTACATCCCAGAATTACCTGCCTAGCTTTATTTTGTAGGCGTTCAAGTTTCATCAGCTTACTCTTTGATATGGTAAGCATTCAATGCCCATAATCGATCACCGACAGGATCACATGCTGGTACATCGTGCACGGCATTCTTCGTTCCATGTCCATTGCTGGCATAATCTTGAGAGCATTGAGTCCTTTTAGGCCATATCCCCGCAACTGCCTCCACGTGATACCTAAAGTACAGACTTCTATCGAAATACTTTCAATTTTAATGTTTCTGTTATTATTATGAGTTTGGAACATTAGCTCTTACAATCTGTTGTCCAGAAAACACCGCAAAACCCCCCACCTTTTCTGAGATAATGACAGCGCCCATTTTTGCATACTAGTAAGTCACTTTGTCTACAGTTGCCTGCAGCTCTTGGGCTTTACGTTGCCTATCACCCTCCTGCCTATATAACAGAACATCATGACTAAATTTCAGTATCCTTCCAACACTTGGTGTTTTAAGTTCTGCGATCCTGCAATCAAGCAAGGTCATAATGTCGATAACAGTTTCTAGTACATGTTTCTTAATACGACAAAATATCATGTTTGGAGTACACACACACACACACATACACACACACACACGTGTGTGTGTGTGCGTGTGTGTGTGTGTGTGACTAGCCTCGGCTGAAGGATTGCAGGAACCTGCTGCAGAATTATTGAAGGATTTGCCAAGTGGCGCTCTTGGTCAAAGATATTTTAAGTGAGCGGGAAAGTAAAAAGTGACAGCGACGATGGAAATTGTCGAAGAAGAAACGCAGTTATAATAACATTTTAATAAAAGTGGGTAAATATTTAGTTTGATAAGTATAAAATACTATTTAATAATCCTGGTTCCCCTTATATATTGGGTTTTTATCAGACTCGTCTTGGGTTTTGATATAAATGTCATTGGCAGCCCTGTTTCATGTCTCCAGACGGGTTCTAAAATATTCCTCCCATCATTTCTTTTTGGCTGCAAGCACCTCCCACGGATCAGTGGCGACCTGCAGTTAGTTGTTAAAAACGTCGATATACATTGTCTCGTTATTTGAATTGTTTTAATTGCGTCGACTGTGTAACCAGACCGGTCTTACTTACTGTGTTACAATTCTGATTTTATTAACACAGGTATGTGGTACGCTATTGATTGTTATTTAATGCCATACATTGTGCATAAGTTCTCTGAAGTTTGACTTTCTTTGCAAATAAGCATATTTAATTCTTCTTCGTTCCCATTTGCATTGTTGCAAATAGCATATAACCCTTGTAATTGAAACCAATGGAATTATTATACAGTTAACCAAGCAAAGGTTGACAAGATAATTACACTTTGTATTACAGTCAGTTAATTGTGTAGTGAAAACCCCCAATAATAAAGAAAGTGCAATGATGTCCTATTAACAAGTTTTATTGTTGTTAACATTGTGTTACCTAAGTACTTAAACAGTGACCTACCTGATAGATAACCGTAAATATATGGCATGTGACCCTAATAGTCAATTATTTATTAGTAAACGGCGTCTAGTCTTATTATGATATTACGTCAGTTATCATGTAAGCTACCTCATGTTTAGAAAGTTGAGTTTATAACCAACGTTTTATAAAGTCATATTGTAGGGCATTTATTTTGCAAGGAGCATTTTATATACTTATATAGGAATTTTAAAAGTTATTTTTAGTATTATAGTAATTGTATAGGATAAATTTAACCACATACATCCAGTTGTGACAAGAGGGCTCGTGGGATGTGTAGAGGCAAGGAGCTTAAGCCATAACCCAGCCATTGGTGGTGTCAGTGAGCTAATACAAGATTTAGCTGAGGTCACTGAATAGCAAATACAGACTTATTTGTGTAGAATTTAATTATACAGACTAGGCAGCACTACTTCAAGAAACAGATAGTGAAAACAGTGTAATAAAGTATTTTGTCACTGCACTGTACAGTTGTAGAATATAATTGTAGAGTACTTACATAGTTTGTACAAATATATTCCCCTTCATAAAATTTTTGTGCTAACGGCCTTATCCAAGGAAGAGAAAATGCAACCTGAAAACTTTATTTTATGGCAGGCAAGACTAGGCCCTTAGCCTTGGCTGGCAGCTGGTCAGTCTAGAAGGGAAGCTCCAACAAGCGGACAGATAGAGCGCTGCTCTTCTGATCCGGCAGCTTCTACAGCCTGCTTTGTTCCAAATGTACTGATGTTACCTTTCCTTTGGAGTAAACAAGACGGGTCGAGTGAGGGTTCATGATATGTTAGCAACAAATGGTGTCTACAATACTACCTGGGCATTGTGCTATGGAAAGGGTGAATGGAGGATGGCAGAGTCCCTATGGAAATCCTCTATGGCGAAGTAAAGACGGGTAGAAGATTTCGAGATCGACCTCTACAATTATATAAAGAGGTGTGCAAGTGGGGCATGAATGATACAGGTATTGAGGTATACTCATGTGAACAAAACATCATGGAACTGAGCAGGCAGGGGGCCTATTTACTGGGATGTGTGAAAGTAATGGTTCGGCCGATTCATTCACAGTGTAGAATTAGAGGCTGAAGTGAATAAGATCGGGAGGACATGGGGACAGATGGGAAAGGATGGACTGATAACATGTTATGGGTTGGTTGAGGGTCTCAACCGCATTGGGAGATCAAGGACAGAAGAAGAAGAAGAAAGTCAGAATGCAAAATTATTATTCAGAGTAGGGGGAGTGGTAGGAGGGGATGGACACATTGCCTCCTCCTAAAAGGCATGTCATAAAAGTCGACTAATTAGGGGAGCTTTCTTTGAAGTCAAGAGCATCTGCTTGAGAGGCAAGGACCCAGATATCTGCATTTAAAAAAATCCAGATCTGTCAAACAGATCTGCATGCAAAACTTCAAGTTCTGGCACAAGACTCAAGTCCAGACGTAGGCAGACAACCAGAACTTTCTGCCGGAATTTACAGCCAGTGAACATGAAGAAGAAGAAGAAGAAGAAGAAGTTCTTCTTCTTCTTCTTTTGTTGTCTCACTGTTACCGGGATGTAACCCAGTTTCGTGGTTTTCTGTATTTGTTGGGTGGCTTCAGTGATGGATTTTTTCAACTTTTTGCAGATTTCATCTACACCATTTATCCATCTCTTTCTTGGTCTTCCTCTCACCTTCCTTCTAAATGTTCTACTGTAAAAAATCCAGATGTAGTCTGGTCTGGCTGCATTCTCACTAGATGGCCAAATCATTTCATTCTTTTGTCTGTCAGTGTAATCTAGACATGGTCTTGTTCTAACTTTCTCTCTAATGCTGGTATTCGTAACCCTGTCTCATATAGTGTTGTTAGTGACCTTGCGGAGACAGCACATTTCACGTATAGTTATTTTCTGTTCTAATGCCCTACTCATTGTCCATGTTTGGCACTGATAAAATAAAGTAGGGATAAAGATTCTATTAATCATTTGCTGTTTTGCTGGAAGGGAGACATTTGGGTGTCAAAGCAGTGGGGCCTAACTGGCAGGTGACAGCATTAGCCTTCTGAACTCTGGCTTCTATCTCTCTTTTGAGTCTGCCAACCTCTGTAAAAATGCTTCCTAAATATTTGAATTCTGGTACTTGTTTGATTGTAGTACCGTTAACATAAACATTCTTGTTATTATGTTTCCTGCCTATCCTCATTACCTCAGTTTTCGTGGTGTTTATTCTCACATCATTCAATTCATTTTCGTCCCTATGATTATTGTTTGTTATCTTCAGGTTAATTGCTGTTGACCATTGTGTTGATTGTTTTAGTCTGTTTAAAGTGACTAATTTGAACTGTGTTGATTGGTTTAGCCTGTTTAAAGTGACTAATTTGAATTGTGTTGTTGTTTGTTTTAGCCTGTTTAAAGAAACTAATTTGAATTGTGTTGGTTGTTTTAGCCTGTTTAAAGTAACTAATTTGAATTGTGTTGGTTGTTTTAGCCTGTTTAAAGTAACTAATTTGAATTGTGTTGGTTGTTTTAGCCTGTTTAAAGTGACTAATTTGAATTGTGTTGGTTGTTTTAGCCTGTTTAAAGGGACTAATTTGAATTGTGTTGGTTGTTTTAGCCTGTTTAAAGGGACTAATTTGAATTGTGTTGGTTGTTTTAGCCAGTTTAAAGTGACTAATTTGAATTGTGTTGGTTGTTTTAGCCTGTTTAAAGGGACTAATTTGAATTGTGTTGGTTGTTTTAGCCAGTTTAAAGTGACTAATTTGAATTGTGTTGGTTGTTTTAGCCTGTTTAAAGTAACTAATTTGAATTGTGTTGGTTGTTTTAGCCTGTTTAAAGTGACTAATTTGAATTGTGTTGGTTGTTTTAGCCTGTTTAAAGTGACCAATTTGAATTGTGTTGGTTGCTTTAGCCTGTTTAAAGGGACTATTTTGAATTGTGTTGGTTGTTTTAGCCTGTTTAAAGTGACTAATTTGAATTGTGTTGGTTGTTTTAGCCTGTTTAAAGTGACTAATTTGAATTGTGTTGGTTGTTTTAGCCTGTTTAAAGTAACTAATTTGAGTTGTGTTGGTTGTTTTAGCCTGCTTAAAGTGACTAATTTGAAATGTTTTGGTTGTTTTAGCCTATTTAAAGGGACTAATTTGAATTGTGTTGGTTGTTTTAGCCTGTTTAAAGTGACCAATTTGAATTGTGTTGGTTGCTTTAGCCTGTTTAAAGGGACTATTTTGAATTGTGTTGGTTGTTTTAGCCTGTTTAAAGTGACTAATTTGAATTGTGTTGGTTGTTTTAGCCTGTTTAAAGTGACTAATTTGAATTGTGTTGGTTGTTTTAGCTTGCTTAAAGTGACTAATTTGAATTGTGTTCGTTGTTTTAAGCCTGTTGAAAATGACTAATTTGAATTGTGTTACTGTGCAACAAACTGCTATCTTTACATTATTGCAGTTTTACATTAAGCTGTATTTATCCGGAATACAACTTAATATTTTTAAATGTCACTCATTTTTATTGAATGTCTTATACAGTTGCAGAAATGGACATTGATGACATTGACTACGGAGCGGCTGGCGGTGAAGATGCCCCAGGAGGGGATTCGCAGATGTCTACACAGTTGCTTGATTCATACTTTATTGATTGGCATGAGTTAGAGGCAAGTTTTTTTAAAATATTTCTTTCTACCTGCGGTTTAATAGAAAATGTGGAATTCATAAGAAGTAATGAATGATATAAACACATATGACGTAAAGTCAAGAAGGGTGAAAAAAAAATGATTTTAAATCTCTAAATAGCTGCTAGTATTAATTGGAAGAGAAAGAAGATAGCCATCTATTGGGATATTCTGAGATAAAATGGACACCCCCCCCCCCCCCCCCCCCACCCTCCCTCCACAAATATTTATTTTTATCAGTAACCCGTAATGTTAGGTGTTTTTTAAACTTATTATTACCACAGTTAAGTTATTTACAGTATTTTCTGACCTTACAGAAACTGGGTGTTTGTGTGCGGGTGAATGAACCACCTCTGGACACTGGCTTTTCCCAAGAACATGGACACTTAACCCGAGGTAGATTTTCAAACATTTTGTGTGGTTCTGATTACTGTGTATGTATGATTACAAATATTAGATTTCTAAAGTGGCAACAGACATGATAGATTGTTACATTTACATGAAACAGTTTCGTTAGAGAATTTTGAATGGAAGTTTAGCAAATTGTAAACAGATGTTTTATTTATTTCTGAATAGGAATACCGCCAGTGACATGCCACATAGGGTTCAGCCCCTGTCATGTTAGTATGTTTGTTGTCAGGCTTTATGATTGCTTGTTTACTTTTTTTTTTTTTTTTTTATATTTATTAATCATAGTCTTTTGTTAGCATTTATTTTTTTTTTTTTTTTAAATTGTATGAAGTAATAGGAAACAGCTGGGTCTTTGGTAATGGGTGACTTTCATTTGTTGGTTTTTAGTCATTGTATGTTAAGTTTGAATTTACATGTAAATAAGGTGTTTTTTTGCACCTAACTCTTTGAGTCCCAGGGGGTTTTGCATCAGAGGCCCGGGGGGGTAATATGATTTTGACTTTTAACAAATGCAGCACTTTAAAACAAGCCACACAACTGCAGCTGATGTCCAACATACACATATCATATATGAAAATAAACATAAATGGATAAGGATTAATATTAGCATACTGCTACAACAAACAATTATACTGTTAGTTTGTATTTAGTAGAGAAAACAGTGACTTAGTTTGAGAGGTGAGTAAATTATGAACAAGTTTTTTTCCACTTACCCAGAAGCTGATCCGAAAATTCTTGATATAGTATATCCAAAATGCATCACAAATTAAGGTACACCACTTATAAGTATGCACAGCCAATACTAAAGCAAAATATGCAATAGTTGTTGTTCCATAGCAATTTTAATAACACTACCATAACACGTCAAAATATATTCTCCAGTGGCACAAACAGATTGTTTGCTACATTGTTGTTCACTGTCAGATCATGAGGTCATTTGTGCCGTAAAGCCCCTAGCCCAGCCATAACTGGCTTTCAATTCATTTGCATATAGCGCACTACTTGCAACTAAAACTTACAACTATACACGACCTATCTTTAACTGCTTAGTGGTACTACTATTTTGATCATGGTCTTTGTGAAAATCTAAGAATGTTATTCCCAAAATTATCCTCTCATAAACTGGGTGTGGCCTGAACACCCGTAAATACAGTAGTATTCGCTTGAGGGCTTACTAGTCTGCATATGGCTGTCCTGAATGGGTCCTCTAGGGTCAACAACCGTAGATCAGGGGATAATCAAGTTACAACATGAATGAGTTATAAAATGCCCCACAAAACTAACCAGGAAAGCTAACTCAGAAAACAAATGTCAGAAAAAGTAAAATGTTTTGGCCGAAAGACACACATATCGCAGCTGTGCACTTACATCACTCAGGTGACTGATGAAGAAGAACAGTTGTATTTTCCATTTTTTTTATCACCTCCCTGGAAGTTAATTAGCTCTCTTCACAAGGTCTGGGGGTGGGGGGGGGGGCTGCGTGGTTTCGAGACATTGTGTCTGCCTCGAGTGCTAGAGGTTCCGAGTTCAATCCCCAGTAAGGGCTGGGAGTTTTTCACATGGACGTGGACTTCTAATAATTCCCCCTGGTCTCTGGGTAGTGAGGTTGGACGCCCGTGTGCATTGTTGCACACATAATAAATCCCTTGGCAGTTGGAAATCGAAAAGAATACCCTAACGGCGATGCCCCTGCAAAATTTGGAGTTAGAAAATCTACCCAAAGTATTTCAGGATCCTTCCCGGTGCTACAGAGCCTGTGCACTGTGCTGAGCTTCTTCGGACTCAGACTTGAGTTACAAGTAGAACGGAGCACTTATGGGTTACTACCCTTGTGCCATGATGTTAATCTATTGTTGAAACCTCAGACTTCACAAGGTCTGCCTCCATGAATCTGCTACACAACTTTAGCCTGTTCTTTTCTAGTCCCTTTGCTGGTTTTCTAATCCATACAGCTGAGTTCTCTTTTTCTTCATTCATCCCATTTTCTTGTTTTTTCTAAGCATTGTGTTGCAGTGGTTTACAGTTTTGGATATTTATGCTTTTGGTTAACTCAACAAATCTTTCCAGGCATTTGGGTTAGCATTCCCGATTAGTTTTATTGAACATTGCACAGCCTCGTCTGGTGACCCCTCTGCTAACCCTTTAAAAAAAGCCATATAAATATAAATGCTGGTCAGCCTTCACGGAAAGGATTTGGCATAACATAGGGCATTCTGAGTCATTCAAGAAGGCTTCAAGAGCCAATACATGACACTTTGTTACTAGGCTTGCTCAAGAATCATCACATCTTGCGTATAAATGTTTATCTGCTTATATCGATGTCCACAAAATGAGCATTTACTTTCTCAGACTGCCCTTGTAGGGAACCTGCAAGTGCAACTCTGTTCCAAAATGGAACCACAAGGACATTTTTCCACACTGATGCGTCAGGGCACTAATGGCTGGTACTAGACCTCCACATTCTTTAAGTCTCGCTTTTAAACACCACAAACAACCTTCCAAGAAAACAGAAATTACATGTGGTGCTGGAAATTACAAACTAGTCCAGTGCTTTACACTCTCGTACAGTTTTAAGAGATGAATGAGGACTGATACTGACTTAATTCCATCCTGTTAGGCAGATAGGACACTTACTTAGTAATCTGACCAGATGTGCAAGATGTTGGGTGTTGACTGTCTCCATTGTTATTGGGAATAACTGTCGTGCAAAAAAAAATGCAGGGGGGGGGGGGAACAGATGAATTTGTAGACAGTTTCAGCTTAATTTTTCATTGTTATCTGAATGAAATGACCTTCTAATTTACAGAACGCCTGTTAATCAGTCAGTTATCGTTTGAGCCTGATAACATTTTCAGCGTTATGTCTCGTTTTTTAAAAATTCTTCTTCCTTTTTCTTTGTAAATTTGTTTATCTTCTTCTTCTTTTTTTCTTCTTCTTCATGTTCACCGGCTTTGAATTCCAGCGGAAAAGTTCTGGTTGTTCATCCACTTTTTGACTTTAGTTTTATTACAGAACTTTAGTTTTGTGTGCACATCCATTTTACAGATCTGGCTTATTTGTAAGCAGACTGTTGGTTCCTCACCTCTCAGGCAGATGCACTCTGACTTCAAAGGAAACACAGCTAATTAATCTACTTTTATGACAAGCTTGTGGGGGGGTGGGGTGGGGGTGGGGGGGTCATTGTGTCTACTCTCATTTATTTCTCCCAGATGGGGCCCTGGAACCCACATGTTTGTGGTTGGTTAGGTTTATTTCTCCCAGATGGGGCCCTGGAACCCACATGTTTGTGGTTGGTCAGGTTTTCTATATGATGAGATATCCAGCCCAGCCTGGCACCACCAGTACACTCGCCCTCTTTCTAGTTGTTTTTTCTGATGCGTATTTAGAGATCACTTGGTTAGTATAATACCAGGCCATGGAACATCAGTGCATCTGCACTGTTGCATGCTAAATAATTTGTTAACATAGTTTAACAACAGTAATAATTAATGACTGCAAATACAATCTAATGAAAACATTTAATAATGACAACAGTAATTATATACAGTTAGTATTATCATAGTCTGAAGATGTTTGTGTTTTATGACATTTCAACAATTTGGTATCATTTGGATGATTCTTACTGATTGTTCATAAATTTCTAAACTGCATAAAGTTTTTTTTTGTTTTTTAGCAGTAATAGCTCCTGTCTATAGTGAATTTCAAGTTTAACATTTTATATGACTGAAGTAGTTACTGAGTTAATATAATGCATTTTTTTTTTCATAGTTAACTTAATTTTTTTTATGACAGAGAAAGTTATGACAGTTTAATTTCTGTCCTTTTTTCTTGTTTTTGGCATTTTTATTGTTAGGTGAATTTGTACACTGGCGAAGGATAGGACACACATTGAGAAAACTGGATATCTAGTTTGCCCCTGTATTGGAACCCACATGCCAAAGGAATAAGGACAGGCACTCCCCCACCCCCAAGAAAATGGAGAAGAAAATTAGAGAATGAGGTTAAAAAGTTTGGGAGGAAATGGGGTGAGCTGTACTATATAATAGCAAAGAATAGGATGACTTGGCATGTACGTCGAGGGCCTATGCTCCTTTGGGGGATAAAGGGCAGAAGAGAATTTGTTGACGGTTCCTGCTTAACTTTTCATTGTCATCTGGAATGTCCTTCTCATCTACAGAACGTCTGGTAAGCAGTCAGTTTTCTTTTGAGCCTGGTGTCATTTTCAGCTTTATGTCTGTCTGTTGGAAGGCATTGTTGTTTACAGTTAACACTGTTTTTCACTCCTGTTGCTGTTCCATTGCACTTCAGTTTTGATTGCAGACATACCTAATTTATTAACTACCTGACTGGAATATAAAACATTGAAGTTTTCAATTATTCACATTTCTCTGCAGATAATTTTGGCTGCAAAATGTTATATTTGGCCCTCTTATGGGTTCCGGGGCTGCATTTTTGAGAACATAGAATAGATAAACTGCTCCCCCGTGTGGGTTCCGGGGCCCAGTTGTAAACTCTGGCAGAAAGTTCTGGTTGTTCATCGACTTTTGGACTGCAGTCCTGTTCCAGAACCTGAGTGTTGCGTGTGCATCCGTTTTACAGATCTGACTCATTTGTATGCAGACTACTGGTTCCTTGGCTCTCAGGCAGATGCACTCCGACTTCCAAGGAAGTTCCCAGCTAGTCGATTCTTACGACATGCGTTTGGGTAGGCAGTGGGTCTATTCTTGTTTTCCCTATAATAGGGCCCCGGAACCCACACGGGGAACATATCATATATATTAGTAGGTTTAATAATTCTAATTAACTTTTTTTAAATGCCTTTTATGGTAGTTAATGAGTTTATGTTGATGTTAAATATAATAAATGTGCAGACACAACTCAATATGCATATAGAGACACCTTGTAGGTTTAATATTTCTCATTAACTCTTTTAAACCTCTTTTTATGGTAGTTAATGATTTTATGTTGATGTTAAATATAATACATGTGCAGACACATCTAAATATAAATATATATATATATATATATATATATATATATATATATATATATATATATATATATATATATATATATATATATATATATATATATATATATATATATATATATATATATATATATATATATATATATATATATATATATAGAGAGAGAGAGAGAGAGAGAGACACTAGTAGGTTTAATATTTCTAATTAACTCTTTTAAAATGCCTTTTATGGTAGTTAATGAGTTTATGTTGATGTTAAATATAATACATGTGCAGACACATCTAAACATATATATATATATATAGACACCTTGTAGGTTTAATAATTCTAATTAACTCTTTTAAACCGCTTTTTATGGTAGTTAATGTGTTTGTGTTGAATATAATACATGTGCAGACACAACTCAGTATACATATAGAGACACCTTGTAGCTTTAATAATTCTGATTAACTCTTCTAAGTTCCAGGTAGGTTCTACTTTCACATATTCTGTCCTTATAATTTTTTTTTTTTTTTGGGGGGGGGGGGGGGGGCGGTGAGGAGTCAGAATGCTATGAATTAATATACCTTCTCCTCGACTTATGGCCATCAACACTTTTGACCTCAAAATATAAATAAATATAAATAATAAATCAAGAAAGATAACTACATTGGTAGGGTCAAAAAGCTCCCTCAACAGAAGCCTAGAGCGCAGTAAGGTCTAGATATCAGAGTCTGTGTGACCTTGACATATATGGCAGACTGTCTGGAACCATTGACATGAAAATAGTGTTGAAAAATATAAATTCGACTTTTGACCAGTTTGTCTTACGACCTCTTAGTCAGAATGGAACTTGGTCTTAAGTGGAGGAGAAAGAAGAAGTTACATAAATATACAGAATACCTTGTGTTAATATAACAGCTAGATGTGACACTAAAAGCAAAGAAAAGTACTCATATATGTGTGTGTCTGTATGTGTTCTTCTGTATACATACTTAAAAAAAAAAGGAAATCCATAGTTATCTGATGGTGTGTTGTGATTGTTTGATGCAAAAGCCTAAGGGCCTAAAAACTGTTGATGATCCAGATGCTAAAGAATGTCAGTTGATTGGTGGGACTGATAAGTATTCATGTATGCAGTTGAACCTTTTCACTCATTAAATTACAAAGATTTTAGGTGTCAAAATTATGATCAAAATATTTTCCTTTCAGTAGCTCTGCATATTTTTTTTTTTTTTTAGTATTAAAACACAATCGGATAACTATGCGTTTCTCTTTTTTTAAAACAGTATAAATAACAAATAAACATAAGGCGGGTTTCAGGATACTGAATGGGTTCTTTTAGTGCTTTATCTGTATGTAAATTCATGTGCATCCACAAATGAGTTTATCTCTGCCATTGCGTATCCAAGCCTAGGGTTAGAAAGGATCAGGGTTGTGTGTGGGTCCAGTTACCCCATCCTGTATTAAGAAGTATGCTACAGAAACTCATACAATAGGAGGCTTTTCCAGTAAACTGACTAAGCAAGTAATGGGCTGCGCACAGAGTGCACTTATGACGGTTGCTGATGAAAGCCGTTCTGCAGAATCAGTGACCAGACATGCACACTATTTGGCTTAAAATAAAATATGGAACAGAGTGGAAGAATAGACAGCTAACCCTTTGTGAATTATTACAGAACAAAGGATGATGATATATGAGTGGGTGTTCTGAAGCTTGTTTTCACATGACCATGTACGTAATATCGAGGACAGGCCAAATGTAGCATGAACATGTTTTAGCGGGGTTATTTCAGTCACTGGCATGAGGGAAAGTTAAGGCTATCGTGACGTGTATAAGAAGATACTCCGTATCTCACCTCAGGCGTTAGCAGGCTGTCTACTGATTTCATGGATCCTCATAGAAGACTCCTGCCACACGTCCCCACCGTGCATTATGGATACTGGCTCAAATGTGTCTAAGCAGAGCTGGCAGGGGATCTCTGAGTTGATGGCTCCTAGAAGTGCAGTGCCCAGAAACTATCTGGCTCTCATCAGCCCACCCCGAATATGTGGGTGATAACGTACAAGGAAAATTCATTTGGAACATGAATGAGGCCATCTGGTTGAATATACTACAAAATGAAAAACCTTGGCTCAAATGTCTGTCATCTGAAAGTCCTACCAAATTGCTGACTGGGCTCAGACTAAGGGTTGGGTTTGGCTTGGGGGCTGGGCTCAGACTAAGGGTTGGGTTTGGCTTGGGGGCTGGGCTCAGACTAAGGGTTGGGTTTGGCTTGGGGGCTGGGCTCAGACTAAGGGTTGGGTTTGGCTTGGGGGCTGGGCTCAGACTAAGGGTTGGGTTTGGCTTGGGGGCTGGGCTCAGACTAAGGTTTGGGTTTGGCTTGGGGGCTGGGCTCAGACTAAGGGTTGGTTTGGCTTGGGGGCTGGGCTCAGACTAAGGGTTGGGTTTGGCTTGCTGACTGGGCTCAGACTAAGGGTTGGGTTTGGCTTGCTGACTGGGCTCAGACTAAGGGTTGGGTTTGGCTTGCTGACTGGGCTCAGACTAAGGGTTGGGTTTGGCTTGGGGGCTGGGCTCAGACTAAGGGTTGGGTTTGGCTTGGGGGCTGGGCTCAGACTAAGGGTTGGGTTTGGCTTGGGGGCTGGGCTCAGACTAAGGGTTGGGTTTGGCTTGGGGGCTGGGCTCAGACTAAGGGTTAGGGTTTGGCTTGGGGGCTGGGCTCAGACTAAGGGTTAGGGTTTGGCTTGGGGGCTGACTACCTCCTCCTCTGAAAATCAATAGCCACAAAAATTAACCAGCCATAAGTTAGAGAGTGAAGTTGAAAAGATGTGGAGGACATGAGGAGAGTTGCATGCGATAGCAAAAGATAGAACAACTTGGCATGAGTTGGTTGAGAGCCTATGTTCAGTTGGGGGTTAGAAGAAGTCAGCCCATACAGTGACACCAATCATGTCAGTACAAGCCAGAGGCAGATATTTTATCCCACCCCACCCACCCAGCTCCTTTATGCCCATTTCTTTACAAATTGTGCTTTTGTATCAACAGATGATAGGGATATTCATCCTCCTGGAACTGACCATTGGAGGCCTGATCCTGAGTGGGATCCTGATCCAGAGTGGGAGCCTGATCCACAGAATGTTGATTCTCCTTGCGAGGCAGGGAACATTAGCATTGCCGAAAGTAAAGCTGTAGTTCCTTCTAGAGATGGTAATGTGCAGGTTCAGACACCAAGCATTGAGCCAGAACAGGAGCAAGAGGGGTCACCATCTGTCGGTGATACATCAGATGCTATTGTACCATCAGCGTCATATGATTTGTTTGATTATGCTACTTTTGGGTCAGCTTTGACATCTTTGTATTATAGTTCAGAATCTAGAGCTGTGTTCACTGAAATGGACAACACTGCTGCTATTGGTGATGCATATTGCTTTTTCAATTCATATGTTTCTATGAGTGCTCTCTCTGGTTCTTCTGTTGTTCCCATTTTATGTGACTCCACTGAATCATTTGAGAATACTGTTGTGTCTAGAGATAATGATGATTATCAAGATGATGATGTTCGTGATGGCAGTGCTTATAATACTGATGGTGATTATGATAATGATTGTGATGATAATGTTGATGGTATAGCAATGCTCTTTAAAATGTAGCATTTTCTTGGAAAGAATATTTGCATGGTAAACTGAGAGAGTAACATTTAAGAATAAGAAAACTGCAGGATGAAAACAACCTCCACAAAACTATTAGTATATTTTGCAGCTTTGGTAGACAGATATTAGGATTGAACGATGCAGAGTTTAAGCACTGTGCTGAAAATCTCCATAGGTAGTTTAATAAAGACGATTAGAGCACTGATGGATAGATTAATGCATTGACATTGAAGATGGTCTTTTCAAACCAAACCAGAACCACACATTATTCATGACTTTGTGATTTTACACAGTGAGAAAAGACATGTTCTGAAACAATGACCCTTGTCTGTTTTTTAAAATAAATGTAGCTTTTATGAATCTACTTTTGCCCAACGGGTACACAGTGGGTTGTAATTTGAAACAAAACTTGTTTTGTAATAGTGATGATATTGTGTCTAGAACACGATGGAACAAGATGGAAGGATAACATCAGAGAAACTCTACAACAGCACGATGTGCCTATGGTCGAGGCAGCCAGAGGAGCTAGAAACAGAACCTTATATCTCCCTCGACACCCACAGCGGTAAAAGAGGAAGTGAAGAAGAAGAAGAAGATGATATTGTGTTTTGGTCCACAGAAGGGCAGTAGATACACTGTGTTTTGGTCCACAGAAGGGCAGTAGATACACTGTGTTTTGGTCCACAGAAGGGCAGTAGATACACTGTGTTTTGGCCCACAGAAGGGCAGTAGATACACTGTGTTTTGGCCCACAGAAGGGCAGTAGATACACTGTGTTTTGGCCCACAGAAGGGCAGTAGATACACTGTGTTTTGGCCCACAGAAGGGCAGTAGATACACTGTGTTTTGGTCCACAGAAGGGCAGTAGATACACTGTGTTTTGGCCCACAGAAGGGCAGTAGATACACTGTGTTTTGGTTTACAGCTAAGCTGCAGATCTGCACCTTTCAGCCAAACCTAGTGAGACAAACCTAGTGAGACAAACCTAGTGAGACAAACCTAGTGAGACAAACCTAGTGAGACAAACCTAGTGAGACAAACCTAGTGAGACAAACCTAGTGAGACAAACCTAGTGAGACAAACCTAGTGAGACAAACCTAGTGAGACAAACCTAGTGAGATGGCAGTGGGTCCACACAATGATAATGGTGACATGAGCAAGTCACTCTTGACTACCCATTACCTTTCTGACCAATAAACTATTGCTCTTTTGTTGAAGAAATGTGTGGTGTTGATATATAGTTGGTGCTACTCATATTGCTCTTTTGTTGAAGAAATGTGTGGTGTTGATATATAGTTGGTGCTACTCATATTGCTCTTTTGTTGAAGAAATGTGTGGTGTTGATATATAGTTGGTGCTACTCATATTTTGTGAAATCCCGAGTGTGCTGCCCAACTATGGATTTTATTCTTTAATAGTTATCTGGTATTGTAATGCTGTTAACACTTAAGAATTTGAGTCATTAACTATTTGCTTGAAATAGTCAGATGGAATCCTGAAGATTGTGTTTGGTGTTTCTGAATAAAATAAGATATAAACAATGCGAAGATCTGTGAGGTAGCCTCCAGAAGCTTCAAATCTGCTGTAGAGTCTGTATTTTGACAGCCGGGTTAATGCTCTAAAGATGAGTTCTCTGAACTGGTCTGGTCTTATGCATTCTTTCTACAGCGTTGTAAAAGCTGTTATTTGAGATCCAGTTTGAGTTGTAGACACCCTTGTTTAATCTCTTGTGTGTTTTACAGTCACTGGAATTCTTGTTAAAGTATTCTTGAACTATTTCTGTTGGGTTTTCTTAAAAGATAAAATACTAAGCTTGTTTTTCTGTCTTGTGGACGTAGAGTCTGATATAGAAGAAAACAACTTTAGATTATTCTCATTGACAAAACCTGGAAGAAGTAATTTGGGCTTGTGCTACACATGTTCAGTGAAACCCTGAGTGTGCTGCCCAACTATGGATTTTATTCTTTAATAGTTATCTGGTATTGTAATGCTGTTAACATTGAAGAATTTGAGTCATTAACTATTTTCTTGAAAAAGTCAGATAGAATCCTGAAGATTGTGTTTGGTGTTTCCGAATAAAATAAGATATAAACAATCTGAAGATCTGTGAGGTACCCTCCAGAAGCTTCAAATCTGCTGTAGAGTCTGTATTTTGACAGCCATGTTAATGCTCTAAAGATGAGTTCTATGAACTGGTCTGGTCTTATGCATTCTTTCTATAGCGTTATAAAAGCTGCTTGAGATCCAGTCTGAATTATAGACACCCTTGTTTAATCCCTTGTGTGTTTTATAGTTCGCTGGAATTCTTGTTGCAGTATTCCCATACTATTTCGGGTGGGTTGTCTTAAATGATAAAATGCTAAGCTTGCTCTTTTGTCTTGTGGACTTTAATTTGTAGAGTCTGATAAAGAGGAAAACAACCTTAGATTATTATCATTGACAGAACCTGGAAGAAGTAATTTGGGTTTGTGTTTTGTGTGTTATAGCACAGTACTCCATAGGGAGCTACTGAAGCACAGTACTCCTAAGGGAGCAACTGTAGCACAGTACTCCAGAGGGAGCAGCTGTAGCACAGTACTCCAGAGGGAGCAGCTGTAGCACAGTACTCCTGAGGGAGCAACTGTAGCACAGTGCTCCAAATTGAGCTGTTGTAATATAGTGCTCCATAGCGAGCAGCTGTAGCACAATACTCCATATTTGGTCTCTGTAGCACAGTGCTCTACATGGGGCTGCTTTAGCACAGTACTTCAGAGGAAATTGTTATAGTACAGTACTCCAGAGGGAGCAGCTGTAGCACAGTACTCCAAAGAGAGCAGCTGTAGCACAGTACTCCAGAGGGAGCAGCTGTAGCACAGTACTCCTGAGGGAGCAGCTGTAGCACAGTACTGAGGGAGCAGCTGTAGCACAGTGCTCCAAATTGAGCTGTTGTAATATAGTGCTCCATAGCGAGCAGCTGTAGCACAATACTCCATATGGGGTCTCTGTAGCACAGTGCTCTATATGGGGCCACTGTAGCACAGTGTTTTATATGGGGCCGCTGTAGCACAGTACTCCAGAGGAAACAGTTATAGTACAGTACTCTAGAGGGAGCAGCTGTAGCACAGTACTCCAGAGAGAGCCGCTGTAGCCCAGTGCTCCAGAAGGAGCCACTGTCGGCTTGGCTTTCCAACCCAGAAATTCTGAAAAGGATACCTGGTGAACCCAGCACTGTCAACTACATTCCATTCCTGTACATAATAGACATAATTTTTTGTGTGTGCTGTGGGTTGCTGTGTTTTACATTATTGTAGATTACTAATAAAACTCAATGTGTGCCATTTATCTTTTAAAAATATAGGCACCTTCTTTATGGTCAGAGAGGATCTGCTTGTGAGGCAAGGAACCAGCAGCCTGCATATAAATAATCCAGATCTGTAAAACAGATGTGCATGCAAAACTCAAGTTCTGGAGCAAAAGCAAAGTCCAGAAGTGGACGAACAACCAGAAATAACTACTACAGTTTACAGTTGGTGAAAGATTAAGAAGTAGAGAAGACTGCTTTATTATTATTATTTTGTTTTTGTTTTTAAACTTTGCTGCTGTAAATGCTGTTGAGGTGACATTTCGATCCTTGTTTGTCTTAAGTGGAGAAATGTGATTCTCCATGACCAAATGGTCAAGCTGTTTCGCTGTCTGAAGGTGGTAGGTTCATTTTCAGACTGTTTAGTTCACAAAAGTTTTGTTTCTGAGATCTTGGGGATGTCAGGTCGACCCAGGCTTAAATGGGCACCAGGCAGAGTCCTGGGAAATAAAGGTGGCCGGCTTGATGTTGACCATGTCGCACATTGAGGGCTGATTGGTCGATAAAATACGAGTCTAACCTAAACTGTCTGATGCGCCATTTGCGCGTGAAGGTACCTTTACTTTACTTTTTTTGCACTAGGATGTGGAACCAGAGTGCACAGTTTGTGCTGTTTTGTACCTTTAGCATGACTGCAGAGAGATTGGTAATGTCTGTAACCAGACTGCAGTGTGTATTGGCTAGTTTTACTCTTCTCTTGACTCCGCGGGTGTTCCAGAGCCCCATTGATGGGAAAACAAGAATAAACCCACAAGCATATCGAAAGAGTCGACTCAATGGGGGTTTCCTTTAAAGTCGGAGTGTATATGCCTGAG
The DNA here is from genome assembly GCA_905116865.2 of Candidula unifasciata. Taxonomy (NCBI): domain Eukaryota; kingdom Metazoa; phylum Mollusca; class Gastropoda; order Stylommatophora; family Geomitridae; genus Candidula; species Candidula unifasciata. The sequence goes on from CAJHNH020008068.1 coordinate 368,789, forward strand.
AGGTAAGGAACCAACAATCTGCACACAATTAAGTCATATCTATAAAATGGATGTGTATGCAACACTCATGAGAAGAGAAAAAATGGAACATGATGTAACCACTGAGACAGAGAAAGACAGCACGAGGAGATACTTGACAACCTTTTGTCATGGCATAGAGGGATGTCAGCAAATAAACTGATCCACCCAATTGAGGATCGCAGATTGTGGAGAGGCATGATCACCCATGCCAATCAGCAAGGCACTTGATGATGATGAGGCAACACTCAGGTTCTGGAATAAGACTGAAGTTCAGAGGTGGATGAATAACCAGAAATTTCTGCTGGAGTTTACAGCTGGTGAACACGAAGAAGCTGAAGAAGACCATCTTTAAATTCTCAGAGAAACTTCTGATACCTGTTAAATACCCAGAGGGTGACCTCTGACTTGTGCTGGTCAGGGAAACAGCAATTCGATATAACACAGTATAATAAGATAAGGTCAGCAGTCCACTTCCTTGCCCTCTTTCTATCCAAGAAATTCTAAAAAATGAAATTGTATCTGCTGAAGCTAGCACCAGTGTGCCTGATGTCACCACACTGTTGACCACATCTCTGTTACTGTACATGATGTAAATATATTTTTTTTTGGTGGGTTGCTGTGTTTTACACTATTGTAAATTTTAGATTACTTTTTTTGTGTGCTGTAGAGATTAGGTTTTGTAATAACAAATTTCTGCATTAAATATTGTGTGCTAATTGTTAATACAAAGTTCGACAATTAAGTAATGAGACTGATTTCATTATGGCCAAGACAAAAATGCCATTTATGAAACAGCATGGAATCTAAAGAGGCAACATTTGTCTATGATCTGGCAACTTTTCATCACCGCTCGATAAGCAGACAACAAACAAGCCGCCATTTTGTTGACCTAGTCAAAGGTGCATTGTTACATAATCAGCACGGAGCAAAAAGCTAACATAAAATCCTTTTTAAAACTCAGAAAAAGTGCCATTGAAGCAGTTAAATTGATGCAACAAGTTTATGGAGATAATTGTTTATCTCGTGCACACATTTTTCAGGTGGTATTCACGATTCAAAAGTGGTTTAGAAATGATTACTAATGCACCTAGACCTGGACGCCATATTTCTATTCATAATGATGAACTCATTGCAAAAGTCAGAGAACGGATACAAGAAGATCATTGTTTTATTGTGAGGATGATGGCAGATGAATCTGGTGTTAATAGAGAGACCATTCATTATATTTAAGTGCAAGATTTTAGCAAGAAAAAAATTGCTTGCCGGTTTGTACCACATTCGTTGTCTGATGACCACAAACATCAGCTCGTTGAGTACTCAAGAAACATCATCAAAACAATTATTTTGGGCTAAAAAACAAGTGTATGTTCTCAGCCTTCCACCCTATTCCCCAGATTTGTCTCCCTGTGATTATTTTATATTCCCAAAATTAAAGTTATGATTGAAAGGACGCCTCTTTAACGATATTGATGACATCCAAAGGGCTGTAACATTGACTTTAAGGCCCATAACAACAGAAGCACTACAGAGGTCATTCCAGTGTTTGTTAGATCGTGCCACTTACTGTTTCAGTGCACAAGGGGCTTACTTTGAATCAGATACAGGTTATATCTTCAACTGTTGATTATTTTAATTTTTATGGAATTAGTCTCATTACTTAATTGTCGGACCGTGTATATCAGGGAGCAAGCACAGGTGGCTAACTTATTTACCTGCCGGCCTGATTGTCATGTGTTGTTAATATCTAATTTCGTCCTTTTCAGGACGAAATTTTTTTGTCATTTGAAGCCCTACTCTGGCTTTTGCCAGGGGCCGCAATATAGGCAGGCCATAAATATGGCCAAATGTCTGAACGCGGTTTCTGGGACCTCTCCACGGCGATCCTCATCCGCATGGTGGCACTTTGTGTCATCGGGTGTTTATCGCTTGTGTGATGTCCTGGTGGGGTAGAAATTCATTCATTCATTGTCATGTGTTCCAATTTTCCTTGAGTCGACCTAACCTTAAAATGTATATCAGAAAATGCTGTGGGTAGTAAAAATGGCTGACATGACATTAACAACATAACTCACTGTGCGCCACAGGGCTGTGCACCTTCTAACATCTAAACAGAAGCCAACAAGAGTAAACTGTTGATGGTTGCCAGTCAGAAAACACTGAGACAATCACAGCAATATCAGATAACACCTGAGTTCAACATTGTGACTGCAATCACTCGCAGCCTGACAGCCAAGCCGCACACAGCTCTCGCTCGCTCTACCGCCCGATACAGCCACGTGTGTCTCTCGTTAGCTTGCTAACTATCCATTCGTAGCCAGATTATCAATAGCTAGATACTGGTCAGAACTCGCTTGATATTCGGCTGAGTTTTGGCTCGACTAAGCTATTGTTATTCGTCTGCGGGTGGGTTATTAGCGGCCCGAGAGCACATCATTGTTGAAGAGCCAGTCATACCAGCCAGTTTTTTGAACGATTGTCTCGAGAACTGCGGAGAAAAGCACGCTTGGGTGTCCTTTTCAGGATACTCTAACAAGCCTTGCCAGACTCTGCAGGGACCGAGCAATCAATTGCCGCCCGATCAGCGCCAGCTACTACCACAACAACCATGGCCCGAGGTAAAACTTGCCAGAAGAAGCCTCAGCCAGACCGCATCACCCGCTCCAAACCAGCGAACGAGAAAAACTCACACAGCGAGGCACCGACCTCTCCAGAGAAGACGGAGCCGACACTTTTAGACGACCCAGTTGAGACGCAGGGTACGGCTACCCAAGCACCAGCAGAAGAGACCCAGACGCTACCAACCCTAGAAGCGACCCCAGCCGAGGCGCAGACTCCTGTTGAGATGACGCCAGTTACTCAGACCACCCCAGATGTGACGCAGAGAGGGAGAATAAGTCAGCCACAGACAAAGCAGCAGAACGGTACCTACTCACCCGAGATCACCCAGTGTTCACGCTGTAACAGGGCGTGGCATACCGCCGCAACCTGCTGCAGCAGCCCATTGTGCCGCTACTGCGCCGGACCTCACAACTTCAAGGAGTGCAGCCTAGCAAAGAAAGATACCGACTTCAAAAAGCCCAACTCGAACAGAAGGTGCTCAAACTGCTCAGGCCCCCATAGCGCGAGATACCAGGGATGCCCGTACATCAAGGATTGTAAGAGATCACGGACAGCAACCACCACCAGACATTACTGTCGCCTTTTTTTTCGCCCAGGGGACAGACAGAGCTACCAGGTGCCCAGGCCGCGAGACCCACACAGAAATCAACCAAGTCCAGGCCGAAATCTCTACCTTAAAAAAAGAGATCGAGGCCCTACGAAAAGAAAATGCTACCATCAAAACGAAGCAAGATCTAGACAGAGATGAAAACATCGAAATAAGGAGACTGCTACAAGAATCCCTAGAAACCCAGAAACGGCAGAAGATCGAGCTAGCAGACATGGGGAAATTCAAGTGCGACCTCCTAGCAGTCCTAACTGATCTCAAGAAACAAAAAGAAGAAAGCGCCGAGACCAGTAAGGCCGAAGCGGCAAATACGAAGAAAACACTCGCAGCACTAGAAGCAAAGATCACCAAAGTCAGCAAAGCAAATGAACAAGTAGAAAAGGACCTAGCAGCCACCAACATAGTAATTGAAATTCGAGAGGATGCCAGGAAGGCAGCGGCCAGAAGAAATCAAATTCAGGCGGCAAAAATCCAGGGAAATGTAGCCAAGAATCAGGGAGAACCAGAGGGAGAGAGTGCAGAAGAGGAGAAAGAAGCCCTTGAGGAATACATCAAAGAAATGCGAGAGAGGTTCAACCAGGCCATGCACCCACACGGAATCAACTTTGTCAATGGCGAGTACAAGATACAGTACTGCAGGGAAACATTAGCCAAGGAGGGCCGAGCACCAGTCGGGCCACTTAGACCCAGACGCATGAGTTTCCTTGTAATGCGGGACAAACTCAATGCAGCCCATGCGAAACTCTGTAACGCGAAAGAACCACAAAAAACGACCTAATAGATGAGATTGCCAACCAAACCCAGCGGACGAACCGACCGATGAACCCAAAGCAATCAGCCAACCAGAACCGCCCAAGCCGCCATGACACCTGCCAAAACCCAGCCGGAAAGCCCACCTGCGTAACACCAGCCAGACATGAATGCTCGACAAGCCAGATGAACTCCCACCCACCCCCATATAGGCCACGCCCGGCATATTCTACTAGTCCTTCTCAGGACCAGTATACCGCCCATCCACAACTCAAGCCATAGTTGCGAAACACCAAGGAAAGCTACAACCAGACGTAAGACATCATCACCTACAAACAAAGAAGTTTAAACCGCAAAGACACCAGGACGCAAATAAAACCAAGCCCCAGAGGCAGGTTGAAGCCGTCCAAAGTTTTCTGTTTTTTTTTTATTTTTCCAGCTCAAGCTGTGACTGCAATGAAAAATTTCCAGCCTTCAGTGGAAAAGCGTGGGCTCCATGAAACCAGTTAGCCAAGATTTTGTTATAGTGGAGATTTCCCCCTGTGGGCATCAGTTGCAGCATTGGACTGCAAGAGTCAGTATAGTTTGAAATGTGATTCAAATAGGAGTAATAAAGGTGTTTGGCAGTCAGAAATAATTATTTAATTCACATAGAAGTAGCAATAAAGGGTTTAGCAGATAGATATGTCATAATGTTATTCACATAGATGGACTAATAAAGAGGTAATAACAGTAGAAGATTGTCACCAGTTTTACATTCTAGGTATAGAAAAAGACATTGAATAAATGGATTACCATAATTTCAAGTTATTTCCTTTAAAGTCAGAGTGCATTTGCCTGAGATACAAGGAACCAACAGCTTGCATATAATAAACCAGATCTGTAAAACAGATGTGCATGCACAACTCAAGTTCTGGAGCAAAACCAAAGTTCAGAAGTAGATGAACAACCAAAACTAACTACTATAGTTTACAGTTGGTGAAAGTTCAGAAGAGGAGGATATTGCTTTATTATTATTATTTTGTTTTTTTAAACTTTGCTGTTTACGCTGTTGAGGTGACATTTCGATCCTTGTTTGTTATTTAGTGGAGAAATGTGAGTCTCCATGGCCAAATAGTCAAGCTGTTCATTTCGCTGTCTGAAGGTCGTGGGTCATTTTCAGACAGTTCAGTTCACAACAGTTTTGTTTCTGAGATCACTGGGATTTCAGGTCCACCCAGCTTTAAATGTGTACCAGCTAGAGTCCTGGAAATAAAGATAGCTGTGAGATGTTGACTGTCTCGCACATCGAGGGCCGATTGATTTATAAAATATTAGTTTAGCCTCAAATGACTGATGCGCCACGCTCATGTAAAGGTCTCTTTACTTGACTGTTTACACTGGGATGTGCCGTGTCACCTCTTTAGAATGTAGAGACCGATAATTTATATGGCCAAACTGCAAACAGGGGCATATATTGGTTGAGTTTTATGCTTGTCCTCTCCCCGTTCACTGTACGGGTTCTGCAGCCCCATTGTGGGGGAAAACAAGAATAGACCCACTGCCTCCCCAACAAGCATGTCATAAGAGTCTACAAAATTGGGGCTTGCGTCTAAGTTAGAGTGCATCTGCCTGAGAGGCAAGGAACCAACAGTCTGCATACAGTTAAGTCAGATCTGTAAAACAGATGTGCACACAACAGTTAGGTTCTAGAACAAGACTAGAGTCCAGAGGTTGGCGAACAACCAGAACTTTCCGCTGGAGTTTACCGCCGGCGAACACAAAGAAGAAGACGTCTTTAATTTCTCCGAGAAACTTCTGATGCCCGTTAAATACTCCGAGGGTGACCTCTGAGTTGTGCTAGTCGGGGAAACAATAATTCGATTTAACACAGCATAAGTTAAGGTCACCAGTCCATTTCCAGGCCCTCTTTCCATCCCAGAAATTCTGAAAATGAAGTGGTATCTGCTGAACATAACATTGATGTGTCTGATGTGACCACACTGTTAACCACATATCTATTACTGTTTTGCTGTAGGTTGCTGTGTTTTACAGTATTGTAAATAACAGATTACTTTATTTGTGTGCTGTAGAGGTTCGATTTTGTAATAAAAATTTCTGCATTAAATATTGTGTGCTAATTGTTAATATATCAGAGAGCTAACACAGGTGGCTAACTTCCTGTTTGTCAAATGTTCCAATTTACCTTCAGGAGACCCAGTTTTAATTAAAATATTCTGGGAAGTAAAGATGGCTGCCATGATGTTAACAAAACTCAGTGTGTGCCATTTATTTTTTAAAAATACAGGCTCAGGGCTCTGCACCTTCTGACATGTGAACAGAAGCAAACAAAAGTAAAATGATGGCTGCTCATTGCTATTTAGAAAATAAAAACCACTGACACTCCAGTGGCAGATGACACGTGGGTTCCACATGACCCACAATCTATAGTGTCCATCATGCAATGGAAAACTGTGGGTTCCTCAAAACCTGTTAGCCAAGATTTGTTGTAGCGGTTATTTCCCCTTATGTACATCCACAGCAAAACACTGGACTAGAAGATATAACTTGATTTAACACCATTACACCAAGAAAGCTGGTTTTTTCAACTTTCACACGTTTTTGATGACCATATGACTTTGAGCAGTGCTCAGTGTGCCTATATGATAGCATTTGTGAGTAAATGAAGTTGAACACCACTAGGAACGCACTGACACTGAGAGATTCACACTAAGTGGTGCAAAGTGAAACTGTCTGGATGAGAATCCCTCAGGTACAAATCCCAGAAACCTAGTATATATGCGATATGCTGACGATATAGTCTTCATCGCTGAAAATGAAAAACAACTACAAGAAATGATGGATATAGTTATAACGGAAAGTGACAACAAGGGTCTTAGTTTGAACAGCAGGAAAACAGAAGTAATGGAATTACAAAGAAAACTGACTCTCCAGAATGCAATATCAAAGTAAATGGAACAAACCTCAAGTAAGCTGATATGTTTAAGCATCTGGGTACCTTGATAACATCAGATGAAAGATGTATTAAAGAAGTTAAATGCCGAACAGCCCAAGCAAAGGCAGCATTTTACAAATTGAAGAATATTTTATGCAATCTTTTTTTGTCAGTTGAGACGAGAAAGAGAATTCTTAAAAGCTATATAAATCCTATACTGACATATGGAAGTGAATCATGGACACTTAGTAAATTAGTGAACACTTAACTGGAAGCTGCAGAGATGTGGTTTTATAAACAAAGGATGACAATACCTTGGATGAATAAAAATAGTAATGAATACATCTTGAAGGAAACTGATTCACGAAGAGAACTGACTGCTCACATCAGAAAGAGACAATGTACATTCTTTGGTCATGTGATGAGAAGGAGAAAACTGGAGTTCATTGTGATGGTAGGAAAGTTGGAGGGGAGGAAAGGCAGAGGGAGACCAAAAGAACAGATGCTGGACGGTTTGATATCATGGCAGGGAGGATCATCTGTGTCAGAGTTGATTGAAAGTACATGAGACAGAAGGTTGTAGACATTACTACTAATGCCACACATCATGGACTTTAAGAAGAATATATATATGTTATATGACGGATATGTATGTTTGAAGTGATAAAGTCCCACTGCAGCAGTTTTTTTTTTAAAAATAAAAATTTATATATATAATAATATTTATGCTGAAAGGCCTGACCATAAACTGTCACTACAGTCTGTATGTACCACTTTTTAGCTAGTGCTGTTGCCATGGACCCTATAAGTTAGGATGTTTAATTTTGCCATCGACAGAAAAACTCCATCTTCTTACCAAGGATCAAACCGGGTCTCCAGCGAGTGAAAGCCGCTTCTCAGATGAAAACCTGGTAGAATGTAGTTGATCCTGCGGACCTTAATTTTACCCAGCAAGGTGTCTATTTCTCTGAACTGTGATTATTTTATAGAGATAAAATGTCGGCTATCCTCCGAATAACGGTCCCAAATTATTGAGGCCGAAAATATACCCTAACAGGGCCTCAGTCACGTGTCCATGTTGGTCCATATGCACTTATTTGGTCAAATATATACTGGCATATTGTTCTAAGCATATGATTATATAGACCAACGAGAAGACCTCTCATGATGTACAATTTCCCACCAGACGCCTTGACTTCCCACACCATTTTCTAGCAATCGTTTTAAACAGATCAACAATAATAAATAGTGTATAAATTAATTCGCATTTGCCTGATGCTATAAAGAGGGGACAGCGACGTCATAAATAGATATTGACTGTTGGAGATCGATAATTATCTATTAGGAGTGTGAAAAATGGGGACACAAATTGTATATATTTAAAAAAGGGAAATGTCGGATAAGCAGGACGTGGGTGCGACACTCCCGCCAGAGGCAAGCCTTTTAATAGATAAAATTAAATTAACAACATATATCCGACCTCTAATTATATGTTTTTCTATATTTAAAAAAAAAGAGAGATATTTGTGACTTTTAATATATTTCTATCAAATTAAAATGCCCTTTAGAGTAGCAATTTTGGAGTATTGTGAAGATAAAGCAAAACTAACTGTGGAACATAAGTAGTAAAAGTACGAACATGGATAGAATGTAGTAAAATAGAAGAAGCCTGGGTTATAAGTTAGGAAAAACTAATGATAACCCTGCAACAGTTATGCATGTCTTGTTCTTAAAGTGGCAAAAACCAAATAATGATAATCCTGCAATGGTTATGCTTAAGCCTGGTCCCTAAACTAGCAAACACCAAATAATGATAACCTGCAACATCTGATTAAATGTACATCTTGCCTTTCCTCTGAGCATCGGCCAGAACCCCTCGTCACTCCCCGCTGCATCAATCTCACCAGACTGTGGTGATCCATCTGCTCCTCCGAACTGTACGCTCTCCCACAAGGCACTAACCACGTTTGTCTTATGCTAAAGTAATTTCACCAAGTTGTGCAGAGCCAGCCAGTCTGTCCACTTGTTCATTTCCCAACACACCGGCGTGCCAGGAGAAAAAAATCCAGACAATACTCCTCACCCGTGTCCTTCACATTGAAGCATGCCACTTTGCACAAAGCATGCCTGTTCTTTTGCTAAGAAACCCCAAACACTTCTTTTGCCTCTTGACACTGAACCGTCTGTATAAATAATCAAATCCTCTGAGCGAGCATTATCTTCAATTGATCTTGAATTAATTGCTGAATTTCCACCGCCATGGCGCCTGCTGGCCAGTCTCTGCATTCCCGGCTCAGTGTGGTTATGACCCTACACAAGTCCGACTGTTCAGAGACACTTTGAACCGCTTCTCTCCTTGCCTAATGTTCTCCAGGATGCAAACCTGTCAAATTGTGTCTTCTACCTGAGCCGTCCATGACATCCCTCTTATGAGCCACTGACCCTTAACTGCGTCCAGAGCTTCGTGCAAAGGGTGGTCTGTGTCTGTAGCGACTTTGAGATATGAATTTGCCTGCAGCTTAAGTCTTAACCCTGCAATGGATACGCTTAAGTCTGGTTCCCAAACTGGCAAACACCAAATAAGGATAACCTGCAAAAGTTATGTCTTAAGCCTGGTCACCAAACTAGCAAACACCAAATAACGATAGCCTGCAATAGGTATGGCTTATGCCTGGTCGCCAGACTAGTAAATTTAAAATAATCCGTGCTTGGCTTAAGCCAGGTCCAGTAACTAGGAAACATAAAACGTGAGTCTGTATGGTTTGAGCCAGCTTCCTAAAACAAAGGCATACTTCTTCTATTCTTTTCCGCAAAGACTGGTGCAACTTATTCCAGGGACTAACTTTAGCGCTGTATATTCATTATACAAGGTCTGACAGTTAAGTAATGAGACGGATTTGAATATGGCCGAGACAAAAGCAATCTATAAAGCAAAGCATGGAATCCAAAGAGGCAACCTTCATCTAAGATCTGGCAACTTTTCATCTCCGCATGATGAGCAGAAAGAAAACAAGTCACCATTTTGTTGACGTAGTCAGAGGTGCATTGTTACGTAATCAGCATGGAGCACACACACACAAAAAAAAACATTAAAACTCAGAAAAGGCGCCATCGAGACAGCTGAATTGATGCAGCAAGTTTATGTTCATCTTATGCACAGATTTTCAGATGGTATTCATGATTCAAAAGTGGTGTGAAAGTGATTACCAATGTAACTAGGTCTGGACGCCCAATTTCTAGTTGAAATGAGGATTTCATTGCAAAAGTCAGAGAACGGGTACAGGAGGATCATTTTATTTTACTGTGAGGATGATGGTAGATGGATTTGGTGTTAACAGAGAGACCTATCATTAAATTTGAGTGCAAGATTTGGGCAAGAAAAAAGTTGCTTGCTGGTTTGTACTTTCTTCGTGACAATGCACTGGCTTACAGGTAGGTAGTTGTTCGAGAATTTTTGGCCCCAAAATGAGTGTGTGCCCTCAACCATGCACAGTGCTTCCCAGATTTGTCTCCCTGATATTATTTTCTATTCCCAAAATTAAAAGTTACATTGAAAGGACGGTTCTTTGACGTTACTGGGCCGTAACATCGACTTCAAGGGCCATAACAACAGAAGAACTATGGAGATAATTCCAGTGTTTGTTAGATCGTGCCACTCGCTGTATCAATGAACAAAGGGTTAACTTGGAATAAAATACAGGTTATATCTTCAGCTGTTGATGATTTTAATTTTTACGGAATTAGTCTCATTACTTAATTGTCAGACCTTGTACTATATCGTCTCCTGTTCAAGAATGCAGATCGATACTATGATATTTCACTAAAGACTCCAAAAGGTACACAAGATTTAATTAACATTACTTTAAGGATGACATATTTCGTTATTTGAAGCCCCATCCTGGCTCTTGCCGGGGGCCGCAATATAGCCTGGCCATAAATTTGGCCTAATGGCTGAACGCGGTTTCTGGGACCTCTCCACGGTGATCCTCATCCACATGGTGTCATCGGGTGTTTATCGCTTGTGTGATGTCCTGGTGGGGTAGAAAGTCAGTCAGTTATGTACCAAACGGAATATGCCCGCCTATCACCCCATGTTGCATAATGGTTATCTTAACGCAGGGTTGCCCGATCAAAACTGAGAAAATCGACCAAACACTTGCCAAATGCCCCCCCCCCCCCCCCCCAAGCCAAGAGAAAACAACTGCAGATGTATTCTTCTTATAGTCCATGCCGTGTGACGTTGGTAGTCATGACTATCCACAACCTTCTGACTCGTGTAATTTCAATAATTCTGACAGATGATCTTCCATGCCATGGTGTCAAACTGTCCAGCAACTTGGACATTTATACTCACATTATAATAAAGGTTTAAAATCAAGGTCATCACTATCGTCTCCACTGAAATCAGCACATGCACTTTGTCACATGTGAAGTTCTTTAACATTTTAGGGATGCAGTAACTTTTTGTTTTTGTTTTGATGATAGCAGTTTTGTTCTTATTTTCACTATTACCTCAAAAAGTTGCAGCTACTTCTAGCTTTTATTTTTACTGATGATACAAGAGAGAACACCCTCTCAATAATAGTATTTCTAACTGAAGTTATTAAATAAGTCATAGCAACAGTTTATATACTGCATTTTGAATGCACAATGCTGGTGGATTGCAGATACACTTGAGCTGCACACAGCTATGAGTCACTGAACTTAAAGTATGTTCGTGTTCTCTACTGGAACTGCGCTTCGTTCAGTCAACGCCGACCCATTTTTGAGAAGCTCCTCTAGAGCAACGACATTGTTGTCCTACAGGAAACACACCTCGGTGACGAGATCGTTAAAATTGCGGGCTTCCAATCCTTCTACAATAGACGGCACCTCGGACAGCTCATTCTTGTTCGTGACCACATACTGGTGTCTGAGGTGGACATGTCTGAGTGGGATAATGACGACCTACAAGTACACACAGTCAGAGTGTTGGGCCCGGACCAGTTTGTGATTGTCAATGTGTACGCCTGCAATGGAAAGGTGGATACAGCTAAATGGCTGAGTTTGCTCCAGACGGAGGAAAAGACAGTCCTTTACTGCGGAGATTTCAACGCCAGAGGAAACCAGTGGGGCAATGTAATCACTAATAAACAGGGAGAAGACCTGGAGCATGCCCTAGTGTCTGCCGATCTAGTATGCTTGAACGACGGAAAGGTTACCCGAATGGCAACCCAACAAGGGGATTCTGACAGCATAATTGACCTGGCCCTAGTGTCTCCCTCCATTGCATCAGGATGCAGGTGGAGCACACTGGGATACCATGACAGTGATCACTTTCATTGCGTCGTCCTGGTGGAGAAGAGCAACAAAAAGGTCATGTAATCAATGTGCCTGCTTTTCTATATGCCCGTACAGGGCAAGATGCCATTAGCAAAATCAGACGACGTAAAACAAGAGCAGATCGCAGACGGCGGGAGAGATGGGCCATGCCACCATGGTGGAATGAAGTAGTCAACATGGCGTGGCTAGAAAAAAGGAAAGCTGTCAATGTATGGCAAAGGGCAAGGAAAACTGATCCGTCACTTTCTGAACTCCCGCCGGATCAGTCTGAAAGATGAGGTCAACAAGCAGACAGTGGCTTTCAAGTTAATTGCGAAGGACGCCAAGACAGCGAAATGGAACGAATTCTGCAAGAGCGTTTGCTCCGAGGGATCTCTTGTGACATTCTGGCGCCTTCAACGGAGATGCACGGCGCCGCACGACCAAGGGGTATCCCTGATTTTCAGGGTACAG